>OY735229.1:12637643-12662643 GCA_963457665.1 Thysanoteuthis rhombus | reverse complement strand
GAGGTGCGAAACAAATACACAGAGGCATAACAAGAGATTATGGAACCAGGGAGTTCGATCCCTTGAGGGTCCCTTCCAATGCTAAGTGAGATTTGTCTAGAAATGCTAGAGGAACTATTATTTATGAAACCCTTACCCACCTCATAAGGGACAGTTTCGAATAACTCCCCCTTTCTCAGCTACGCATCTGCTTGCACAGTCTTTGCATAAAACAAAAACAAAACACAGTTGCTGTTAAAATAAATCAGCTGAAATGAAACCCACCTCTTTATACCTGAATTAATAAGGTCACAAAATGTTCGATACATTTACCTGAAAAATTAGCAGATACATACACTCTTTACACGCCTACGTGCCTACCGCGTAAGATGAGGATGAAAAAAAAAATAACGGTGTCCCCCTTATAACGCGGATCTTGGGGTCAGAGAAAGCCAACCGGTTACAACAGTTACAACCGAACTGCAACGGAATTCAACCATTTTGGAACTAAATCTAGCAGTATTTGAGAGAAATCTAGCAATCTCAGAGTTAGATCTAGCTATTTTGGAGCTAGATTAATATTTACGTGACCCACCATTCATCAGCATTATAACACGAACTGCGCTATAACAAACCGCATTATAACGGGCAAGGCCTGTACCAGTTAAAAATTAACGAGAGTCGTTTTCAAACTGTGAGTTTGGACTACTGAATTTATTTTTTTATCTTGCTTATTTCGTTACTATGATTCTTCCACTAGTTCATTTACAGTCTTCTTCCTTTGCAATTTTCCAACCACCATCTTTTTCTGTAGAGGAGACACACTTGTCTTTCCTTACGGATTCTTCACCTGAAGCTGGCCAAAACGTTGAGGTCACAATATAAGTAACACAATGAGTTCAATAGTCTGGACAACTCTTAAACGGAATACCGATCATTAGCGACCCCCCTCAAGCGTCATATATACAATTATACACAATCATGATATACACTACTGCATGGTAAAAACATCGATGTGTATCTTATGATATCTCTTGTGGGTAATCTTTGGTTTGGAATACAATAACCTGTATCAGTGTTTACCAGCACAGTAAAGCTCAAAATATCATACAAAGGAGCCTAAAAGTTTTTTGTTTTTTTTAATCAAAAACTATAATTGAACGACTTGTTCATCAAAAATTACAAAAACGAAATTAAATGTCTGTCTTTTGTTCTTTATTAAAATCAAAACGTCCATTTGGCACGACAAATGCATTAATTGTTTCCGTCTCAACTTGACGAATTCATGAAGCTTTTAATTCCATTATAGTGTTAATTTCTAATGAATATGTTGTTTAATGATAGTTTTTAACAAGAAAAACTATACTTTCGGGAGCCTCTGCATGACTTTTGAATCATTAGTACGCTAGCTGAACATAGCCATAGGTTTATTTACGTCAAACCGAGGATACCCTTTTGTATATATGTTGCTGTCAGTGCTGGATTTAAGCATAAGCTAAATAAGCTACCGCTTAGGCCCCACAAGCCACTGGGAGGGACCTCAAAAAAATTAAAGGCGTATATGTTTTCAAGTTTTGTGAGACATTATTGGGTAATTCTTTAACAAGGGTTTTCCAAGCTTTATATGGCTTATGGACTCAGCAAGCCTAAATCTAGCGCTGATTGCAGTTTCAAATTCGTCAACAGGGTTACCAGATAGTTGGAGACATTTCTGGCTAGAAACACAAGAAAAATGGTCATAAGTAACCAAACGCCAAAAAATATATTTAAAATGTTGCAATATTGCAGTCCACGCCAAAATTAGGAATTTATTAAAAATACTGCAATAAGAAAGTCAACTTAACTCAACCAATCCTATACTTCAAAGTCGCAAATTGGGGTTCCCGAACTTTTGACTATCGAGCCCTTCATTCAATCCTTGATCTTGCGTCGACCCCAAAGATACGCATAACAAATACTAATACTAATCGGCGTTCAGTTTTTGATACGGTTTCATATATTTATCTTCAAATTGAAAAAATCATGAAACAATGCAAAAATCAATTAGGTCAAACCAAAAGGTCTACGGCCAAATGCTTTTAGAAAAGCCAAATTTGGCGATAAAGTGGCCAAAATAGCGAACCCGTTCGTCAATAAACTACAAGTTAGAACAGAGGCAAGTCTACAATACATCGTATTAGAATCCGTCAACCAAAATAGTCAACACAGGTTTCTTTAGTTTTTAAGTGACTCTAATTGGCTGGCTGGCTATTTATCTATTACTTGGACAAGCTGCACCAATGGAGCAAGAGGTCAGAAAATTTAAGCTTTTACTCCCTGTTATATCCAGAGGGAAAATTTAGAGGTGGGTTCTGTTTACAATGTAAGTTTATGCAAAGTTGATTCTTTGATTTTTGTCTGTCAGCGTACATGCTTGTTTCTATTATTTTAAAAACTTTTTAGTTATACAACAAAAGAGAATAGAGGTAACCTATCTATTGATCACCCCTTTTCCCGTTGTTTTAGTTGATATCCCCGACACCACGTGCTGCCAAAAATCATTCCTTTCAAGTGACTAAACACACCTGTTAAAAGACTTTTTCAAACCCTCAGTTTAACCATTCGCCATAAATACATGTACGAACTTTGTCGAGGACTTCCGAATTAAACCGATCTTTGTTGATATTCTGTTGCCTCCCCACAGAGACAAATACAAGGTCCGATTCAATGTTGGACCCAAACGTTCGGGTGGTTAAAAATAAACATTGCACTGTCCCACCGGCTTTAGCCGCAGACATCAGGGCGGGCCTTCAACTCTAGTGCTATGGCGAGTAGACAGCCCTCCTCCTCCCAGATCAGAGATGCTTCATTCACTAAAACGGTACTGAGTAGTAAAAGGTAAACCTTAATGTTTCTGGCCCAGAGATTTAACAACGCAGCCACGACAATTTTTCACATAATAAAGCGTCCAGCTGTTCTGAATTATGCCGTGGGGTTGGCCCTAAAACATGTCTGACTGAGGGTGTAAAAACTGGAATGTAGGTCACAGTGAACCGTACAGCTGATGTGAACAGCATATTTTAAAATGAATGAATGCATATATATATATATATATATATATATATATATATATATATATATATATATATATATATATAATGGAGTAAGGATTCTCTACACAAACGCGTCTGTGTTTCTGCCCTGTTTGGGCTTCTTCAGGCGAATGAAGAAACAAGGCAGAAACATGAACGTGTTTGTGTAGCAAATCCTTACTCCATTATATGTTAAGCTCTACCCTAAATGAACTTAATGTTTAATGTTGGATGTATCGAGCACTTTATGAAATAAACTCATCTTACATCGGATATAGGATCATATCATATCATATATTATATTGCATTGCTGATTTGAATTGTATGTACAAAATATATATGAATGAAATGATAAAATGTATACATAACAATATATATTTCAAATCAACCAAGTGAAACTGATCGAATTCGTACTGCAAATGAGATAAAACTCATTGAATATATATATATATATATATATATATATATATATATATATATTAATATATATATATATTAATATATATATATGCATATATATATATACATATATATATAGTTTTGGTTGAGGATTTGAAATTAAAAAAAATAAGAATGGATATCTATTAAGCTTGGCTTGATACGAAATATGGACGAACGTGTCGGACACCTAATGAAGATCGAACTCACTACAGTATTAACACAGGTGCTCCCTCGTAACGACGTCCGCCTACTTGAACCCTAATCTGTGATAAAACT
Source organism: Thysanoteuthis rhombus (assembly GCA_963457665.1). Lineage (NCBI taxonomy): Eukaryota > Metazoa > Mollusca > Cephalopoda > Oegopsida > Thysanoteuthidae > Thysanoteuthis > Thysanoteuthis major. The sequence goes on along the minus strand of OY735229.1, from coordinate 12,658,876 downwards.
GTTGTGATAAAATCAAGCTATTTTTGAGCTAAATGAACATTTTGAAGTCCACAACCCACCTATTTTAAAATACATAACACGTTACAACAAACCGCGTTATAATGGAGAAGACATGTAGTCTGAATAACTAACTTATTAGCCATTAATTCACAGCCATTAATGGTCACCCAAATTTTAATATTTATCAACCTTAGCCTGATACAAAGATTTTGAGCGCACAGTAAGAATCGAAATCATTACTGTATTAACGAAATTAGCTTGTTAACGATTAATTCACAGTGAGTCGTTCAAATGTTATATTTACCTAGTTTAGCTCAGACTGGCACAAGGCCACAAGGGTGAGGAACCTAGTAAGTAATGGCCTTTAGCAGTGGTTCCCAAACTCTTTCGAATCGCGACGCCTTAATTATATGAACATTTTTTTTCAAGGTGCCCCAAGTTAAAAAATACTGAACAATTGCATTTCATGTGGTTAGGTTATTTAGATGAAAAGGAATAAAATCATAGTGAACCATTTAATTCGAATTAAAAACATGTTTGTTTTCTCGTTTTTTATTATAATTACTTGTCGGGTGGGTGAGTCTGTTGTTCATCACACAGTCTCTCAAATCTTGGATGTCGATTCGTGTCATTGTGACTTTGCACTAGCGCATTAAATTATGATTGCCTGAAATTATGATTTCTTTTTTTTTTTATCCCGCGGCGCACTCTTTGGGAATCTAAGGTCTTTAGTGGTCTGCTACAGCTCCATCGCAACGTATCCCAGGTATTTATTAAGCTTGGTTTATTAGAGCACAAAATAGTATATATTCCAGTTGGGAGGGACAAAAACATATATTTCTGGGGGTTGGGGGCAAAAGCATATATTTCAGGGTTTAAGGGGAAGGTGTACTTGGGATATATTTTAGTGACAACACTATTACACGACAGACTTCTCGTCCGAGGAAAAGGCGCTACGCTCGCTTTGTAGTGAAAACAAGAATAGCCCATTCTATGATCCAGATATCAGATAGCCCATATGATCATTCACAGACACACATGACCTGACCTCGGGGTTACAGGATGCAGCGAGCACCAGCGAATAATAATACAGTAAACCCTCTCGATAACGAGCCTCGATATAACGAATTTTGGCTTTAACGAACTCGTGGATCCATCCGAACTGATTTAGGAATTACCAAACGAAGTTCGATAAATGAGGCGAACACGCAGACCGGAACAAATTTTCGACACAACTGAGTTTTCGGGGGCCCAAATTAGATTTATTCCTATGGGTGCCTCCAAAATTAAAGCAGCAGGAATTATTTTGACCACAAAAATCTGTATATTTGAACATTTCAACTTAGATACATTATAACTTTTCAATAATCATTGACCGATTCATTTGTTCTCGTCTTCAGTTGATTTAGGAAAGCTTGAAATGAGAAGATGAATAACACTTTTTTTTTACTACTGGTGAAGAATATTGAAAAAAAATCGCCTTCAACACGCGCCCACGCTGTACTAGGATTATTTGTATTTAGTAAGCGCCGTTTTGAGAAAAATTCTCGAGATGGGGGTTCCCAACCTAGGGTTTGATATTCGATGGATACTCTTATAAAAGGAAAAACAAAGAAGTAACAGCATATTTGATATATATATATATATATATTTGATATATATATATATATATATATACATATATCAAATATATATATATATATATATATATATACATATATATCAAATATATATATATATATATATATATATCAAATATGCTGTTACTTCTTTGTAACAATATATATATATATATATATGTTCCACTGAATGTTATAATAGTACAGTGTAGCAATATCTCAATGGTTAAGAACGACGCTACGTTGAAGCAGCTACCTTATCGGTTGCATATATATATAAACATATGTATGTGAGTGTGTGTGTGTGTTTATCTCTATGAATATATTTTTATACATCACTTTTTTCTGAAGAAGCCAATGCAAAATGTCGAAACGTCAAATGGACTATGAAATCTCATTTGTACACAACAAAGTCTCCCTGTCATGTCGCCCAAATATTGTCGGATAAATCACGATCCATATCAATACACTGGTGAAATATATGTGTGAATATATATTTTTCCAATTGAAAAGGTGATATGGATTAGCATGCACACATAAATTTCTTACTTCCCCCACCCCTCTCTCTCTCTCTCTCTCTCTCTCTCTCTCTCTCTCTCTCTCTCTCTCTCTCTCTCTCTCTCTCTTTGGTACCATATCAAACCTTCAGAGCACCCAGCACGAATCGATCTCAGTCTGGCTGACTTTGGAGAAAGGTATTGATAAACAGTATCACAACAAATACTTTTGCATAATTTGATTCACTGGCCAGAGACTGAATTCGAATTTTCAATTCATTACTTAAGTACTACTTACGTAATTACGACAGTCTCAGAGATTTGAGAATGCCGTCAAAATGGATTTGCCGTTATATTGGGTGGATTTTGTACAAAGCGTAGTAATGATGGACACCAAAAAGTAAAAACGTAAATGACTTCTTATTACCCTTTCGCAGACTAATGCCGCATAAACGACAAAAGTGAATATAAAAATAAGCATGCCATTAAAACGCGTGTGTTGTTGAATGGTGCCGTTAGAATGTGACTACACTTTATCTCCATCAAAATCGGAGACACAAATCTGGAGGAAGTAGACCATTACATCTACCTGGTACAACGAATCTCCATCAGACCCTCAAAAGAAGAAGAAATCAAGTGAAGAATCGTACTAGGTTGGCAAGCCTTTGGCAGAGCAAGCTCAACCTTCAAAAATAAGAAGATCCCATTATTCCTAAAAAGAAGGGTGTATAACCAATGCATCCTCCCAATAGTCACTTATGGAGCTGAGACATGTAACCTAACCAAGAGACGGATCCGCAAATTGAGAACCATGCAACGTGCACATGAAAGAATTATGCTCAACCTCACATGGAGAGATCACAAGACAGCACAGTATATCAGGGAGAAAATAGGAGTCCAAGATATCAGAACTTGAATGGCAATGGGTCGCTCATGTTGCAAAAATAGCAGACAACCGATGGACATCCCGACTCATGACGTGGATTCCCAGAGATCACATGCAAAACTGAGGCCGACAGGATACAAGATGGAGAGACGAGGTAGACAAATTCAGTAAATACTGGCTCCACGCCAACGATAGAGAAATGTGGCGAATCCTGGGGAAGGTCAATGTCCAACGACGGATGATAAAATACTGATGATGACGATGATGATGCTGATGTCGAGAACTGCACATCACGGAGGAGAAACAAAAGCATGTCCGGAATTTGCTGGGTTCAAATTATCTACAACACACATCTTGGAGTTGGATTTTACCTGAAAAATCGTCGATTTTCATAGGGTCTATGTCGTTTACCCTTTTTGTTTTTCCTTTTATGAAGGATTTTCTCAAAAAATATTAAAATCGGATCCATAGAATTAATTTACATATATATGTTGAATCATCATCATCCGGGGGGGAAAGTTTTTTCAACATTTATTTGAACCTACACACCTGTGATGCGACGGGGAGGGGGGGTGCAATACTCAACAAAAAATAAATCTTTCTGGGTAGTAATTCTTAGTTTCATAGTCATGGCGGTTCAATAACCTTGTGGTTAGTGCTTCGCACAATAGACGAAGTTCGAAATCCGACGGGAAAAGTTTGTTTTTTTCCTTTCTATTTTACATGCCTTTTGAGTATTTGACTGTCAAGCCCCACGGAAACATGTTAGTTTGGAGGAAATAATTTTTTTTTCATATTTTTCGTTCCCCTGATCATTTGCTGCGTCACATTTGCAATACGAGGGCGGAAGTTGTCATGTTGCATTATTATTGGTCGACTTGCGTTTGACATTCTTGTTTTCGTATGGTTCTAGCCATACCAATATAAAACTGAAGAAACCAATGCTGATGTTGACAATTTCTAATTTTTTTCATCATGAGAGAGAGAGAGAGAGAGGGGGGGGACGGGGAGGGTGATATCAGAGTGAAAAGGGGAAAAAAGAGAGTCGGAAAGAGAAGCAAAGCGAGAAACCTGAAACCGAAAAAAGAGAAGAGATTGAAAAAGAGAAACGGGGGAAGAAGAGGAGAGAAATGTTGAATTAAGGAGGAAGACAAGTCGGAAGACAAGGAGAAAAAAGAAGGAAAGAAAGATAGATGGATAGATTGAGAGAGAGAGAGAGAGAGAATAAAAAGAAAACGGAGATAAACACAGAGAGGGAAAAGAGCGGAGAAGAGAGAGAACGAAAGAGCGAGGGAGAGAAGAAAAAGGAGACAAAAAGAAAAGATGAGGAAAGAGAGTGAAAGACGTTGGAAGAGAGAGCTAGAGAGAGAGAAAGAAAAGAAGAGGGGAAAAGAAGAGAAAGGGGAAACAAAGAGAGGGGAGAAGAAAAAGAAGAGGAGGCAAATCGACAAAGAAAGAGAGAAATAGACAAGAGAAGAAACACATATATATCAAAACCAACGCAATAGATTTATGATTCACATAGATGAACACTCAATAGAAGTGACACGAAAAACAAGTCACGCCTGTTCTTACACTTATCGATCTCTCATTGGTCAAAATGTTTTCGAGGTAACCTGCGTAAGTAAACCCTAAAATAAGAAACTACTTGTAATAGTACATAAGCCACACATCAAAATCACTCTGGAAGAGAGTGGTCGTGTTTGATTAACACTGCTGAGGAGCCACGTGAATGTAACTGTTTTGTTTTTAGATCCCCGTAACGGTTATATGGTTAACAACTGATGATATCAATAGGAAAAATTTTCACGTTGTACCATAATATCAAATCTGTGTAAAGCAACAAAACACCGTATAAATTACGTAAAGTACATCAACAGATATTGGAAAATAATTTACTGAGATGACATATTTTCAAAACATATTTAAAGTTTAAAGATATATATATATATATCTATATCTTTATATATATATATATATATATATATATATATATATATATATATATATCTTTATATATATATATATATATATATATATATATATATATATATATAATGGTTATAAAAACTACCTACTCTGGAACATATGAAAAAATATTCGATGCTGTTAATAAAAAGTTGGTACGCGAACAAAAAAAATTAGTAAAAAGTTAAATACACAGTGCTCGTAAGTTATTTTGAATAATTAATGTTTGGATATATATAAATATATATATATATATATATATATATATATATATAGTAGAATGTGGATTTGCTACACAGGCCAGCTCATGTTTCTGCCCTCATCGGGCCTCATCAGGCGAATGATTGTCTATGTTCATTTGAGGAGAAAATAGACCCCCAAAATTATAGACCATCATTCGCCTGATGAGGCCCAGAGAGGGCAGAAACATGAGTTACTTTGTGTAGCGAATCCACATTCTACTATTTATTCCAGCTTTACTCTAAAACAACTCAACTTCATGAGTGAAATGTTGTATATATCGAGCACTCTATGAAATAAATCCATTACATCTCAGAAGTGGCTTTATATCATTGATATATTATTTTATTATGCTATACTGCTAACCTGATTTGGACCACATATACTATGCATATATATATATATATATATATATGTGTGTGTGTGTGTGTGTGTGTGTGTGTGTGTGTGTGTGTGTGTGTGTGTGCAGATAGATAGAGAGAAAGAAGAAAGAAGTGCACGAGCACCGGTCGTTACTGCCTCTTCTGGTCGTCGTCTTCTTCGTGAGAGACCTTGACACCAGAGCGACACCGTTCTAATGACAACAATTACCACCAATTCTCGCTTGTAGACAGACGCACCAGATGGCTACGCTCAAATAGCTGACCGGTCGCCAACAACTTGTTCGTGCAAACAAACAGACTGCTCAATGCACAGAGGCACACACACATGCGAGCACTTAGCCCTCACACGCACAGGTTTTCTTCTCTTTTTTTTTTCTTTATATATAAGCGCCTGATTTACGGACAGCCATAAAAATGCACATTACCCTCTCGACGTTCTACGCTACTACCACGTGATCATCACGAGAAACAATGGCGAAGGTGACGAAGCTAGTGGCAGTGGCGGTGGCGGCGTCAGAGCGACCTCCAGTCGTTGATGGGTATATTTTCTCTTGATTTATAACCGATTGGAGGTATCGGGTGGCGAAGCGGTTAGGACAGCACGGAAAATGGTAATCCACAACCTGGGTTCAAACTCTGACGGAGGTAATCTGCGTTCACTTTGCATTAGTGCCCTTGGGAATGGTTTGAATTCTCCTCCACTTACGGGTAGATAGCAGGGGGGACGAGTAATGTTGCTTCACGAATCCAAGTCGAAAGGCATCAAGAGTGTCGTCAAACAATTGCATTCAGCCAAAAGGCATCAATCAAAGTACAAATTTGTAGTAGGAATATTTTGAATGAATTTCTACTTATTAGATAAAATCTTAATAAAACTTTCATTCTCTTAGATTTGAAAAAAGTTGAAGTGCTCAGTTTGTACAAATCCAGTTGAAATATTAATTTTACAGTATTGTCCTTTTGACTGATATCTTTTGTCTTGATGCTTTTTGACTGGTCATGTCACCGAATCATCGAATTCTGGTGGACTCCCACTTTAGCATTTAGTTCTGAGACAGTAATTTATGAATCACAATAATCATCACCATCATCAGTGTTTTAACGTCCGTCGTTGGACTTAGACCTTTCCCAGGATCTGCTACATTTCTCTATCATGGGCGTCGTGGAGCTAGTATTTTCTAAATTTGTCCGCTTCATCTCTCCATCTTGTATCCTGATGGCCTCAGTTTCTTATGTGATCTCTGGGGATCCATGTTGTGAGTAGTGATGCCCATCGGTTGTCTGTCATTCTTGCAACATGACCTGCCCATTGCCATTTGAGTTTTTTTAATAGATTCAATGATGTCTCGGACTCCCGTTTTCTTCCTGATATCGAGCTGTCTTTTAATCTCTCCATGTGAGGTTGAGCATCTTTAAAAATCATGTTTATTTCAAATGGATTACATTCATTCAAATCCTGATATGTGGTACAGTTCTGTGTACAATAATAATGTTTTTCAATAGTTGTGCGATGGATGATGTTGTTTCTCTGCCACACGATGCCAGGTTCAATGTTTGACGTCTTAATTCTCAAATCATATGTGAGGATCTGTCACGGAGCTTTAGCTATAGAATGTCAGATTTGAAGACGGATCTTCTATCCTGAGTGGCTCTGAACCCAGTTATCCTAATTTCAAAATCATGATATCGATTTAAATTTTCGACTCTACACCCCAAACCATCACCTAAAGGGCTCTGAAAATCACTGTTCTAAGTCTATTTTCGCATATTCAAATCTTTGAAAAACTTCCAAGTCTAAAGCTGAATTTTTGTCGCACCACGATCCGATCAAAATATCGCTGATTGAACTGTAAATTGAACTCCGTTTGAAGTGTCTCTGATTTGTATTTTTAATCGTAGATCGAGCCATCTGATTCTCATATCGCTACGACTCGTGTCAAATGATCATAACATATCTATAAAAATAAATTAAAGGATAGTTATGATATAATCGAAATTTTATTAAATTTGATTTTGCCATTTTTGGTACTTCCAAATATCTGATTTACTCACCTCGTAAAACCATTAAAAAAAAAACTGATAAGATCTTTTTCTCTCTGTGTACTCATTCGTTAAGCAATACTTTGGATTCACTAAACACATAATTAATGGCAAAACTACAAGGCAAACAATTTATTTTACACAAAACTATTCATTTGCGATTTTCTGATTCAATGATTTTGATGTATCGTAACTTTCATTATCAACAATACAACAACATGTCATTGTTTTCCATCCAAGAATAAGGCAAAAGTTATAAACAAGCATCCAGATTTTCTTGGAAATAATATGAGAGTGTAAAACTCGGCATTATGATTCTTTCAAAATTTCTCGAGTTGATACAAAAGGGTCGCTATTTTAATTTTATTCTTGATATAGTTAAAAAGGAAGCGACGTTAAACTCTTTTATTCTTTTTGATTAGTTACATCTGCCTCGTTTGTTAAAAATAGAACCATTCTTATCGCTACGATTGAATCGCCGACGCAGTTCCATGCGTTTTTTTTTTGTTTTTTTGAGGTTTCAAGACCACTCGACATGTTATGGGCGATATATTCATCGCCGATTGGACTTGAAGAATCTACGATCGGACGAAGTCCAATCCACAACCGATACTAAGTGTGACCTATGTGTTGCTAGGCAGGGATGGCATCCCCATTGCCATCGTAAGGGCAATATTCAAGATTTATAACCAATCATTGGTTTTATGACAAGGATATTCGAAAATTATCTTTTTTTCTATAACATTTCTCATAAACTTACAGGAAGAAACAGATCAGAGCGTTAAAAAGATTTGCTTGTGTCATTTTTTCTAAATCGTAATAACTAGGAAATATCCTTATCTTTTAGTTCCCAATAGATTACAGCAATCCATAAGCTTAATTAGATTCCATTTATACGAAGGAAAGTGTTTTACGTGCGCCAAGTGACCTGAAACCGTGGATAGATATGGTTTTTTTTAAATTAATTTATAACCATTCATATCCTTTATGACAAGTACACGTGGTTATTAACAATTTCTCAGAAACTAGCAAGAACCGTGGGTATTGCCAACTAAGATTATCAATTATCTCGTACCTGTGCACTTCTCTCGCCTTCTGCCTGCATCCCCTCTTTCTTTCTCTTATCCTTTCCAATCTTCGTTTCCCCATCCACGTTTTCATCTGAATATTATACAAACGGTGATTATTTTCATCTGCAAGAATCTTCCTACCCCCTCAGTGAACTACGTAACCTTTTTTCTGTCTTTTTTTCTTTCCACCTGATTATTAAGCCCATTATTTTTCTCACCTTGCTACTGGAGGCGTAACATTTGAATGCATGTTTTTAGTGAACTTTAGTTTAAAGGGATTTGCTTCTGGGCCTTTTTTGTAACTATAAGTGGAAAATGTTCTCTCTCTCTCTCTCTCTCTCTCTCTCTCCTTCAATTATCGACAGGCTTCAGCAATCGATATCCCAATCTATATTACCTTTATACTCAGCAGGGTCCATTCCACAAGTGCATGTTTGGAAAGGGTCAGACTTTATGGTGTATGGATTATCCAGCTATGAATGTCATGCAAAATAATTGTCCGTCCACCGCACGAAACTACGGCTTTGAAGTATTTCGGTTACCTTCGATAAGTTGACAATTTAGATATATCTGATTTTTGGAGATGATTCTAAAGAGCAGAAGTCAATTAGGATAATTCATAGAAATTGTGAAGAAAGATTTCAACTTTCAATTTGTTTTTTACTTTGTATTATATTTTTTGATTAATAATTATGATAAATAAAAACAATTTCAGACTCAACACTGCACTGCCTTGTGCGCTGACTAACATATCTGGCGAATGTCAATTTCGCACAAAGGTCAGTTGTCGAATTGCTGCACTCGCGCACGAGACATAGATAGAGATTTGTTTAATTGTAGATAGTTGAGGGAAAGTGCAACCAAAACCTCTTCGGAGAATTCGAAAAATAACAATCAGGAATTATGAGACCAGTACACACGAATTGTAGTTTTCATACATTATAGAGAATAATGCTAAAAGCTTTCCTAATGTTATTGGATTTCTTTTTAGTAAATAGGGATCTAATTCATTACTACTGGAAGTGTTTGAGTCCTTAAATGCAATGATGTCTATGCAGGAAGTTACACTAACGTTCATGAACGTTTTCATATCTGGACATAATGTTTCTACACTGCAAACAGTTAACCACTTTCTAGGGTTTTTCAGACATCCACAACGACCACATTACGTCATCTGAAGGCAATAAGAAAGGTTTAAAAGTAGGGAAAATGGGTCCTACATGGACTGAATAGAATGCATCATGACAATGACAGACCTTCACCTCTCAGCTCACTGTGTCCGAGTTGGGGAAAAAAATGGATATAAAGTCGTGCAGCATTCTCTGGATTCACCTGACATCTCTACAAGAGTTTATAATTCTCTCGAGCATTTTCAGCTTGAAGTCGGCAATAAAAAATTATTACTAGGGAAGCCATAATTTGTATTCTTACTGAATTAGTGACCACAAAACCTGAAGAATTTCATAGAGATATAGCAGCAAAGGTTATTGCTTCAATTGGATCATAATATTCTTTATATAATCCTGCTTGTTACTAAAAAAGATGAACGTAACAATCTAATATGATTGGATTTCTATCAAAGTTGATGATAGCGATACGCTCTTTTGTATCTACTGCCAAATTTACCAAATTACTGACTCTCATGGTCTACTCTATCAACCATTGTGGCAAGCAGCGACTGGACAATTTAATAGATATATAGCGATGGGACGGAGCATTAGGAGAAGAAAACCATTTGCAAGACTTCCAAATGCATTACGCAATTGAATATAAGTTACTTGAGTTGAAAAATAGGACCTGCTTCGTCGATTCCGTACTCGATTCGCAATATTCTCAACGAACAGTGTCATCAAGGATAGCTTGTTATTTCTAGCAGAACCTGTCCCTAAAATTGGCTGAAATATTTCCATTTTCAGCAAACTTTATTGCTAAAGATATTATACGCCCATTTGAAGCCCGCTTATCAAATGAATTATGATTAAAACTACAGAATGGATCATTGATTAAAACTGAACATTTACTTTTATTAAACTTACGAGATTTGATTATCCGAAGGTTGGACATCATGCATAAACGTTGATGTAGGAGGACAGCGGCCATTTTGTCCAGTATGGAGCCATTATACTTTGCTGCTATTTCAAAGATACTGCTACGTTAGTTGAGTCTTCTTAATCCAAATTTATCAGCAAATAGTCCTTTAAGCGCTTTTAGCACCATTCTATTTTTAAACTTTGTTTCAAGTATGTTAATATTATTGCATATCTAACTTCAGCATTTGAGTGAGATAATATCTAGAAATGTTCGTTAAATTTTATTGGCTAATTAGAAAAATATCAATACTAGCTGGAAATTGATTAATTTGGCAAAAAAGGTTTACTACTACTGCTACTACTGCTTTCATTTATACTAAAACTAATTCTACTCCTACTACTATTAAGATAAACTCAAATTAATACAAAGAAATAATTAAGCACAAGCTCTTTATTTCATTTTGACGCCATCTTGGCAAAAAGCCGTAACGGCATAAGACAGCGATTCACTTGTATCGACGTCAAAGACACACGTTCCTTTATCTGCCAATAGATAGCGTTTTTTTTTTTAGGAAGCGATGACGTCGAGTTTCTTTAGTAATTGTTCTTAGACGGTTTGATTGGGGTCAGGATGTGGGATATTTCGAGCGGTCGGTGCTTGAAAAAATAATATATATATATATATATATATAGATAGATAGATAGATAGATAGATTGATAGATAGATGTGTGCGTAACTAGGTAGTTAGGTACACATATACATTTAGACACAAATATACGCGTGTGTGTGCTAACAAATAAAACTTATCAGCACATAAGATGATGGCATCTGTCCATTGTGGAGTATGGTGGGTGAGACATTACCTGTCATCACCGGAAGTAATGGTTGACAATCACGTAAACACACACACACACACATACACTTATTTACCACTGACAACGGATTTAAAGAAGGTATATGTATTCAGTGTTGTCTGTCTGTCTGTCTGTCTATCTGTTTGTCCATATGAAGCCTTCAGAATTTCTCAATGAATTCTAGCTAAGTTCTACGGAAGGATAAGCGATGAAGTACGGAAGAAATGGTTATATTTTAGGGCAGAACCTGGAATAAGTTTCTGGTTGAGATATATCTTTTTATTATCCTTTTTGGAAAGAGGTTAAAAACGAAGACTTAGCAAAAACAACGGAAAAAAATAATAAATGTTAATTTCATGGTGAGTAAATCAATATTAGTCCATTCAAAATTATCTCCCTTGTCTTTTTTATATCAATTCTTCATTCTGTTTCTTGTTATTGTACGATGTTGGCGGAGGTATGCCCTTTGGAATGCTTTTCACTTTACTAAATAAGCATTACATCGTTTTGGCATTAGACCAATAAGTTGGGTTACCCATATAGATTGCAGTACATAATTTTACGATGGAACTTTTCCATATATATGCACCTGCGTAAAGCAATTTCTTGGTCTCTCTACGTGGTTTAATGGGGGTCCCACACGCGAATATGTTGGTAAATACAAAAATTTCCCAGTGCACCAAGCATTTTGTTGCGGGCATTATGGCGGGCTCCTTGCAAAGTAGGATTTGATGTACGGCCCCCACATTCTACGACTGGGTACGGGAAACACTTGTTCAGTCACTTGTGCCCAGTGCCACAAACGCGTCAGGGCGTCCCACATCCCACTCGTTTTGTGCACTGAGGAGGTGCTGCATCTTAGTTAGAATCCCTAGGATCAGATTCGCTTGATTCATGCCATGTCTTGTCCGAAGACGAATGGTTGATCCCAGCCGAAAGGCGTCTTGTTAATCAGACCCTCTCAAACTGGTGAATGATTCACCCAAGTGTGAATATAATTATTTTTGGGGAGTTGGGGGGAATGAATCGAAAGGGGCGAATAAGGGTCGAATGACTTACTTAGATATTCATATTTTTCCATACTTGAAAAAGTAATTTCTGTGGTTAACACATACAATGATGAAACATTATTGCTAGCAATCTTATTTCAAGTTCCGAGTCTCTTGTCTGCTAACTTTATGTAAAGTACAGAAATTCTTATAATTTTTCGGTGTTATATTTTTTTCACTTTTAATTTTCTTTATGTATTTTTAGGAAATCCCCAAACTTGAATAAAATAAGTACTTGGGAAATGAGGGAATTTATGCTTTTCTGCCATGATACAAAATGGAGTCTGTATAAAATTATACTCAAAGGAGAATAAGATGAAAACGATTAAACCATGAGGGAAATTAGTCACGGGTGTATGAAATTTTGTAATGAAGACTCGAGGGTGAATAACGCTGAAATAGTTCGAGAAGTGCTGCCGTAGACCATTGCAAATGCAATAAGTTTGATCCTTATTGGGTGATTTGAGTCAGGCTGGGATACGCTAAGTGAGCATCTATCTTACAACGTCAGACATTGAGTGACGGCTGACAAGCTTAGTCTTGCTGTGCATCTTGACCTCGATGAATGCTCCGATGGTGAGTCCTCGTGTTAGATCTGACTAAACTTAGCTCGTATCCTCACAACCTTACACGCACACACATCAAGACTGCGCAACCGGTTCTCGAAGTATTGTAAATGGCTGGATACTTTCCGAACTGGCCTCATGTACAGGGATGAGGTCTGTTCAAAAAGAAACCGAACTCTTAGAGTTGAACGCGGATGAAACGTTTTTGCTTGCTATGACTGATATGTTGTGTGGGAATGACCTTGACATCTTGTATTTGAAAAGAAAAACTGCATCAAAGCACGTTGGTTAGTTTTTGAAATACATGCACTACAGTGATTGTTTTAGATGGTTTTCTGTGATTCGTTGATATTGTTGCCTAACGGACCGTTTAGTTTCGTTCGTGCAACTTGATCTTAAAAGTAAAGACGGCTGGTGCATTGAGTTGCATTTGATTCATCTTTTGGTACATTTTGCGGCAATACGATTCATCATCAGTTTAAAAAAGAAGAAAAGAAGAACACACATATTCATACCTCTTCAGTCTCTTCACGGACGGTTAGACGACGATTTCCCCGAATCAAAGCGCGCAACTTCCTCGGCCAACGGGAAAGGTCGCCAAGATTCTAGATCTTTTTTTATGGATTTCCTTCCCGAAAAGTACCCCTCCTCGTGGCATTACGTAGAGTTCTGACTAGCCACCCCATAGGCATATTGCAACATTAGAAAAAAATCTCCTAAACACTTTTCTTAATGTGAAACAGAATTTCACACAAATATGTCACACTTCTGAAACCATCATTGTTCAACTTTAGGACAAAAAGCCAAGCGCACTAGATACACATTCACTCTTGCATGTGTAGCTCAAAAACTATCCGACATAGATTGATGCAGTTTCTTTTAAAAGAAAGGGGCAAGATCACTGCAACATAACATTTCTTTATAGACAGACCTCGAATATACATGCATATATATATATATATATATATATATATATATATATATATATATATCGCACTTCATTTTGAAACTGCATTACTCAGGAAGGAGGATTATTCCACTCACAGGCCCCGCCGTCCATAGTACTATTGCTATGAAAAAAACCCCAAAACAACAAAATCCCAAAACAAAAGCTTCGTTTGCCAGAGCCATCATATATATGGACTGTTCTATGGGAAACAACTATTAGAAACTGTCAACCAAAACTGTCAGTATAGGTTTCTTCAGTTTTCAGGTTGGTCCAGTAGGCGGACTGGCTATGCATCACGCATACAGGGTAGGATACACGAGAATTTATACATTTACCCCTTATTTCATTTTTCTGAAAATCTAACCCCCTAAAAAGGTTTTCAGTTCGGGGTCCAATTTGCAATGTGAGTTTGTGCTGAATTGGTCCCTAATTTTGTCCGCATGTTCTGTTTTTTTTTTGTTGAAAATTCAGGATTTTAAGCGATCGCTGCTCAACAAAGGGCAAATTAAATAACTTATTCATTTCTCGCCCCTTTTCCAATTTTTCAATTGATTATCCCCAACACGGCATGCAGCCGAAAGACGTTGGTCACGTGACGGTTTCTAATCATTTGAGTAAACAGACCTGTTTAATGTAATGTTCAGTTATTACCAGTTGAATGAAAGACTCTTCCTAATTACTCGGACGAGAAAAAATTAAAAATAATTCGTAAAATCGAAAGCCCCTGCCAATTAATTGAACGAGAAATATGTTTTCCCCATTTCGTTAGTAGCTTGCTCATCCAATTAATCTTAAGGAGTCTAGTAACTACTGGCATACCGAACATTTAATTAAATAGTTACTTCCCTTTGAAGTGGCATTACTGTTCGGACAAGTTGGGCGTTACTTTTGGGACATTCTGTATGTATATAGGCATGTATGTACACACACACATATACGAGAGAATGCCATGTATGTTATATATGTAAGTCTTTATCCGTGCATGAGTGTGCGCATGTGCGTGTGCATGTGCATGTGTGTATGTGTGTGCGTAAATGTATATATATATATATATATATATATATATATATATATATATATATATATATGTGTGTGTGTGTGTGTATATAGATGTATATAATAATAATTGAATAATCGTGCCATCCTCAGACAGCTGTTCCGTTGTATCAAAACTCTTCAGTGTGGCAATAGACTATCCGTTATCTCATCCAGTACCTCGAGGTAGGATCGAAACCTTTGCTTCAGACCCTGAGGCTGGCATCTTACCTCGTTAGTAAAGTTGAATTTAAGCGATATATTCACTCAAGACCAGACACAAGATGAACAGGTGAAGAGAAAGGATTGCCCGTGAGGCATGACATAGGCAGTGTCACCAATTTAGCGCTTTTGTGATAAATATAGCCCATTCATCGTTTTAACACGATATTTAGCCCATTTCTGGTTCTATTGTTCCGCGATTTTTAGCTATTTTATAGCCAAATCTACTTGATCCCGGCTTTTGAAAATAACCATAAAATGGCCGTCAAAATGCCCAACAGTGTTTTTCACAGTGCGTTTTAGCATTTTTGACGTTTTTTCGGGGTCGATTTTTTCAGTTGGCGACGCTGGAGGTTATCTCAATCGCAGTCGTCATAGAAAGAAATATGAAAGGCCTTTGTCCAGCAGTGGACTTATAATGTCTGCTGATGTACTTATAAAGCGAGAGGAAAACATAGATGTGTGTTTGTATGTGGTGTATACTTATAAAAACCTATCTCTGATTGTGTATATCTGTGTTCGAACCGGAAATTCTATGATAACAACTAACCTCTCGTTGGCGCCATCAATTGAACATTGTTCGGTCGACTCCTCATTTCAGACAGATAGCCTTTTGCATCGGAAGTCGTTGAGGATTAAGTTTGAAGCCGACGACGTTACAGTGTCTTATTGGTTCAATTCATGATCATTTTAAAGAGTCAAGTGTTGATACTATTCAACCTTTTTTTTTTAGAAGTGCCCACACGCATCTCTATAAGAGGGTCTGTGGTCGGTAGGTTGGTAGGTAAGTTGGTCAATCCATTATAAACTAATTTTCGTAATTCCATATTGTCTATTAAATTTACCATCTATCTATCTATCAATCTATCTGTCTATATATATATATATATATATATTGTTCGGATCGTATATAAGATTCCCTACCCAATTGTAAACTCGCTTATTTCTGAAGAAGTAGGCAACCAAACATGTCAGATGAATGAAGAATTTTCTTTTGTGACATAATTTTCGGTTTCCTGAATTTTATATTTAATACATGTATATTTACACACATCCACGTATGCATGAATAATACATAAATGTATATTTGTATACATATGTTAGTCAGTCCATCCCCACTGTGTACGAAATTGATGTGATTGAAAGAATCTTTTTAGCCCTACTCTTTCACCGTGCTCCAACTTAGAGGATAAAACTTAATCGGGTAGTTTCCACCCGTGACATCATGTTGTAGATGTTTGCCATGCAACTACAGCAAAGTATATGACCCTGACTTTAAGGCCATTCAGAAAATATAAAAATTCTTTGATGTCAAAAAAATCCAAGAGCAAAACAATCTGATTGACTTATTGCATAGTAGTAATGGCAGATAGAATCTGGACGTATGTTGGGCTTATGTCCTTACTTTTCACGTACAGATAAGCCCTGCTGGAAGAGGAAGAAGAGCAAGAAGTCTTTCTGTGATCCAATCTTCGGCGTATTATTGGTGCAATTTTCGGCTTTTTTGTATCATAAAATCATTTGCAGCAGGTGAAAATTTTGTTTTTCTATTCATCACACTTTTTTGTGGTCACACCTTTTATAACACCACACTTTTTAACAACACCATACCTTTTAATGACGATACAACTATTCGTTCCCTCTCATTTCTGTCGTTTAACGTAAATGATATCGAAAAACTTGATAGTGTCTAACAGGGATGTATGTATACACCTAGTTCCCCTCGATTTAGGATAAATTTTTAATATGAAATTAAGAGTTGAAGATCTAGCTGATGAGCAGGGAGACTTCTTATTAGAAAACCCTAATTAATTTCCAGGGTCAGACCCAGTGAGAAATGTGTTTGTTTCCCACTCAATAAACGGGTATGATATTTGATTGAATATTGAGATGAAAAACAATATTTTGGAGTGAAAGACATAATTGGTGAAAACAAAAAAAGACAAATTAACTAGGATGATAAAACTAATACGAAGTATTCTCTTACACGGGTAGCGGATTGAGAATAATATACACCTGTATTTTAAACAACGGGTTCGGCTCGTGATTCCCGAACAGTAACTTAATTCTCAAGTTGATAAAAAATTGAATGTCAGTATCAAAGGAAATAACTTGGAAATATATATATATATATATATATATATATATATATATATGTTCAATTGAGATGCTCCTGATAGACATTGAATAAACAGTAAATATCAAAGGACAGAAGGGGTCAAATGGATGAATGGAGACTGATGGATGAGGAAATAGATGAGATTTATCCGACATAATGGTGAATTTGATAGACAATATAGAAACACGAAAGTGGATTGTATTCATTTCCGTTACATATTTCGGAAGACAACGGGAGAAACCAGTCTCCTGGAGCATGTAACGGAAATGAATACAATCTATTATAAACTAATTTTCGTAATTCCATATAGTCCATTAAATTTAATATCTATATATCTATGATCATATTTTTTCGGATCGTATGTAAAGATTACCACCCAATTGTATACTCGCTTATTTCTGCAGAAGTTGGCAACGAAACATGTCAGATGAATAAAGAAGTTTCTTTTGTGACATAATTTTCGGCTTTCCGAATTGTCTTTTTAATACAATATATATTTACACGCACCCGCGTATACATATATGATATATACATATATTCCGAGAGTGAGAAAGAGAGGGTGACAGTCAAGCTGAGTATCCAAGGATATATATACACGTATATATATATATATATATATATATATATATATATATATATATATATATATATATATATATATATGTATATAAAGAGAGAGAGAGAGAGAGAGAGAGATAGATAGAGAGAGAGAGAGAGATAGAGAGTGAAGGAGAGGGATGTATACGTGTATGTGTGCGTGAGAGAGAAAGAGTTAGAGAAAAACCTGATAATTAAGCGGTTCGGTCGGGGGAGGGAAAATAAACGATGAAACTCTGTCCTGTTCCCGAACACTCCTCGAATGAACACTGACATTTCACAGTCGTCGTCCGCTTGGCATTTCCAAACCATCTGTAATGATTAGACAGCAGAGGATATGCGAGAGAGAAATGTCACCAATTGACAAATCGACGGAAGATGTCGGGGGGGGGGGAAGTGGGGCGGAATTGTAGCCGACAAGGCGGGTGAGGGTGGCGCCCTCTGGACGTTGGGGGTGGGGTGTAATTGTCTGAATAATAGGAGGAGTCAGGTAGGACCTGCAACACAGCGCAAGCATGTTGAGATAAGAAGGACTTAACGGGGTTCAGTTTTATGTTCCGTCATGTCGACTTTTTATTTTTTAGCCTTGTCATCCCTCCCCCCTGCCATTCCGTACCAGCCATAAATGAAATATTTCAATGCAAAATCTATCCCTACCACACGTTGATAACATTGATGTTCATTTGCAATTGTTTTTCTTGCTTTATGCGATTAAACATGCTCAAATCTGTCTGTAGTTCGACTTTTCTATATCCTACCTCCATTTTATCTCTAGTCGTCTCCGACCGCATTCGCTATCTCTGGGGCACTAATTCGTTAATCGTTAATCACTATTTGTTATCTCTTCTTCTTGGAATGTGCCCAGCCCATCTCTATTTTTGTCTCCTAATTATCTCTATGATTTTGCACAGGGCTTTCTACGATCTCTGCTGATCGTTACTTCCGTACTATTACTCATCTCTCTCTCTCTCTCTCTGTCTCTCTCTCTCTCTGTCTCTCTCTGTCTCTAAATATATATATATATATATATATATATATATACATACATATATATATATATATATATATATATATATATATATATATATATATATATATGTATATGACGTGGGTTGGTGGTTCTCGAGAGGTCTAATGAAAATAAATTCAAAAATAAAGATCTTATACATCTTTCTTCCTATGAATTATCATTCCTGATTTCCGCTTTTTATAGTTATCTGAATTTAGATATAAAATATCTAAATAGGCAACACTGAAAGGAAGTAAACAAAATGCTAAGCCATTCTTTCGTAAGATGGGCGGAAAATTACTTCACATGGCAATTATGGCAAACTGCTCCACTCCATAAAGTCCGACCCTTTCTTCGAAACATACACCTTTGGAACGGAAACTGTCCCAGGAAGGATAAATGACAAAAGATTTACTTGTATATTTGCATTTTTGGTATATATATATATATATATATATATATATATATATATATATATATATATATATATATATATATATATATATATATATATATATATTTATAAAATTTGTTTTCCAGGTGTTTTTGAGTCATTAACAACAATGGTATCTTCACATGGTATGAGATTGTGGAGTCTGATTTCAAATTGGGATATAATGCAACTGAAGCTGCTGATAACGTTAACAGATCATTTGGAGAGAAAACTATTACATTGCGAACTGTTCAGAATTGGTTCAAAAGGTTTAGGTCTAGAAACATGGACATCAATGATAATTCCCAAGGTCCAAGCATGTTATCAATGATGAAGAATTATCGACAGAAGTGTCCAACGACCCACGGACACTTCTGGGGCCTTTTGGACTCCACTAATAACCATATCACTTAATCTCAAGACAGTATGAAAGGTTAAAAGTTTAGAAGAATGGTTCCCAAATGAACTGAATGAAAGCCTTATGACAGTTTTAGACCCAACACTCATCAGCTGACCGGGCCTAAACTTGGAGAATTGCAATATGCAACTCCAACCATATTCCAATGAAATTCTTCTAAGGATTATCATCTATTCAAGCATTTTGAATATCATAACCGTAGTAAAAGTTTCGATAGTAGGAAAGCCTGAATTTGTTACCTCTAAACCTAAAAAATCTTTTTTTCACAGAGAATCATCAGAGGATCAATTTAGAAAGGTTACTGCTTCAAAATGTTCATATCATCCTTCATCTTATTATAAAAAAAAGCATGTTCCATATGTTACAACTAAATGAAATGAAGTGATGATTGTAATAAGACTACCATTATTAAAAAAACAAAACAAGGGAACTAATTTTTGGGGTTCGGTTATCTTTATAAGTGCTTACTATTCACCTGACTGAAATTGACTGGATTTTTTCACCTCCAGCTCTCAGTTTTCATTTATGTAAATTTCACTCAATATTCTTTCAACTTCAACTTTGGGTTGTGCAATATGTAGCCATTTTTTCGTCGATCTTTTTTGGCTGAATCGGTGGAAAAAAATCAGCCGAATCAAGCCCTGAAATGGCTATTTTGGCAACCCGGGTATTTACTATTTGCCCGGCTTCTGGATGCAAATTGTCACTATCGTTTAAAGAGATCAAAAAAAAAAAAAAAAAGAAAAAAAGAAAAAAGAAAAAAAAAGAAAAATCGACAACAAAAAACCAAAAAAAACTACTACAAATGAAGGACAAATAGTCACGATATAAAAAATAAAGAATGAGTTAAACAGAAGCCATTTTCCTCTCAGAGTTCGTCTTGTATTTTGGTGTCAATACACGTGAGTTTCAAGTCAGATTGCAGAACGAATCACGGAACTTATTTCGGCTTTTCGCTTCTCTTCTTTGCGAAACCCTGACCCCAACCCAACATCGGGGGTCAAAACATCAGTTCAGTAGATCATCGGAGAGAGAGAGGGGGGGAGAGAAGGGGAGGGAGAGAGAAGGGGAGATTAAGAGAAAAAGAGGAAGACAGACAAAGAGAGAGAAAGAGGGAGACTGAGAGGTAGGGGAGAAAAAGAGAGTGTCTATGTGTTGAAGGTGAGTGTGTATACGACAGAGGGGAAGAACTAGAGAAGGGGTGGGAAAGAAAAAAAAATAAGAGAAAGAGAGATTGAGAAGGAGAAA
>OY735229.1:12580143-12632643 GCA_963457665.1 Thysanoteuthis rhombus | reverse complement strand
CTTCCCTCGCTGGACATAGACCTTCCCCAGGATCCGCCACATTTCTCTATCATGGGCGTTGCAGAGCCAATATTTTCTGAATTTAGACAGCGAACTCCCGCCTCAGCTTTCCGAAACGTTGCCACTTCTGATACCCACCTGCAGAATGTCGTGGGGTACAACGGCCGAAACGTTGCGTTCAAGAAATAAATTGAGATGAATGAAACAATCCGAAAACACTCATATGTGATGATACTCTTTCACCTAAAAAATCAGACGGAAATTAATAAATCATAATAATGAAGGTTTTCATCTCTGAACTTCAAATGCTTCTGCTTCTATACCAACTGAAGATGATTACTCCATTTTTTTGTTCGGTATATAAAATAAACGCATTATCATTCAAAACATTCTTGGCATAAATTTATTTATTTTTCAGAATGAAATAAGCCCTTGTGTATCCAGAAGATACATTTTCGTAGATACGGGAGTCTTGTCAGTTTGTCTCCGTCAGTGAGGAGCCGGCCACCAATCCCTTAGACGTGATTTCGAATCATCGAAGGGGAATGGTAATATTAGATATCGGATAGGTGACGGGACAAACAGTCAAGAGTTCACTCCCCTGAATTTGGTGTAGATTGTTATTGTTACGGTAGAAAAACCAAGTCAACTCCGGTCTCCGTGTATATGTGGTATCACAATCGGATAATACGCCTGAGAAGGCCGTAGAATAGAATGCCGTGTTAACAACAGCAATAACAAGAAGTTCAATAGACTGAGAAACTCTTTGAATGTTAATGACCCTTCACAAAACTATGGACAGTTATGAATGCATCTTTTCAAAAGAGAACGTCGTAATATGAGTTTTGTTCAAGGAAATAAAATATGTCATATTTTCTGTTTTGTTCATTCCTCTCTTTTTTTAAATTCTTTTTTTTTTGTTTTTTTTTTTTGAAAGAATTGGTGTCAGTGAGTATAAAAAGATTATAGTTTTTTTTTTTGTTATTTGCGTCACCAAACAGTTACAATATTCAGTCTTTCAATTCTGTACATTTAATGTGACTAGGTTTTTCATGTTTGTTTTGGGCGTTATGTTGAGCAAAAGACTATTTAAAAAGGGATCACGAAGAGAGAAATAACCTGTCTATATCAGTGTTGTGAGATTTGTCAAGAAGGGGAAGATAATCTGTGCTTTATCCCGGAGACTTGGCCCCAAAAATCGCGTTTGAATAGCATCAAATCTTGGAATGGAACGAAGAATTAAGCTTGGATTAACTCCCCTTTCTGACCATTTTTTTGCTAGCCAGATCTGTATACAAATGAGCTTGTTTTAAACACTGTATACTAAATACGATACGACACACATATACAATCAATACGTATACAAATACTATGTGCTACCCAAAAGTTCGGGAAATTTCAACAGTGTGAGCGATTCGATCAAGTACGAACTGCGATTGTCTTTGTAATATAGCATTAGTCTTTTATCGTCCGTAGTTGGACATAAACCTTCCCAAGAATATGCCAGACCTCTTTATCATGGGCTTCGCAGAGACAATACTTTCTGAACGTGTCTAGTCTCTCTCTTTCTCTCTCTCTCTCTTTCTCTCTCTCTCTCTCCCTCTCTCTCTCTCTCTCTCTCTCTCTCTCTCTCTCTCTCTCTCTCGTATTCATTCTACCGGCTTTGGTTTCGGATGTGATCTCTGAGAATCCATTTCATGAGTTTTGATGTCCATTGGTTGTCTGCCAATCTTGGTTAGGTTCCATGTTTCAGCTCCATAGGTGACTATCGGGATGATGCATTGGTTGTCTACTCTTCGTTTTGGACTAATGAGATTTTATGTAGCCAGAAAAATAATTACGGCTTTTTTAAAAAATACAAATTAATAAATCCATCAGCCGAAGCCGTCTTAGTTCCCTACCTTGATTTGTGAAGTATCATGTGCTTCTTGTAATGCAACAACATGCACAGGTGTCTTCGTTCTGTGTACTATAGACCATCATCCTCAACCTTGAGGAATAGCTATGTTAACAGAACTAGACTTCTCTATGGAAATGTTTTTCCATAACTATACTTTATGTTTCTTTTATTATAAAATCAAGTACCAACGATGCTTACCGTCAAATTATACCGAAAAGACTGTTCACCCAATCAGTCCAATTAAAAAGCGTCGAGCCTGATAACTACTTAAATTCACCGGCGTCCACTACCACTTTTCCAGGATGGGGGACAAAGGCATGTATTTCAAGGGTTTGGCAAAAGTATATTCGGAATATGCTTAGTGGCAACCCTTTTATGCAATAGACATTCCACTCACCATTTGTAGTGCAAGTGTGGTGCACGACCCACTGTATGATCCAGACGTCGAATGGTGTACTTGTCCGTTGACGGAGACGCATGATCCAGCCTCAGGGTGTCCCGAAAGAGTGAGCGCCAGCGAATAACAAAACAATCTTTTTATATGGGAACATTAGGTTGGGGTTACATAAAACAATCGTACTGCATCAATATCGTTTATTGACTATTGACTTTCAAAACCCTGGGTGATAAGGTCTGATCCAAAGGAGAGGGTATGAACATTAGGTATGATAAATAACCCATGGCCTTGTGGCAAACTAAGCAAAGCAAAGTTGATAAAAATATAAGCACTGTTTCTTGTTCGATCACCGTAGTTAAAGAAAATCGAGTCTAATCGGTGTTATTGTGGGTGACCACTTGAAAATGCTAGGTATTGTAAGCGAATTTATGGCTTGAAAGTCCACTACGGTGTGATGACTTGGAAACTTGCAGACCAATTTGCAAGTACCAGTAAGTTCGAACCCCAGCGGCTGCCCCTTGGTTCAGACTAAGCGGAGCTTAGTAAAATATGAAGATAAAAAAGGGTTATTATAGATTGAAGCGGCGTAAATTCGCCATTCTTGTATGGATAACGTGAACTATCTTTTGAGTAATAAAACAACCATCGCAATAATGGCAAATCTGCTGCTTCCATTTGTTACGCAATTGACATCAAACCATAATCTCAACTGTAACACAAAACGTAACCTCAATCACCAACCTTAAACACTAGCCCTAACTCTTACCCAAGAACACTAATACTAACAATTACCCCAAAATCTAACCCTGAACACTTACCCTAATTTATGTCCTTTGCATTTAAATTTGATAAAATACTGTTTTGAATGGTCAACTTTTCTGCTTTCATTTGTTCTGTAATTAACTTATATCCTCTGCAGTATAATGTATTGACATCTGTGTTTCCGTGTGCAGTTTTAAATGGCCCAAATGATCTATTCTGCTTCAATGTATTAGATATATATAGTGACTTAGTTTACGCTGCTTCAATATAAAATTAACAATAAACAAAACAAGCAAATGATTCATAAATGCAAAACACCAAATCTCTCTCCTTATTAGGGTAGAAGTTTCCATGAAATCAGGCAACGATTTAAAACCAATTTCTTGAGCTTTTATTTTATCTTAAGGTGAATGAAATTTTATGCTTCCTGACCTCATTGGAATGAATTTACGACATCGTTTTGATGACGTCATTTATGACGTCTAGCTGACGCAAGTCTGATATAACTGACCGAAAACAACCACAAATGCATTTTTTATAACTACGAAAAAGAGTCATTAACATTCCAACTTTTGTTCAGATAATCCAATCTGTTCTTCTTAACTTTGCTATGAACACAATGCTTCGGCCGATTTATTCTACAGTCTTCTCTACGTGTGATCTGTAATATCTATGAGGGATGGAGGAAAGAGCATATCTTTTTTCAATTTCTTTATCTGGTAGTCCAAAGCAAAACAGAAACATGAACAAAAAAAAAACAACAAAAAAACAAAAAAAACAAACAAAAACAACAACAACAAAAAACATTAACAGCAAAAGAAAAGAGACCTAATTTCCTCTGCGGATATTGCATATTAAACCGAAATAAAGTCGTAGTATGGATCAACTAAAAATTGTGTTGATCACATTGAAGATAGGATTAATAGATTCAATCGGTAGAACTAAAGTCAGAATATCAATGACTCGTCTCAAAGTTATAAAAAATAAATTCGGGGTCTTTTTCAGTCAGTAACATAAGATTTACGTCAGCTAGACGTCATCAATGACGTCATCAAATGATGTCGTAAATTCCGATGAGGTCAGAGAGCATAAAAATCTCGAAGTTGCTCAAGATATGTTAGAGCTTTACCTGAACAAACCAATTACGTACAAGCACGTATTCACAAACAGATGATCTATCATTACTCGCAGTGCTTATAAAATAACCGTCAACCAAAACTGTCAACGTCAGCGTAGGTCTCTTCAGTGTTCAAGTGAGTCTGGCTGGCTGACTACCTATTGATGTGTCACACGTGCAAGCCATACCAATGGTGCGAGACGGTCAAAAAATTAAACATATTATTATGTCTAGAATTCTTTTCAAAATCATCCCATAATAGGTTTCAACGGAGTGGGGGATTTCCGATGTAAGTTTATGCTGAAATGGTCTTTTAATTTGTTCCCCATAGTTTGCACACTTTTTTTTGGGGGGGGGGGATTAATTTTAGTGATTACTGCTCACCAAAATGGGAGGAGAGGAATATTATTCATTCATAAATCCTTTTTCCATTTTTTTTTTATCACTCTCAACAAGGCATGCTGTCAAAAGACGTTGGTCACGGGACAGTTTCTATGTATTGA
This sequence comes from Thysanoteuthis rhombus, assembly GCA_963457665.1. Lineage (NCBI taxonomy): Eukaryota > Metazoa > Mollusca > Cephalopoda > Oegopsida > Thysanoteuthidae > Thysanoteuthis > Thysanoteuthis major. Next base: position 12,627,964 of record OY735229.1, on the reverse strand, counting down.
CTAACCAGATATTTTAAAATCCTGATAAATATGCAGAGTACCTCTTTAGTCCGGTATTTTGGGGGCCTGGGCAATGCTGAACTATACCTGAGAAGAGAAATTGAAAATACCGGAAGTGAGAAATCGACCCCTACAAGATCCCCCCTGTAAGCGTATTGATTTCTATCGATTTGTATTGTTGTGTGGAAAAGAGAAAGCTATATTCTTATATCTTTTATTCAATATGAATTATGTAAACATATATTAAGCTTATATACAAATACTTCTGTTTATTCGTTTGTTTGCGCTCAAATGGTACGATCTCATTGGTTATTTTACCTTCCTATTATGATATAACAATAGAAATTACGTCGTAGAAACTCTTAAGACTTCATGTCTGATCACCACACATGAAAACAGCTTGAGATGACTTGAGACTTGAAAAATGACTTCAAATTATGATATTTGAATCATTCAAAGTGAATTACCTAACAAAATATCTTTAGGCTTCTAAATGTCGACCAATACATAGATAATTCCCTAATTTCTGACAGGCATATTCTATCATTATGATGAGTGGAAATTATTTGCTTATGCATTTTAATTGGTTGTATTAAAAAGAATCTATAAGATTCCGAGAAAAAAAATTATTTAGTATGTGTGTACTTTATGCTAAATATACATCAAAGGTTGTCGAGATACTTGATGTTGAGACCCTGAATCGGAGATGCTAAAGATGTTTTGTGACATGTTGTTGACCATTATAACCTGACATAACTCTTGCTCTCCAGGGAGAATTTCGCATTTTTTTAAATTTCAAAGGGAAATATTAGAGTAATAATACATTTATGTATTGCTTCAGGTTTAGGCTTTAATACAGATTCCCTTCATTTATCAGGCTGTTATATTTATTGAATCGTAAGATGAAAGATCATGTAAACGACAAAAAGCGGTGAATATTTACTCAAGATATGATCAATTTGAAGCAGTGACTTTTCCCTACGATCTTACAATGATAATATGCAATCTATATGGAATTCCAAGGGTTTAGTGGTTACAAATTCAATAAAATCATGAATAATGGTTTCCTTATTATTGAGCCTTTCATTACGGATATGGAATTTAAAATATTTGGAAAGATGATCGTATTTAGGGGAAAATAATGTCAGTTGAATATGGAGAATGCTGCAAGACTTCATATCTCAATTCTCCAAGCGTATACACGATCTAATAGAGAAATGTAGCGTCTAAAACTGTTATGGGACGTTTGATTCGGTTCATATGGGACCCATTTTCCCAAAGTCTTTTTTACCTTTCTTATTGCCTTAAGATGACGTGGTACGCTAACTGTTTAAGTCGTTCGTGGTTCGCTGGCCGCTGCTGTCGGCAATTTTTCATCATTAAGAACAGATTTGGGCCTCCCAGGAGGTTTTATTTCGGATATCCATATTTCCAGACCTATTGAACCTATGCTGGATATTTCGTACCGTAAAAGTGTTCACTTTAAATGCTTTGTTGACGTTATCAGTTACTTATGCAGCATTATGGCCCTTATTTGAATCCGTACTTGAAAATTAGTCAAATGTCTTGGGTAAATACCGTTGTTATGACGGACAGGACGGGAAAACCTCCACGAATAGTATCTTTATTAGAACATACCCGTGAAAAAGGACAGGGTTATTTATTTATGGTTTAGCACTAAGTTATTTAAAAGCTATTTTGCTTAGTAATTTATTTCTTGATAATTTTTTGTAAATCTCAAATTAATTCAAGCTGTTCTCATGCGTGATCAGGCATCAAGTCTCTTTGATGCAATCTATGACGTAATTATTACGTAATAATCGAAAGGTGAATCAACCAATGAAATGCATGAGCACAAACAAATAAGAATAAATTTGCATACATAATTATTATATGCTTACATTTACATTGAATCTGCAAAAAATATTATTACAATAGTAATTTTTTTTTCACTTTTATGATTATTCTCAATGATTTAAAAAGAAGATTCCACACGAAACAGCCTATTCGAATATACAGAGCATGGCCAGCACAATAAGATGCGTTGAATTCAAAAACTCTTTCGGCTCTTTGCATTATTCTGACGAGCGAAATATTTGCCCTTCAAAAACAAACGAAAATTCACCGTAAAAATATGATAAATAAATTAGAAACCGTCAACTAAAACTGTCAGCATAGTCAACATAACCAACATAGATTCATTCAGTTTTCAAGTGATTCTATACGTGTCACGCGTACAGGCAGCACCAACTGAAATAGAAGGTTAAATATTTGAGCCTTTACTTCTTTTTACATCTATACTCTTCATCCCATCGAAAAAAAAAACAAACAATTTTGGGTGAGGGTCCAATTCTCAATGTAATTTTATGTAAAATCAGTCCCTTAGTTTGTGTCTGGAACCATTTTTTTTAGGCAAGTGAAGTAACTTATTCATTGATCACCCCTCTTACTGATTTTTTTCAAATGCTCATCCCCAACACGGCGTTATGTTAAAAGACGTTGGTCACGCGGCGGTTTTCACTGAATGACTAATTTGACGTGTGAAGATATTTTTTAAAAAATTGATTGAATAAAACACTGACCTAATGCTATCCATTTGCAATACGAAGCTAACGCTCGCAAAAAAAAAATGTTTTTTGGAAATTTAATTGCCCTCGACACTGGGTTGAAAATAGAGAATGTTCAGATTTATGTCTACATAGGAAGGCGTAAGAAACATTAAGAGGTGTTTTATATTAATCTTACATTACAAATACGACATTAACAATCCACTTGTAGATTGGTTGGCTGAGACAAGTGTGTAGAAACACGATAGTCTTTTGAGAAGTTGGCTTCCACTCTCTCATGCGCCCTCTATATATCTAATTCAGTCTGTTCCTATCTATCTATCTATCTATCTATCTATCTATCTACATACAGAATTGTACTGTTTTCTTTCTTACTTTCTATCAACATTCAGAATTTTTTTATTTCTATCTATATATCTATCAAGTAGGCTGAAAAATCTAAAGAAATCTTGATAAGTTGCAGAAAAAACTGACCCACCTCATTATTCTTGAGGAAAACCAATCTAAAACCTGAAATTTATTGAGATCAATACGTAATTAAAGTATGTATAAGGAATATATATTATTTTGTTGACCAGAAATATAATAAAACAAGGATAGATTATATCTAAAATTTTTTTTTAGAAGTGTTCAAGCTTTTCGTTGGGTCAGTCAGTCGGTCGGCTGGCCGGCCCTGATTATTTCAAATAACAGAAATAGGAAGGAAAGAAGGAAGAGGTGTGATGTTAATAAAAGGTGTGATGCCATTGAAATGATATTCATTCCCATCATTACTGTTGTTACAATAGAATATCCAAGGTTCGTATCTATTATCTAAAAAAATCCGAAAAATGGCGCCGAAACGCTAAAAATAGTCAATTACAATTAATCATATTTGCAGAACAATTCTATATCTCAATATTTTGCAAGTATTTCAATCAACTGAGTCAAAAAAAGACTACTTACTCTTCTTCCTCCTCGACCGCCTCCGTCTGTTGCTACCACCATGGACGGTGGACGCATCGTTGAACTTGTGGTTCTTGTTTTCTTTGGAGAGTCTCGGCTTCTATTACATTCTAGAGATTGCAAAATCAGATTCCGCTTGGCTGGGTATTTACTCTGTCTCTCATTGTTGAGTATGTAATTATGTATTTACATTATCCATATTATTACGTAATAGTACAAATATTAATCATATTTACAATAAATTGAGACAAAAGTCCCCAAAACTGAAATATTGGAACTTACTGTTGGTTTCCCCTGTACGGTTGCTCTATATGAATTGATTTTCATTCGTTCCTTTTTTTTTATTTCGTTGGCAGAAGTACGAGCTCTCTGAGTGCTGTCTTTACCGTTCCTGGCGCAGTTATTGGTTTTTGCTAATAGTTTTAATAGTAATAGCAGTAGCTGAGATACGAGAGACCTAACGGTTAGCAGCTCGGAAGAAAAGAATCAGCGAACAGAGTTCAAACTTCCGCTGTTGCAGTTTTTTTTGGGGGGGGTGCGGACTGGGGGGGGGTAGTCTCAGCATGCCATTACATTCTAGAGATGATCAAATTACTTTACTTCTCGATGGTTGGCTCTTTATCCTGTCTCTCCCAATCATTATTTACAATATTGTTATGAAAACTCTGAAATTGAAAGAAACGAACAATAACTGAGAGATTAATTGATAGATATTTGGTGAATTGAGTTAATAAATTGAGATACTGTCTTTGATTTTATTTACAAAAAAAGGGGGTGGGCACAAGTAAGTAATATGCTGACATTCTCCGGTCAAAAAAGCTTACAATCAAAATTATGCTGTGAGACAGTGGGGATTTCAAAAGCCGAAACACACGCCATTTTGAAATTGATAGTATGTATTTCATGGAGAGGTATTGAGGTCTGGTCTGATATACGTATTTTAGTCGAATACAAACTAAATGGGAAAAGGCCTGGATCGGATTTAGACTTGGTGAGACTTTAAGCTGTATAAAGCTCGGGGGCGTTTTGTTGAAAAATTACGCCAGAAGATCTCACAAAACTTGTAAACATGTACGTTATTTTATATCTTTTGAAGCCTCTGCAGATTGTTTGGTACTAAGCTGGAGCTTATTTAGATTAGGACTAAATCCAACTCGGGGAGAAAGTGGATGAAAATATTTACTACCTTTTAACTGTTTTCCAATCATTAATGTTCAATCAAAGAAAAATGTCATTCTTGATTTAAAAAAAAAATTTACTCTTATTATCGATTGAAGTATTTTAACATTATAATTATGACTACTTATTACGTTCATCCCTTACTTTCAGTTACTTATTCTATGACAAAGATTGAAATGACGAAATCGGTAATTAAGAGTAGGCCCACGGTGGGAATCGAACCCACACCACCTAGCCTGAGAGAACACATTTTACGCTTGGCTGCTTCAACCATTCGGCCACGGAAAACTAATACCGAAAAAGGAATGCAATTTTATATCTTAAACCTACCCCCATTCAACCGCTATTCGATGCTTCTTGATGTTTTCATTTGAGCCCTAGCAGTCCTTCGATAGATTTTTTTTTCAAATTCATTCACTGTGGGCCCACTCTTTCATTTCCGATTACGTTGTTAAATCATTACCGTAGAATGACGGTCCGATTCAAAGTTGGGATAAAAAACAACAGAAAGTTGGGATGACGGTAAAAACTAGTCAAAATTAATAATAAAAAATCATTTATATCTATTATTATTTGGACTATCCTCATCTTGGTTGTTTTTCAAACAACGTTTCGGACGTTGTACTCTACGGCTTTCATCAGATATTATCTGGTAGGTGTGGGGGAAGTAACGAACCGAACCCTTTATTTAACCGACGGGGGTATATTGACTGCACTCCCCTCTTAGCAGTAGTAGTATTATTATTGCCTCACACTGGGATTGAACCTAGAATATACCCCCGTATATTCAGCAAGAAATATCAAGAAAAAAAAACATATTTTCCTGAATTCCCCTCATTTATCAGCCAATTTGAGAAAAACAAAAAGGAAACGAACTCGAGTTCTGGCCAATGTGGAACTGGACAACAAAGGTTATGTTTAAATTTTTTTTATCTTTTAGCTTTTTGAGGGGTGGGGTTGAGAGGGGGATTGGTGGTCTTATATTCTGTCAAATACGGTTATCTTTATAAATCTGAATAGGGAAAAGAAGTAGAAACGAACAAATGAAAAAAAGATGAATTTTCAAACTCTTTGGCTGCTTTTGGCCTCGCACATACACACACAAACATGTGTGAGTGGGTGCGAATGTGCGCATTTGTATTATATGATTTAAAATGAAAAAAATGAAAAATCTGAAATATATATTACATAAGCCTACGGTAAAAAACTATTTGATAGATATTAATATAATATGCTTAACTTACAACTCCCAGGATTAAATTCAGGAATTCTTTAGCACATAAACCACAGAAGTATCAAGGAAAATACTACACAGTAGTTGATAAAAGAATGAAACTGCGCAAACGAAAGAAAAAAAAAGCGGAATTCGAAAATAATATGTGACAGAGATTCGAGTTTGACGAGGAGCCCCTTATATGTTATATTTTGCACACTACGAGCATCAGGGAATTCTCTGACTCCATTGCTTTTAGAGCAAAAGGGAGGTGCAGATAAGGATTGCAGGTCCTCGGGAAACAGAGTGCCTGCAAAGAAAAAAAAATGAAAAACTTGCTTCTTTTAAATTTACATTCCGCTGATTGGTTGATACGCTTAGCTGTATTCTTAGCTAAGGGTACTAATTTGATGGGGGCAACTCCTAAGTTTCCTTTAAAGAGTTATTTCCCTCTTAAATCTTGCATTTTTCTTTGCAGATACACTGTATTTTGGGGGTGATAGGAAAACCTTGTACCTGTATGATTTTAAGCTGAATCTTATTGGGGGATGAAACTCATTCAGTTATTTATAAACTTTGCAAGACTTTAAAGTATTTTAGATATTTGAAAATATTTTTTTCTTTTCTTATGTTTTCCCCGATGTTGCTTCCTAAAAGTCTGGAAGGTACGCACTTCTTGGATTGTTATCAATAGAATTGAAAAAAAAATCTACTCACAAGTTTACACACACACGCACACACACACACACACACACACACACACACACACATTCACTGACTAATACGTATATGTATACTGCATTTGGAATACATATAAAATATACTTATACACCTTGCCATTGAGCAACGGTGAACAAGCTTATCAGAAACCGTAAACAAAATCTGTCACCAAAACGGTCAAATTGGGTTTCTTCAGATCGGTTCAGTTGGATACTTGTGTATGCATATATGTATTAGGTATAAAGACCACAGAAATGTAAACAGGGTCTGAAAGTTTTAAACATCTACTCCTTATTATGTCAGCAAAAACTTTTTTTTTTTCCCAAATTCCCTCTAAATAGTAATTTTTATGACAGGCCTAGTTTACAAAGTGAGTTTATGCTAAATTGGTTCATAGTTTGTGCTTGCTGTTTGCTTTTTTTTAAATTTAGAGTTTTAGCTCTTACTGCCCACCGAAAGGCATAATTGATTTCTTGATCGTCCCTTCTCCCAATGTTTTAATTGATCATCCCAACACGACTTGTTGCCAAAAGACGTTGGTTACATGATGGTTTCTATTGAGTAATCAACCAGACCTGTATTACAAACATCTGACTTATAAAAATATACGTATACACTTTTCTGTGGAGTAATGGTAAACGAGCTTATATCATAAGCCATTACTTTTGTGCTGGGAACTTGCTTACCACTGAATGCAACACATTTGAGGCCTTGGGCCAGTCAAGTTTGCTCAATATCAATACTTGCTCATTTTATACACATGTAAAGACGAATAATTGTTGGACAAAATTGCCAAAATACATATCTATGTCATATCGATAGAACCATGCAACTTTTCTCTCAAGTTTATTTATGAGATAGATAATATCTGCACCTTGCATAAATGAATCACTCTACTCCGTGCGTGTACCAGAGAGGTAATTACGTAAAAAAATAATCTGAAATCATCCGAAAAAATAGATTTTTCACCTAAAATTATCTAAATGAATAGATTTTTCTGATCTAAAATTATCTAAAAAAATTTACCAGCAAATTATTTGGACGTTGTTGGCCCAAAGTAACCGTAGAGACTCAAAATTGCACTTTAGTGAATAGACAAAAGAAACTTGTTCTTTACATGGTGCTTAGTGCTGAACTCGTACAAATTTTCAATTTATACATGGACACCCAAGGAGAGAAGAACCTGTAGTCTACTTGGCTGGTTGGTCCAGCGGGTCATTTATGGGGCTGCAGTGATTCGGTGAAGTCTGTAACGCATAAAAATCAAAGTGACCTGGATACAGTATGCGTATGCTTGGTGGTTGATATTCTGATAAAAGTTTCAAAGTCTTCGGTCATCTAATGACATGGTAAAACTCATAACGATGCATCGTCTGTCTCAGAACTTTAGAGTACATGCCTGTGTTAATACCAATGGAGGATATACAAGAACTGAGTACTGTTGATACATCCTCCAATAGTTGAACGTGTGCACGTGTTGATCAGTAAATGTGACCATTTACTGTGATCCAATTATATTATTCGTTCATTTAATCTTGTGTGAATCAAAATAAGTATTTAAGGTGTTGCAATGTTGTTTCCGGTCAATCTATTATGTCTCAAAATAAGAGAATGTGAAAAAAAACACTCAAACTCCACTGGAATACCTATATATATATATATATATATATATATATATATATATATATATATATATATATATATATATATATAATTGAGATAATGGATATATGATCAAATAGAACGATTATAAGTTTGCATAATATCATTATTTGAAATGATCTACTCTTCTTACACGGTAAGTATATCATTTGGCCTAAACAACGTTAATAAAAATAAACAATTAGAGAAAATGGGACTGCCGCAGAAATCGAAACTTTGACCTGCTTCAACGTAGTGTTGCTCTTACCTATTGGGCCTTTGCATTACCGGTGACTGTTTAGTGGTGTCTGTGTCGAAAGAAACCAATAGAGCAGATATTGACGGTGAATAACCAAAAAGAGATTTTGGAGTTGAAACAGTTATTTGGGCCTCTACATTATCGGTGGCTGTTTAGCTCAATGGTAAGAGCAACGCTACGTTGAAGCGGCTACATTATCAGTCACAGGCTCGAGTATTGTCCAAAAAGTAAAGCGCTTTCAGCAGTACGACCTGTCATTTATCAGGGTGGATTGCATTATTCGGCATCTTGGTAGAAACGTATCTTGTTTAATATCTTTAGCGTTTAATTTTCACCGTTTGATTCAGCGTTAGCAGTTTGCTTCATATCTATTTATCAACTTCAAATATATTGTTTATTTTCCAACGATAGGATTATTATCCGACATGATTTAAATTTACTGTTGATGATATCGAGAAGAGTAATCAAGAATCAAAGAGAAAGATCATTAACGTTCAAAGAGCCTCGTTATAGCGCGGCTACTCTTGGAATATTCTGTTTTCTACCATCATTGGAAAATTCGGTTTACCACCATCACGTTCGGACAATATACCTGGAGAAGGCCGTCGAATGGATCAGCCGTAACGTCGTGACAACAACACAAACAAGGAAGAGTTTAATCATCCGACAAAAACTCTCCCAAACATTCAAATTCATGATGAACTTGGAAAATAATATTTTCTTTCGATTGTTTTATTCAGGTACGCATTTCAAAGAGTAATCCATCTTCTTCGCGGACTGAGATTCCACAGACACCATCAATGAAAGTAAAGAAACGGAATAATTACAGAAGAAGCAAGAAATTACACTTGGATTTAAAATTGTTAAAAGAATTTGAATAACTCATCGAAATACGTACCGGAATAAGAGCTAAAAGACAGTATAATTTTCTTAGCATGTCACTATTTTAAACTTATTGTCTAATTAAATAAATGGACACATCTTTCAGTCTGAATCTTTATATGCTGTATATTTTTTTTGTTTGTAATTGTTTATACAATAACTGAGCGAATAATTGTATAGATAAATCTATATAAATACTTGTACACAGACAAACCCGCTTGCTCACACTCACGGATGCAATAAATGGTCTTACATACACATCATTCTTTCAGTATAACCATAGGATGACTACTGTTGTCTGCACAAATACATGTATGTAAGCACACGGACATGTGCAACACACATATACACACAGGAAAAAAAGGTCTGGTTGATGCAGGGCTAAACATCACACCTACTTCTATTCCGACTGTAACTTTTGTATGGTATGAACAATGATTCGTATTCATGTAAGAATTGCCAGTTTGACTCAGTCGGTAAGTGAGTTGCCTATCGGTCATCTGGTCGTGATTTCAAATCATGATTGGGGAATGTTTATTTTATATATCAGTTTGGTTTAACGCGACGAGACGGACAAATAGTGAAGGGTTTACTCTCCTTGATTAGGTGAGGACTGTTGGTGTTGTAGAGAAAAAAAAAGTTGGAAAAACGAAGTAGACTCTAGCCTTCGACTCGTACAGGAGATTGACAATGGAGAAATACCAAGAGAGAGAAAGAGGGAGAGAGAGAGAGAGAGTATTTGTATGTGTACACGCCTGTGCAGTTGTGTACGTGTACACGTGTGTCTACGTGTACTGTCTGGGTAGAGTTTTACACAATACGCAGACACTACCCCTGATGCCCTGATGTTACAAACTGATATCCGTGTCTTGTTGCATACACAAGCCCGTATGTGTGTGTATGTGTGTATGTGTATGTGTGTGCGTGTATCTATTTATAAGCGAACATTCAAGAGAAATCTTGTGTTAGGTAGCCTGAGTGCACGTGCACTCGAGAAGGCATTTCAATTGCCAAAAGGTTGTCCTTTTTCGATAGCTTAAGGACATTGGGTGCACTTACGCATGCACGAACACGTAGACCTTCACACATATATACACACATACACATACACAAACACACACATACATAAAGAAAGAGAGAGAGAGAGAGAGAGAAAATGTTCTAAATCAACACATTTACCCGATTCCGACTGCGCCCCACGCCCCTGCATATTTTTCAAAGTCTTTTTTTTATTTTTTAGATATTTTTTCATTATTTTTTTCAGGGTTCCTCAGATATATTGTGCCCCAGAACTCTGACCCCCGCAGTTACGGGATGTGCACGCAGGCACCATCCCGTAGAGATTCACGTATGACCGCCCTCTCTGTATTCATACAATGACAAATACACACACAAATATACAGTCATCTGCCGTAGAACAAGTTAGAATCGCAGGTTGTTCGCTAGGTTATACCGCCATTGTGGCATTATGAGATTGTACCAGACTAAGTAGGCTAAGTAAATATTTACCTCAGGCGCCTCGACGTAGAGAAATAATTAACAACTAGTCTCTGCACATCCCTTTCAAACACATCACGTCCAGTTCTGGGTCTCTGTGTTCGTGGGAATGTCTTTTGATCTCTGTGATGACCTGGTGAATTCCTTCTGAGCTTTGCTCGCGCTCTCATCTCTTGGATTGCGCCAACGGAATCCAAATTTCCATGCCTGCTTCTTCCTAATCAATGGTTCCCACAACCTATTAATGTCGGTTCTCGGTCTGCTGATTGGGTTATCTGAACATAGTGCGTGGGTAGATTCTCTCAATTTAAGGAGAATGAGCCTTAACGTCGGTATGCTAATTGAGTAATCCGAGCATAGTACGTTGGTAGATTCTTTCAACCTAGGGAGGATGTGCGTTCTTCCCGGGGAACAAGATTTTGGCACACATCCAAGAACACAATAGACGCCTGCAGAAGGTCGTAGGGTACAAGGTCGAAAGGTTGTAAAGAAACAAACAACGAAGACGGGGAAATTGGTCTGGACAAACCATACACAATGATTAGGTTTAAATTTCTTTGCTTGATTCATAACAAACTTACAATCCCCGGGCAAGTTTCAGTTATAAAGAGTATTCATTTCTATTAGGTTGTCATATATGACTTTATTAGTTTCAAGTTCAACATTACTGCTTTGTCGAAATACAAAAAAGATATTTGTAATCAATATCCTTTCTTTCTTGAATAATACAATATTTCTTGACTAGTAAAAAATTAGATAATTGAATGAATAATAAATGATCAAGAAATGTTTGAGATGATGAAAATATATGGCTTATATCATATTGAAACGATTTTCTTTTATTACAGGGTGAATGTATCATTTGGCGTAGACAACTTTGATACAATAAACAATTAAAGAAAACGGGGCTGCAACAGGAATCGAACCGGTGACCGATATGGTAGCCACTTCAATGTAGCGGTGCTCTTACCATTGAGCTAAACAACCGTCGGTAATGCAAAGGCCCAAGTAACTGTTTTAACTCCAAATTAATTCAAATTTAATTGTTAATTCTTTTTACGTTATCTAGACCAAATGATACATTCATCGTGTAATAACAGGAGATCATTTCGAATTGCAACTTTACGGTGTCATATCGTGCCAGTCAGTTACTTTCCAGTCTCTGTTATTGTACTATATTACGGTGTATATTCGTGCTATACACTTCAGAATATTAAATTTTATTATTGTTGTCCACATTTAGATTCATATGTTGTACGTAAAATATTATTGCGCGGATAATTAGCTGTTTTACAATTGACTTGTATGTATGCATGTATGTACCCAGTGTATTGATGTGGATAAATAATTCATCCGGCAGTATTAAAGTAAAGTGATAATTTGGAAGTCGTTCGTATTCATCGTATTCATTGTACCTTTACGTTGGAAACTGCTTACCAAAAATATCACCCAAAGAGTCAACATAGGTTTCTTCAGTTTTTAAGTTGGTTTGTCTTGCTGGATAGCTATGCATTGCACGTACAGGCCGTATCATTGGAGTTAGAGGGCTGAAAAATGAAGATTTACTCCTTATCGTGTATAAGAAAAAAAAGTTTAATATACTATAATAGTTTTTTTTGTAGGGGCTTCAATTCACAATCTAACTTTAAACTAAATTAAACCCTTAGTTTGTGCCCGGTAGCATTCACGACTGTTTTTAGAAAAGTTTGAGAAGTAACATATTTATTGTTCTTCGCCTTTCCAATCTTTTTTATATTCGATCACCCCCAATACAGCATACTGCCAAAAGACAGTGACCTTGCGACAGTTTCTATTTGGTGAGTAATCAGATCTATCCATCAATCTGTCTACGGCGACTGTGCTTTGTAAATTTCCCATGTGAACGGGGCTTTCTTGCGATGAAAATCATATTTCGGAATCCTGGCTCTTCGTTTGGGTTCGTACATCGATCACCGGCACAAGTGGGGAATGTGCAACTATCTCAACCACTAAGAAGATAACCCTCCCTCTTTCTTTAACGTAATGAAATATTATCGCACGCACACATTTATAGTTATAATCACCCTACTATTTTTTTATCATCAAAATCACAATCTCGAATTCTATAATATACTAAAAGTCAGATTCTTCAGCCGTAACAGTGCTTTGTAGTTACAGGTATTGAATTAGGATTCCCTTAAAAGATGCGCTTACCTGAAAAATGTAAAAAGTCAGGGTGGTTTGAATGATAACAGGGCATGGTCTGCATTCACACTCAGTCCGATATTAATTATCTGATTTTGATCTATTCGTTACTACAAGTCCGATTCTGTTTGGGTGTGCAAACTTTAGGTAGCCGAAACAATGCAGTTATATTGAATTAAAATAGATAACCCTTAAATGCAGTAACTTGAGAGATGAAAAAAAAATATATGATGATAATAACGTTTGATTTACAACTAAAAGTGATATTACGGGAACTGCGTTTGCAGCCGTTCCGATTAATAATCCAACAGGCCACATGATTATCCAGTGCTCATTTCGGTCTTTTCCCCGTTGAAAGAATGCCTTAAGAAGTTTGCTGTGATCAGAGCAGCCGAGTGTTTCACCTCTCAACAGTACTGACAATCGTAGACGTTATCTTCTCGGATTTTCCTGACGTTTCTGAAGCGAGTTATTCACACAACCTGATCTGCAAGCAAATATTTGCCCTTTTTCACGGAATATCGTAGCTATTTCATTGGTGAAGAAGCTGTGTGTACCAGACTCGGAGCTGCATACAAGTAGGAAAAGATTGATTTTTTTTCGGATAAGATGGATCCGGCAGTTAGATGGAAATTTACCTGACCACAGACCTAGTGAAAAAGCTAGTATTCCCGACATCATTACACGCAAGTGATTGGTAAAGTTCCGTAGAAATTAGATGACAAACAATAAATGTTCAGAAACACCCTCCATTCGTTTGAAACTTGGTCGGGTTTCGAGAAGGTTTCTGGTGCGAAATAAAATTGAAAATATTGATAGTAAGTTGATTTAGTGTTGCTAGCAAAAACGCCATTTTTGTTATAAAACACCATTTAGATTGGATTCCGTGAAAGCTTCTGATGGAAAATCGATTGAAAATATTGATAGTAAGTTCATGTCATGTTACCGGCAAAAAAGTCAGTTGATTTATGAGACACTTTTTAGATTGGATTTCGAGAGGGATTCTGGTGAGAAACAAACGTATTGATAACATGTTGATTTGTCGCTTTTATCATGAGACATTTTTCCTTTTGATTTCTAAAACTAATAAATCTTTGCGGCCAGAAATAGCAGCGATATTTAGATAAGTTTACAATTGCATTCGACTTAGGAAATATCAAAAAATATTATATAGCCCTGCATTTCTATGTTAATGCTCAATCAGAACGAACTCGGAATTTTTGCAAAATGAAATAAATGAATGAAGGGGATTACTCAACAATTAACAATGCATAGTTAGTTATCTCCCTTGGTAAATGTTGCAGAAAGAAAATATAGTCCATCATCAGGAGTATCATATGAGAAAATACCCACGTCTTTCGTAGAAATAAAATCTAGAATGCCTTTGAATATCTGAATTTCAAGTGAATTGATAAATAAATAAATGAAAGTTCAGTTCTAGCCAATCGGAGGAAAGAGCAGCTAGAACGGTGTGGCCAGACCGAGGAGAAGTAAGTATTGAGTGAGTGTCCCGACGGCAGTGTTGCCAAGTAGGGTTGGTCGTTTATAGCTAAAACTGTCGTCAAAAATGGCTAAAATCGGCTAGGTTTTCCATTACAACTTAACAGCTATAAATGTTATAAGTACAGGAAAACCTTGAATATCGCAATTTTGAATATTGCAGGCTTTGATCTAGTATTTTAGGGCATTGTTGTACAAATTAATATAACTTAATTTGCTGAAAACAAAAACTCATTAAATCATAATTGAACCTGGAATAGTGTAGTTCTGAACAGCATGGAAAATATAGGAACGAATTAACCGCACTGATCAAGGTATACCTGTACTCATTCAAAGTCCATTTATCAATTATAAAAACGATACATGAAAACTCCAATCGAAATAAGACATTGATTAAAAATTCAGAAGAGGATTTTTCAATGAGATTTGCGCATTTACTTTTGATAAACTTATCGTAGATTTTTATTAGCTAGATCGGGAAGAAATCAGCCAGAAATAGCTAATTTGGCAACCCTGCGCGACAGGAAGTACTAAGAGTGAACTACACGTGACTTGACGTCCAGTTGGTTGGGAAATGAAATATGCCAATTATACTGGTATGCGTGTTGTCTCCTCTTTTCTTGCTTGGCCTCAGTACGTACATGCATGTTAGCTCTTATGTATGTGCATGTGTGGGATTATATGTTTATGTATGTGTGAGATGCACACACACACACACACACACATGCACACATGCATACACATGAAAGAGCTATGGGGAGAGGAAGAGGGAGATAAGGATAGAAAGACAGAGAGGAAGAGAAGAGTAAGAGGGACAGAGAGAGAGGAGGAAAAAGGATTAGGTTGAGTCGACAAAAGGTAGTGTACAATCATGCACTCACACACATACACAAAGGAGAGGGGGAGAGAAAAACAATGAACGAAAGAGAGTAAAGGAGAGAATGATAGGTGTATTGATAGTTAAATGGATAGATAGGGAAAAAAGAGGTGTAGATTGGGGTTGACAAGTAACAATGAGGTGTACACACGCATCCACAGACAAGAGAGGGAGAGAGAGAGAACCGACAGAGAGAGAGAGAGAGAGAGAGGGGGGAGAGAGAGAGAGGGGGGAGAGAGAGACAGAGGGGGAGAAAGAGGATGAAAGAAATGTTCCGTTTTGATATATTTAGAGAGACCGATAGATAGATTGGAAGAGAGAGAAAGAGAGAAAGAGAGAGAGAGGGAGAGAGAGAGGGGGAGGGAGGAAGAGGGTGAGAGAAATTTTCTGTTTAGATGTATTTAGAGGAACCGATAGATAGATTGAAAGAGAGAGAAAGAAAAAGAGAGAGAGGGGGGTAGGAAAGAGGATGAGAGAAATTTTCCGTTTAGATATACTTAGAGAGACCGATAGATAGATCGAAAGAGAGAGAAAGAAAAAGAGAGAAAGAGGGGGGGTGAGAAAGAGGATGAGAGAAATTTTCGGTTTAGATATATTTAGAGAGACCGATGGATAGAGAGAGACAGAGAGAGAGAGGCAGAGACAGAGAGAGAGAGACAGAGAGAGAGATAGAGATAGGAAAGAAGAGGACCGGGTTTAGGTCGACAAGTAGTTAATAACTGTTTTAGGACACAATTTTCCACGATGTGCCAAGCATCCCACTTCCGGGCCGAGCCAAATCGACGGCTCAACATAAAATGATTGTCACGTGACATGACCGGATGTCATTTGTCTGAGAGTCCAGCTCTCTCTCTCTTTTTTTTTTTTACCTCTTTTCTTTTTCCGATATTTTAATTTTTTAAAATTTTTTTTCTTTTCACCCCAAGAAGATAGGATTTCATTTGTTTTCCTTCTATCACCAGTTGAACTATTTATGCATGCTGTTGTTGTTGTTGTTGTTGCTGTTGTTAGTATTATTGTTATTATTATTATTATTTCTCGATTTGTTTATGAATTTATTCGTTGACGCATCTCTCCTAGCCTGACTTTCCCTCTTTCTGACAATTTACCTCTTGCAATCTTCCTCCGTTGTAGAACACAAAATATTGGTCCAGAGAGAGAGAGAGAGAGAGAGAGAGAGAGAGAGAGAGACAGACAGACAGACAGAGAGAGACAGAGAGAGAGAGGGGGGGGCGTGGTAAATAACTCCCCAAAACTTTCCATGAAAAATTGACGCGTAAATAAACGTATGAATCAGATTAACCCAAATGTTTAGATAAAACGCACACACAGATTCCGAACGTTTGCGCAAAACAGTTTCGTGTATGATACGAGCACTTGACAAGCGATGCTGTCCACCGACTGAGACAACATTCACTGGGCCGACCCGTCCATTAGGCAAACCTAAACGGTCCCCTAGGGTGCAAAGGTCTTAGGGTCGGTCGCGCTCTAAATTTAAAAAAAAAAAACCTAAATAGTCGTTTGAATACAATGTTCAGATACAAGGGACACGCAGATTCCGAACATTAGCACAAACATCCTCATATACAGAGTGGCACAAAAGTAGCTCTCCGTTTGAGATTCAGGATAACTTATAAAATAAAAACGTAAACAAACTTCTTGTTTCAATGTATTTATTTTGAACCTTAGAAATCGCCCTGAACTAATTATTGGAAATAAATGGTTCCCACTTTCACAGAATCGAACCCTTTCTAGACAGTGGTCCATGGCTGATCGTAATTCATCGGGCTCTAATACTCAAATTCCTTGTCGAATATTATTCACCAGTGTTTGGGGTCTTTGGGGGCTTGTTCTTTAAGATCACCATCAGGAGAAGAAAAATGATAGCGGTCAAATCTGGCGAACGTAGCCGCCACTTGATTTCTAATCGATGGGGATGCGAAGTTGGAAGTAGAGGAAATGTAGGTGATATCATATTAGCCAATTGATTCAAAATAATTTTCAAGGTCCCAAATAGATATATCTAAAAGGAATTTTTTGTTGTTGCTTTTTTTGTATGAAAACTTATCCAAGTTTTACCATGGATAAAAGTGAATTTCGTAACACTCTATATAATACGAGCGAGACTGTTCATCGATCATGTTGCCAATTTAGATTATTTCCAATGGCTTTGAATTTGGAAATCATTCCCTAATTCGAAGATGTTTTTGAAAACATCTAAATTGTTGACACTGGACTCACAAGCATCCAAGGTGGTAACATTAAGGATATCATTTCTTCGGTTTTTATTGCATATCGGAGTGATGTGAAATATCTTCTAGTGAATCAGCTCATGGGACTTACAATTCAGGTATAAAATAAATTTTGAAATAAGGAGAGAGAGAGGGGGGAGAGACGAGAGAGAAGAGAGGGAAGAGATATGGAGAAAAATATAGTTTATGAGTGTGAGAGAGAGTTGAATTGTTTTTGTGAATTAGCTCTAGTGACTTTCGAGTTAGGAATGGAATAAACTTCAAAATAGAGAGAGGGTAGGCGATTAAGAGAAATAGAGAGAGAGAGAGGGGGGGGGAGAGAGAGAGAAATAGTATGTGTGCTTGAGTGAACGAAAGAGTTGAAAGAGTCAAAACTGGTTTAGTGAAATATGTGAATATTTCTCGAAGTTCTGCTTCTTTTGAACATCCATCAACTCTCTCTCTCTTATTTGTCCGAATCACAACGAGAACAGAGTATGACACGAGGTCAGTTATATGTGGAGACGCCCATATGCGAACATGTGGGTAGGAAATCGCCTAAAATTCTCCTAGTCCTTACAAACTTAGTAACTTTTATCGCAATGATATAAGAGCTCTGGTCTTGACGTCTAGGGACGAATCTCAGGACTAATCCTGCACCCCTTTGATTTGACTAACAGAGCAGTACCAGACCACAGTATGCAAAACCCCCTTTCTCCATGACAACACATCTGCGCCTGTCTGGTCATCAATAATCGATGGTATGACATTCATCAAACATTTACCTCTTTTTCATGTAATATTCTAACTTGAAGCAAAAGCATCAATATTTTCCGTTTATATATACATATACTAGTCAACACACGTTGCTATTATATATTTTTCTTTCTTTCTTACCCCCTTTGAATTTTAAGGCCTTAACTCTTTGTAAAAGTTTATGCATTTTTTAAGACTCTTTGTACGTATATATGTATATTGTTTTTGAAATGTCCGAAACAGTTACATGGTAAACAACTGATGATCTCAACAAGAGAACATATACACATTGTACCATAATAACAAAGTATATGTAAAACAAGGGAAAAATACTGAAAAAAAAAAT
Organism: Thysanoteuthis rhombus; assembly: GCA_963457665.1. Taxonomy (NCBI): domain Eukaryota; kingdom Metazoa; phylum Mollusca; class Cephalopoda; order Oegopsida; family Thysanoteuthidae; genus Thysanoteuthis; species Thysanoteuthis major. The sequence continues at coordinate 12,609,167 of OY735229.1, read as the reverse complement.
TCATAAATTGCATTGACAGATATCGGGAAATAAGTGACTGAAGTGAGACAATTTCTTTAAATGCTAAGTGTTTACAGCTTTCCAGACTATATATATATATATCTTAAAGAAATAAGACCTGACTGAATGATTATGAATTGTGTTATAGTAAATTAATATATAGCTCTTGCCACTGAGTTAAACAGCCACCGGTAATGCACCTATTTATTAACTAACCCACCAGAGCAAAATGCGACACAAGGTCAAGCTTAACGTGGGGAAAACCCATCAAAAATAGCTCCAGTCCACACGACTTTGGTTGCTAAAGCAATGGTAGTTGCTAAAGCAACCGAGGTCGCAAGAGCGTCAGGACGAGCCCGACTTGTCCCTCTAAGTGTAATGGGACAGTACCGCCCCCTGGTGAACCGCTTCCCCGCAGCTGGACTGAGTGATAGAAAGGGAACCCAAGGACGAATCCAAAGGTTCCACTGGTAATGCAAAGGCCCCAAATAACTATTCTCTACATATTCTCTACTTGCTTCTTTCAACGTGACATTTTCTCTAATTTTTCGTTCTATTTACGTTGTCTAGGCCAAGTAATTCATTAACAGTGTAATGATAGAAGATCATTTCAAATAAGAGTTTCTTCATAATATGACACAATTTATAATGATATATACATATATATATATATATATATATATATATATATATATATATATATATATATATATATATATATATATATATATATATACGGGGAAGGGACAATGTGGAAACCAATTTTAAAAGAAACACCTTTATTTTGTTTCGCTTTGGAAAGCTTTAACAAACAATGCGAATCATGCCAACCAATTTCAGGACGCCACTTCCTCACCTTCCCTTTCGATTCTTCTCTGTATTTTCATTTTTCATTGTTCTTTAAAGCTTTCCAAGGCGATACAGGGCATAGAAACGAATTTTATTTTCAAAAATATTGGCCTCCTCTTTGTCTCTCTCTCCATCCAATCCAATTGTACGACTCACACACACACACACACATACATATATGTATATATATGAAAGGAAAGACTGTTTCAGGAACTAAATTTTGTTCTGATCGAATTATTTACTGTCACGAGCAAAATGATGGCAAAATGATGAGCAAAATTTCCCTACCTCACATTAGCTATACTAATATCCCTTACTATATGTATATATATATATATATATATATATATATATATATGTGTGTGTGTGTGTGTGTGTGTGTGTGTGTGCGTGTGTGTGTGTAGAGAGAGAGAGAGAGAGACGGACAGAGAGAGACAGAGAGAAAGAGTAGGGGACAGGAGAGCCATAATAATCAAGTGTCAATAAGATCTCTATTGATCAAGCTTCTGTTTCTGACTGTTATAAGATATAAGAACACAAGAGAGACGAATGGAACTTTTGACCCAACAGCCATTCCATCCTGAGCCAAGCCTTCTCACTGAAGTCGAGGGTAAATAAAGGATAATGGTGTAGTACGATTGTTTTATGTAACACAAACTTAATGTACCCACATAAAAGGCTGGTATTATCATTTGTTGGTAACAGTGTTGCCAATAAGATACATTCCAAATGAATCCATTTGTCGCTCTGAGGAGAAAAGTAAAGACATTATTCTACTCAGGGCGTCGGCAACATTTTTATACTTGTGGAGCAGATCACGTATTTATGAATCGAAGACATGACAGAGAGAAGAAGCATGAAAAACGATCCATTTAAAATGTCAAAGTTATGTTTCTGCTCAAATCAATGGATGATAAATGCAAGAAAATCTAAGCAACTAAACCGAATATGCTAATCAAAGAAATCAATTCAATCACAATTTATTTCAATCAAGGCATTTCCTCGAATCTATTGAAGGGACAAAAGAAGCTTTAAGACATAAAATATCAACATGTACTATCTGGATCTAGCCCGCGGACCGTATGTTGTCATCCTCTGTCTTCAATAAAGGCTTATCCTTGCGAGGATTTTCATGTGAGAATATCAAAATGTGACCAGCCTTATGACTCAAGACCAGTTGCAGTCTGTGCTCGGTGAACTTCAAAAACGCATTAACCTTTGCTTTCAAAGATGGTTGTTTTGAAAGTTAACGTTCCAATAACTAAATATTCTATAGCTTGAATAAATTTGCTTTCATTTGCATTTCTTCTGTTTTTCTGATTCTCTCTCTCTCTCTCTCTCTCTGATATATATATATATATATATATATATATATATATATATATATATATATATATATATATATATATATATATATAGTAGAATGTTTATTTCCAGCTCTACTCTAAAACAACTTGACTTCAATAGTAAAAAGTTGTATGTATCGAGCACTCTATGAAATAAATCCATTTCATATCAGAAGTGGCTTCATATTATTAATATATTATTGCATTATGCTATACTGCTAGCCTGATCTGTACCATATATATTATGTGTATATATATATATATATATGTGTGTGTGTGTGTGTGTGTGTGTGTATAATTACTTTGTGTATACGATATATCTGACAATATATACAATATTGACGATAAGGAAAAATAGTAGTCTAAATTAAGTTTTGCCTTTCGACATTATCAAAGTGCAATTCCAAATGATACAATATTGAAATGTTCGTTTATTGATATCGTGAGACGTTGTTACTTGAAATAAACAAATATTTCAATATTATTTCATTTTAAACTGTCCCTTTGATAAAACCAAAAGGCGAAACATTTTAGCGGAATGAATTCAATACTAATAAAACTATTTTTCTTATCTTCCAAATAACTTATCATATGAAATAGTTTATTCTACTGAATAATTTTGTCTAAAATCGTTATTAAAAATTTGAATTCAGTTGAAACGCTTTCTTTTTCCGTTTCTACTGGCAGATTTTCCTATAACAGTGATTAAAATGTTTGTAAGTGGAAGTTCGGGTTTAAGATTCCGATAATATGAAATTAATAAAACAATTTCTTCCGTCCCTAGACAATATGTACGTATTTTCATTTCATTTTTTTTTTTTTTTTTTTTGCAAATGACAGTCTCGTCGAAAAAAGGCTAATCCAGCCGATCAGCTCTCTGTCTACTCTCTAAAAACCATCAGCCAGGTTAGTTCTTTTTCTCTCTCTCGCATTATAGGACATTTTTGCCCACCCCCTTAGGACCCTCAGCCAAACCTCTCAAACCTATTCATTTGGATTGTGCATAAAACATATCCAAATACCACAAAATTATACGCTCACACACACACACACACACACACACACACACATATATATATATATATATATATATATATATATTTATTTATATAATACATATGGTGAAGATCAGATTAGCAATATAGCATGATATAAAGCAACGTCTGATTTGTGATGGATTTATTTCATAGAGTGCTCGATACATTCAACTTTATATTATGAAAGACAAGCTGTTTTAGAGTAATATACATATATATATATATATATATATATATATATATATATATATATATATATATATAATAGGAAGTAGATTCGCTACACAAATAAGTTTATGCTCCTGCCCTCTTAGGGCCTCTTCAGGCCCAAGATATCAGACATTGCTCTATATTACTTTATATCACGCTATATTGTTAACCTGATTATATATATATATATATATATATATATATATATATATATGTATACATGTATTCGATATTGAAATTCTAAGGACTAAAATCCTTGAATAATAAATGAAAATATAAACATAGATCTAGCTTAAAAAATGTGTGAAGATTGTGTTGCGCCAATCTACTAAGAACAGATGACCTGTTCTTACCCTGGAGTGATAGGTGAGAGAGAAGGGGGGTATTCGAATAGTCAAATTAGGATAGGGAGATAAGTGAGCGTCGTCTTTACAATCGGATGCGACTGACCTCTGACCTTTTTGTCATGTCATGCGGAATGAATTTCAAACAGTGCCAACCTGGTTGACGAGAAAAGGCGATAAGCCTGTGACATTCCAGAATAATTGCACTACTATTCCGGGAATGTGAGAATGGAGGAGGTCAACTTCTGAGTAAATTGACAGAATAAAGACGTATTTAAAGTCATATCAGGACTTGTTGATTTGCCCTCCTATCACATACACACACACACACACACACAAGCACACACACACACACACACACTCATATACATATAGACATATGTATATACATATATATATACACATATATGTATACACATACACAAACACACATATATATATATTCTTATCTTTATATCTATTTGACCCTTCTTGTGGTAAACTTTTCTATTTTTACACAAACACACACACACACACACACATACATATATATATATATATATGTGTGCATGTGTGAGTGTGTGTGTATGTATATATTCTTATCTCTTACATTTATTTAACCCTTCTTGCGGAATACTTGTACATTTTATATATATATATACATATATATATATATATATATATACAATGAAACAGCTGTCTTTGGATGACTCAATTATTGTATATATATCATTAAAAATGACAGGCAAAGAGTATTTAAAAAAAAATTATCAATATCTTCTCGTTTTCATGCAAATGAACGAATCTTTGGTTTCAGTGTGTATAGATACTTTCCAAATATCAAATAATGGATGCTCAAATAAGTCTAGCGCATGATTCGATAATTTCAACCGCTAAACATTCTTGTCTCGTAGCATATCACCTACCTGTCCGTAATTTTTGGCCTCTTATCCTCGGCTTGGCGTCCTTAGAAAAAAAACACCCTGTATATTATACCAAGTAGTAAAATATCAACAAACACGATACAGCTCTACTGTGAAACTTAACTGTGCAAATGTTCTTGATATTGAACACGACAGAAAACTTTTAGAAACAATTCGTTAAAACCAAAGATCCGTACAAAAAATTGAAAAGATGCTCCTTGTCTGTCATTTTCAATTGAATATTTATTGATTGAAAGGTTCTGCAGAAAACTACATGTGTGTGTGTGTGCGTGTACTGGATGTTTCATGATTAGCGCAACCTTAAAGAAAATAAAGGATAACTGCTTGGTGTTCATGGGATAGTAAACGCAGTAAGAAAAGATCGAATTCTAGATAGAGAGATGAAATGAAAAAACTTTGCCAATGAGACATGGCAGATTAGCACAAACATGCTCGTCATGGTTAGAAATGGGAAAGGCTTTTGTCCAGCAGCAGGCTTTAACGACTGCAGCTGCTACTACTGATGATGATGATGATCATCATCATCATCATATATCTTTACGTAGATGTTTGTACGATACGTTATCCAAATTTAAGAAATTCGTCAGTCTATGGAGTTACCCAGTAAAGGATAACTTTTTTCAATTTCTCTATTTCCACGGAAGCCATTTGAAGTCTCAAGTTCTTTGCACTTTCTCTTTGGTACCGCCTATATTTTATTCTACAAAGGTATAATATATATATATATATATATATATATATATATATATATATATATAGTGAAATAATGGATAATGGATTTGCTACACAAACACGTTTATATTGGTGCCCTTTTGGGCTTCTTCAATCGAAGGGTAGTAACATAAACGTGTTTGTGTAGCGAATCCATTATTTCGCCGTATTTGAAGCTCCACTCCAACTCAATGTTTTTTTATCGAGCACTTGATGAGATAAAGCTATCATACATTGTTAATTGAATTCCTGATTTCTTCCTTGGTATATATATATATATATATATATATATATATATATATATATATATATATATATATATATATATATATATATATATGCAGTATATGTGGTACAAATCAGGCTACCAGTATAACATAAAATAATAATGTATCAATAATATAAAGCCACTTCTGAAATGTAATGGATTCGCCTGATGAGGCCCGAAGAGGGTGGAAACATGAGCTAGTTTGTGTAGCGAATCCACATTCTACCATATATATATATATATATATATATATATATATATACATATATATATATATATATATATATATATATATATATATATATATATATATATATATACATATATATATATGTACGTATGTATATATATAACGTCCAAGAAACTCTTAAGAATTCATGTCTGGTCATCACACATTAAAACAGCTTGAGTTGAGTAGAGACTTTGCAAAAAAAAAAAAAAAAAAAAATTTAAAATTAGGATACTTTAATCATTAGAAATGAATTACCTAACAAAATAGCTTTAGGCTCCTTAGTGTTTATCATTAATAACTTCGTCAATTTTGACGGGTACATCTTAGTAAACATATAATGAGCATATATTCAGAATTTCTTCTCAGTTTGTTTGCGCCCACCACCTGATATAACTTAATGTCGAAAATGGACGCACCATAATCTAATACACTCATGATTATGAATACGGAATAGGGAAAATGTACTTCTCCTATTGGGAAATTTATCTTCCTATTATGACATAACAATTAAGTCATAGAAATTCATGAGAATTTGTGTCTGATCACACATTTAAATAGTTTGAATTATGTTGAGACTCAAAAAATGATATTGGAATACTTGAATTATTAGAAATAAATCGCCTAATTGAATAGCTTTAGGCCCCTTAGTGTTGATCAATGCATAACTACGGGAATATATATATATATATATATATATATATATATATATATATATATATATATATATATATATATATATGTATACATATATATATATATATATATATATATATATATATATATATATATATATACATATATATATAATATTTTCAAAATCTATGGAAAACCATGATAAGCAATGAAGTTCAGAAATTAATACTATATATATATATATATGTATATATATATATATATATATATATATATATATATATATATATATATATATAGTGAAATAATGGATAATGGATTTTCCTACACAAACACGTTTATATTGGTACCCTTTTGGGCTTCTTCAATTCAGAAATTAATATATATATATATGTATATATATATATATATACACTATTCATTTCTGAACATCATTAATAGTATATATATATATATATATATATATATATATATATATATATATATAGATAGATAGATAGATAGATATAGATATAGATATAGATATATATATATATAGATATATATACTATCAATTTCTGAACTTCATTGCTGATCATGGTTTTCAAAAGATTTTGAAAATTTTGTATATATTTGTCATTACTATACATTGAACTATTAGTTGAGTCAAAACTTATTGAAATGATATTTTCGTATCCATGCTGGGAAAAATGACCCACGGACTTTGTTAGACGGGGGATCGACCCGCGTCCTCAAAACTCCCACGGCACATCTACGGATGCTTTGTGACACATTGGTTGAAAATTGTTGGGCTAGAGGGTTACGACAGTATTTTCTAACCTTTTTTTGACTCTATGCCCCGTTTTGACAGTTCATAAAATTTGATGCCCCCTTTACTATGAAGAGGAAAAAAATAACTATTTAATAAGTGGAAAATTTTTCGTAAAAATACTGATTATATTTTTGGCACCTATCAAACTTTTTATACTTTTTATTTAGCAGAACCACACAAGGGTTAATGAATGGTGAATTCCATTAATAGAATCTATAATGAGACGAGCAGCATTGTATAATTAGAAGTGAATAGTACAGTCCAATTAGGAATTGATATTGTTGCATAATTGAGGATTAATAGTATAGTGTAATTAAAAATCAATAGTATTGTGTAATTACGAATTAATAGTATTACGTAATTACGAAATAATTGCATTGTGTAATTAAGAATTCATAGTATTGTGTAATTAGGATTTAATAGTATGTTGTTATTGAGAATTAATAATACTGTGTAATTACGAATTAATAGTATTTTGTAATTATGAATTAATAGTATTGTGTCATTAGACATAAATAGTATTGTGTACTTTAGAATTAATAGTATTGTGTAATCAAATATTGAGAGTACTGTGTAATTATGAATTGATATTATTGAGTAACTAAGAATTAATAGTATTTTGTAATTAGGAATTTGTAGTATTGTGTAATCAGGAAGTAATAGTATTGTACAATTAAGAATTCATAGTATTGTGTCATTAGGAAATGATAGTTCTTTGTAATTGAGAATTAATAGTATTGAGTAATTATATATTAATAGAGTTGTGTTATTACAAATTCATAGTATTGTGTAATTAGGATATAATAGTATTGTGTAATCCAACATTAATAGTATTGTGTAATTGAGAATTAATAGCATCGTTTAATTAAGAATTCATAGTATTATGTGAGTAAGAATTAATAGTATTGTGTAATGAGGGATTGATAGTATTCTGTAATTAGGAATCAGTAGTATTTGGCACTTAGGAATTAATGATATTTGGTGATCAAAAATTAATAATATTGTGTAATTGAGAATTAATAGTATTGTTTGATTAAAAATCCATAGTATTGTGTAATTAAGAATTGATAATATTGTGTAAATAAGAATTAATACCGTTCTGCAATTGAGATACCAATAGTATTGTGTGATTATGAATTAATAGTATTGTGCTGTTCAAAATTATATTAAAATCATATGTAAATTACCCTTTAATGGGGCATGTGTTTCAAGTCTAAAATAGCTGGTCGGACTAAAGCACTTTCATATCTGCGTCAAGATCCAACTTAGTAAATGAAGTAGCTGTTGAATTTCCACTAGCGTTTATAGTCGATGCTCGAACCCCGGATAAAATCCTAGATTTCGGATTTTCATGCAAGTCAGGCATTCTCTAATTCAAATATTGGTATAGCACAACCTTCGTACTTCAATTCTTCCTGCCTCCATTATCCTACCTCCTTGTCCCTTTATTTGGGCACCTTGTGCCAGACTGAGCTAAGATCTGACCGGAATGGTTACATATTTCTCACTGCTACCAGAGGTGGTTGTTCAAGTCCGTGGTAAAATCCAGGATTTCGAATAATGATTCATTAAGTCAATATTTCCTAGCTTAGGAAAATGGCGTAACACGATCTTCCCAGCTTCATTCGGCTTTGAATAGAGATAGGAAGCTTGTATTACGTCACTCTTCCAGACTAAGAAGAGCTTGGATCGAATTCTTTTTTTTATTAAGCTAAGTAAACACTGGACGTTCTCTTGAAGGACGCAACCCTGAGTAAAAGAGAGAATTTACGGGCACGTAAATTCATGTTGCAATATCAATCGAATAGCAACAGGGTACTCAGAAATAACAGTATTTAGCAATTGAACTAATTGCATCATGCGCCCGCCTCATTCGATCATCTATCCCTTCGTATTGTGTATGCCATGTCGATTTCCATTCAGGTGGTGAAACGTTTATATAAGGAAACGGGAATGAACCTGCATCCATGTTAAAGGAAGTTACCTTCAACATCTCCGGTAAGTTAAGTTGAAATGTATGTGTAATTAGTATTTTCTGTAATCTTTACATAATTCGTGTCTTTAAAAAATAGTTTAAATACAAGTTGTCAAAAAGTCGGTTGTATCCTTCTCAAAAAACCTTTATAAGTAAATTTCATTTGTATAAAATAACAGAAGAACGTAGATATTCATCTTCCCAGACAAACATTTTGTCGATGGGCTGTACAATGAACAAAAATTTTACAGACTGCATATATTTGGTCAAGTTCTACTTGGTCCTTTTCATGGTTGACAAAGAGGGCAACAGCTTTTTGCTACTATTGCCTAGGCACGTTAAGTATTGATAATCATGATCGAGCGCTTTACAAAAATGATCACACGACATTTTGCCAAGATACCTGCGATGGAACAGAGCGCAGGGAGATGCGACTTCATGCCTGTCTCAAGAGCATAAGTAATGTGTAGCGAACGAAAATGAGCTCAACCAAAATTTGGACTCGGTTCGTTGATTTTATTTTCGCACTGGTAACCATTAGTCATACGACATCTTCTCAATCAGCATCTCATTTAAATGTACATGTTTAATAACTGAACTTAATGCGGAGTCACAGTCAATTTTTACGGTAATCTAAAAATCAGTTTCTTTCTTAATGACGACCGAAAGGCACTTAAATGCTAGATTCGTGCAAAAATTAAAAATATATATCTTATCTTTATCATTTTTATGCCTTACTGATTCTTATGTTACGATATATATCTAAACACAAAGTGAAGTCATTGACAATTTTTACGGCAAATTAAAAATTGCTCGCATTCTTTATAACAGCCTAAATAAAAGCACTCTGAAGCTAAATTAATGTGAAACTATTTCAGAAATGTATCTTATCATTACTAATTTTACGCCTTACTGATTTCCGCGTTCAAAATCATGTTTCAAGCGACCCATTTTAACGCGTATTCATTGTGTGCGACATCTTTGAGATGAAAATACCGTCATAATTTTCCATGGGACAGCTCACCGTTGAGCCAACTGTTAAGTCGGATCTCCAGCACCTTACTCAGTATCCTCGTAGACCCGAGCAATGCAGCAGTTAGTACTACCTGATCTCTTCTTCGGAACTCCGATTTCTTCGATCCCGATTTTTGTGTTTTCACACAGCTACTATTAATTGCCCTATCCAAACCTTCATATTCCACACTCTCTCAACTCCCGGGCGAGGTCCAGGTATTTTCCCCAATTTTTCACTCTCCTTGATATTCACTGGTCTATAGCCACGTCGACGATTTTGCTGGGTATTTTCACCTTCTTTGGAACTATCGATCTTCTTAATTGAATAGGATGGTCGTTCTGGACTATAACTATTATTCTTATGGCAATTGTTACCTTCGTCGCGTCAAATTCAAAATATGTGAACGGCATTAACAATTTTTAGTGGAGAAACTACCATCGCAATCATGGCAAATTTTCTGCTTACTTTTGTTTTGTAATTGACTTATATAACCTTAACCCTAAACACTGACCCCGGCTATAGCCTTAAATAGTAACATTAACTTGTTTAAAATTTATTTAAATACATTTTGAATGGTAATTTTTTTTTTGCTTTGATTTGAAAATGAAATTTTTGAAAAATAAATTTAAAGGTAAAAATGAAAAAGAAAAAAAAACTCTGGTCTGAGAAATTTTTAAAAATTTGTGAATAAAAAATCCCGTTCCGAGGTCCCCAAACGAACATAGAGCGGGGAAATCAAACGCGGAAATGTTTTGAATTTAACACTGAAAAGGTAACAATAGCCGTTTCTTTTCATTATTATTATTTGTAACACATGAGAAATATCCTTTCCTCTTTACATCTCATACATAACTTATCCTTTGTATCTTAACCTCTCTTCATATAAGTGCACATGTACCGGGGTCTTCCTATTCCCGTCTGAAAGACCCAACCGGATGGGGAATATCTGACTACGCTCGCTTTAGTATAGGTCACTGCTTGTTTTGATTTAAGGGCTTTCGTTCCCTTCTTTTTCTCTGTCCCCTTTTTTTTTCAAATTTATTCTTTAGCTGTTTGTATATTCATTTATTTGTTTATTTCCAATTTTAGGCGTGCTTTTTTTTTATTGCCCCTCTGTAGAGGATCCTATTGGTGGACGATCTGCTCCCTGTGTCTTATGCACTGTTGTCGGTTACATACCCGATAAAACGAGCTGCCTTTAGTGCTATCGACAGTATTGTGTTGCTATCCGCTTCAACACGCGTATCGGACACCTGACTCTTCTGCTCATTACCAACGCACTTTTAAGAGTCCTTATAAGCAATTATAGTGCATATTAATACGATAAATTGTACTATTACAATTTACCTAGTGTATTACTTCATCTACTTAACACAGAGCATTCCGAGTTATGTGTCGAAGCACTTTAGGGTGTCATCGATAATCTCTAGGTGTGTCGCAAAATTAAGCATTATTCTGCGTATCTCTCAAAAGATACTTTCCCTCGATCGGTTGAACTGCGGAGATGACATTATGTAATTGGCTTTGTTAACAAAACCCAGATAATGTATTGCAAAAAATCTTCTGAAAAAGTATGTCGCCAATGCAAAAAAATTGGAAAGCTCAGACTCGAAAGTTTATTGATTATTTGAAGAGCCAAGCCATAGTGGAAGCTCTTTATGACTTAGAGGTATGCCATTAAATTCCATATCAAATCTTACATAATCTAACTAGGTATACCGGAAAAGAGAATAATGTGTCGACTAAAACATCGTCAAATAATTTAGCCAAGTTCAAATCACCTAGTCTCAGAACTAGTTTGATAAGCAAGCCGGCGATTATAAACCAATCAGAATGCAGCTTGGCCTTCACTGCAAAAACCAAAAAAAACATACCAGGGTTCTAGAATGAGCTATTTCGGCTATATCTGGATGATTTTTTTCCCAATTTAGCCTATGAAAATATACAGTAACCAAAAATCTTGGCAATTTAAAGAAAAATATATCTAATATGTTGATGAAATAATCGTATAAATTTTTCAGTTGCTTTAGCGTAATTGAAGTAATTCACCTGAGCATAGTCACGCAATGTTTTTTTATTTTGTTTTATTTATGCAGCCCCAGGGACGCTTAATACACTCGCTCAGTGTAAACAATTCAAATAGTATGAAAATAAACGTGCTTGTCATAAGGAGACGCGAAAGACCTTTGGCCAGCAGTGGACTTTGAATACACACACACACACTCACACATATATATGTATATGTATATATATATATATATATATATATATATATATATATATATATATATATATATAAATAAATAAAATACTGGCTCCAAAACGCCCACGATAGAGAAATGTGGCGATTCCTGGGGAAGGTGTATGTCCAACGACGGACGTTAAAAGACTGATGATGATGATGATGATATATATATATATATACATATATATATATATATATATATATATATATATATATATATATATATATATATATATATTGTATTGAATGATATTGGGACACAGGTGACTGAAATGACAAATCTATTGAAAAAGTTTTTAGTGTTTAGTGTTTAAAGCTGTGAAGCTTTTTAGACTATATATTTGTATAGCCAGGATAATATATACGTATATATATATATATATATATATATATATATATATATACATATATATATATATATATATATATATATATATATATATATATATATATATATATATATATATATTACTTTATATTTACCATATATGTATTACTTTACTCTTGCAGTCGAAACTAATGAAAATATATAGCTATACAAATGCACTTTAAATGTGTAGATTATAGAGATTTGCATTGAAGTGAGTTTGGAGAATGGTATTCTGTTGATCACATACTCATTTTTCTAATTTTTTGTTTTTTATTACTTTAACGAGTACTTCGTTTATTTATTTTCATTATTACATCATCATAAAATATAAAAGACTTCGATGCTGCAGTTTCGTACAACGGACGGAAAATCATTTCACATGGCAATCATGGCAGGCTGGGGAAGTGACGGTGGCCGATCGTTTAGCAGTACGGAAAATGGAATGGTTGAGTCAAGTTCAAACTCTGACTGAGACTTGCGCTAATGCCCCTGAGATAAGCATAAAGCCGACCCTCTCACTCGTTATTGCAAAAATAGCATAAAGGGGAAGTAAGTGACACCACTTCAGGTGCTTGTAGCCTCTAAATTTATTTTCATATAAAAGAAAAACTTGAAAAGAAAAAAAAGAAATCGTCCTAGACATATAGCCTGGGCAGGGACACAAGGGTAATTACTCCGTACACCATAAAGCCTGACCCCTTCCAAATATGCACTTTTGGGACGAGCACTACCCCTTGTCGATGTCAATGTATGTATGTCTTGTTAGGCTTTTGTCCGGTTGTCCCAGAGGTTTTATTTTTTCTTACATGTAACCCGTTTTGTTTCCGGTGTTGATTTCTCTTTTTTAATCTCTCGTACGTGTCGAGGAAACATCCAATCTCTTTTCATGTCTGTAAGTAGAATTGATAGACCAGATAGCTGCCTAGCTAACCTCAGAACCAGAAGTTGCAGTTCAAGGCGAGATAAAAGCTAATATTTCAAACACTGATTTTCAAGGTCCTGTCAATTTGGGAGCAAGGTTATAACTGGAAGTTGGGTGAGGTGACTTGGGACCTGGAACTCCTTTTATGGGTTTCTTCAGGTTGAATCAATGGACCAGATAGATGCCTTGCTAAACCCCAGAGGTCGGTGATTAAGACTAGATAAAAGCTAGTATTTCAAATACTGATTTTCAAGGCTCTGTCAACTTGGGAAATGTGGGTGTCTCCGGTGAGCTTGGCTCTTTAAGATCCTCTTCCACCTACATTTTGTGCAGTGATTACCAACCTGGGGACCGCAGATCCCTGAGAGACCACAAATGTATAACTGGAATCCGCGGGCTAGTAACAGATATAAAACGAAAGTTATCAAAGAGAGTGATGACGCTAGAGATTTGAGGGCCCAGGACGGGGGCTTGGCTCCTTGAAAAGTCCCCGCCAATATTTTTCTTGTATTATAGAAAGGCAGCAGGTAAACATATATTCATAAAGCTTTTACCCCTCCCCTTTGTTGTGCACCGATAGGGACAAAATCGCCCCACTCATTGCTTCCTCTATCACCTTGGTCTGTATTAGAATAGGCTCAAACAACATCAATACATTTAACCGGTGATATCACGGGCAAGGTTCACTAAACAGAAGGGTCATTTTGAGGGTTATGCATGTTACCCCAAAATTGGGGGAATTTGAACAGACCATTTAAACCAATGTAGTACTGACTATTGCCGCAACCCTTTGAAATGAAAAAAACCCAAAAAAAAAACCAAAGAACGGTTTCAACTACCTGAGTCTAATTCGATTTATTCAAGAACTGTCAGTACTTATTTCCCTATCTATGATTTCTTGCCAAAGAAGACTCAAAATACTATGTCCTATATTGCTTTTTCTTTCAAACTTTTGACAGCATTGTCTCCTGGGACGAAGCGGCAAAAATCTAACTCGTCTAATCAGGAACCCAAGTAACCACGTATCTTTCCAACAGTCTTATAATCTTAACCAAACTAAAAAGATATGGAAAACTGGCCGTTAGAGAGCAAAGTCTTTTGATCCTCCCATTGCATCAAACTAACTTCACGAATTGAGTTTCAAGGTGGCGAAAGAAAAGATGCAATTTGTTCTTTTCTTTTGGGGCTTCCGTATGATAAAATAACGGACGTTAGGTTTTTTAGTAGAGACTTGAGGAGAGCCCTTATATTCCCTTGATCTTCCCTCTACAGATTATCATGTTTTTAAACATTTTGACAATTTTTTGAACGATAAACAATTTCATAAATATCCAGCTGCAGAAAAAGCCTTCAAAAAGTTCAATGACTAGAAAAATTCTGATTTTTGAATATTATTAAACAGTTCTGGTTAGTCACTGAAGGAAACCATCGCGTGACGGATGTCTGCAAGGGTCAACCGGTACACTGAGAAACATCCTAGTAATTCGATAAGACCTACTGTCAATCTCAAACAGTAACCACCAAAATAAGCGGTATGAACACGCAAATCTATGAAATAATAATAATAATAATAATGATAATAATAATAATGATAATAATGATGATAATGATAATAATAATAATAATAATAATGATAATAATAATTATGATAATAATTATAATAATAGTATAACGTTCAATAACAATAATAACTAGTGAATGTAGTCAACTCGCTCAAAAGGAGTATAAGCACAGACACGATAGAGTAGCAACAGTGATACACTGGGAACTGAGTAAACGAATGGGAAAAATACCATGCAGAAAAGTGGCATCAGCACAAACCGGAGGTAGCCCTGGAGAATGACAACCACAAACTACTCTGGGACTTTGACATTCAAACTGACCACCTCATCCAGGCAAGAAGACCGGACTTGGTAATTGTAGACAAGAAGAGGAAGACCTGCCAAATAGTAGACGTGGCTGTACCTGCAGACCATAGAGTTAAGAGGAAGGAAAGTGAAAAACGGGGAAAAATACCAGGACTTAGCGAGAGAACTGGGGAAGATGTGGAACGTGAAAGCCAGGGTAGTGCCGGTCATAGTGGGCGCACTGGGAACTGTCCCAAAGACACTGAGGGTGAGACTGGAGGAGATCGGGATTAGGGGAAGGATTGGGACGGTACAGACCACAGCACTACTAGGAACTGCACGGATACTGAGGAAAGTGCTAGAAATATAAAGACTGCAACGATAATTGTCAACGGTGACCAAACAGAGGAAGGGAAATGAAAGTGGAATTGCAAACTGCAGCACTGACATGATAGGCGAAAGAGAGAGGAAACGTTGGCTGAAGACCCGAGGAGACTTATTGTCACAGCCTTCAGCAATGACCACTGGGCAACCGATGAGAAACTGTGAACCGCAGTATTACTGCGACCTATGAGTACTAGGAGAGAAGGGCTGGAGACTTGAGGAGACTTGCTGTCACTGAAACTCCAGCAGTTACCACCAGGCAACGGGTGTGAGATTGCAAATAATAATAATAATAATAATAATAATAATAATAATAATAATAATAATAAAGACTTTACTACAGATAGAAGGGACGTTTCACAAAATACAGCATATCAATACTTGTTGCATATGGGACTGCAGGTCACTTAGTGCACCCATGTTTCCCAATTTCCATCGCTAGAAGCATCTTCAACAGACTCTTGAGCATCTAAACTGGACCTTGTATCAGGTCACCTGATCCAATGAGTCTAGTTTTCTCCAGAATAAGGAGGACGTGTGCTTTGTTATCCAAGGGAAAGCAATGGAATCAGGATGTACTGTGGAAAACCAATTATCCACTGGAGGCCGTGTGATGGTTTGAGCAACGTTCTACCGATAAGCACTGAGTCGTATCATTCTTGTGGAAGATACTTTGTCATGTACCTCAATCTACCTCAGCATCATTAAAGGCTAAGTACACCTCTTCGTTGTTACAGTCCTCAACGATCTTCCAGCAAGATAATGCACCATGTCACTCTGCATGAGTTGTACCGGAATAGTTTCAGGATCATCAAGAAAAGTAACAATTTTGACCTGGCCAACAAACTCCCCAGATCTCATAACCATTGATCACCTAGTTGATATATTTGACAAAAGGTTCGCTCTGCAAAACCTTCACAAAGTAACTTGCAGCAGTTAAAGGACTTGCTGGCAACATTCTGGCATTAGATCCCTGTGGAGACTTTTAAATGGTTTGGCAAAATCAATACCTGATCCAATGAAAGCTACTGGAGGATCAACCTCTTATTAGGCAGGCAGTCATAATGTTTTGGCTCATTATATATATATATATATATATATATATATATATATATATATATATATAACCAAATACCCACGTATATATGATTGAATTACGTGGGATAATTGAATATGCATATTTTGTTAATATCTATTTTTGTGCATTTGCAGAGGCGTAGCAAGAGGAATGTTGGGCAGATGGGGCAGTCGACCCAGGTGCAGGTGTGCAGGGGCGCAAAATTCCCACAGGCCCATAATACTCATCAATTATGCCCCCTCCTTAGGATATCACACAACTATCACCGGGCGCTCTCTCCGCCTCTGTGCACCGTGAGTCCTTGCTACACTACTGTATATGCGTGTGTGCCTGTTCCTGAACAAGTATAACAACAATATTAAGGAATGATATTGAAATTATGTTGTATATTGTCTCTATATACTATCTGTAATTGATAGATGGATAAGTATAGATTAGACATATATGTGAAAGGATATAGATGAAGAGTTATATGTATATATGCGTGTATTTATATGTTATTAATTTGCAGCAGTTGAAAGACCAAGGAGAAGCGATTGGTGTATGACCCAATAGAATTATTATAGATCATGCTATATCATACTAAATCTCTATTTGAAATGATCTCCTATCATTACACGGTGAATGTATTATCTGAAATCGAACCTGCAACCGATAGGATAGCCGCTTCAATGTAGCGTTGCTCTTATCGTTGAGCTAAACCACCGTCAATAATGCAAAGTATTTATTCACATAAATATTTAGCGTAATTTAAAACAAAACTTTTGCTCCTTTTTTTTTCTCGATATGCTTAGCACATTGTAAATACTTAAAACAGGGATAACACCAATATCTATAAATTATATTGAATACATTATCTATGTGCATTATCTGTAATAGATAGATAGATAGATATGAATAGATAAGAGACACGCATATTTTTCAAGAGTTGTGTTATCTTTGAATGAAAAACGCTCCATATCGAGGATAGAGCGAATGTAAACAGCAGTACATGGAGAATTCAATTATTTGCAGTGAGTTTCGTTCTGATTACATCACCGGCATTAAACTCAGAGTCACCGCGAAGAACTGAATTTTCCTTGTACACCTATATATATATATATATATATATATATATATATATATATATATATATATATATATATATATATGAGTATTTATTGTCATTTATGCCTACCAGATCTTTTTTACTTTTGCTTTTTTTTTCTTTTTCTCTCGATATGCTTTGCCAACGAATGACTAAAATAACAAAATAATCCCATACATCCCGGCCCAGTCCGCCTCGCACCCTGAGAGCCACTATTGACTGGCATCACTGCCAAAAACAAGCCTCATCGACACCGGCAACCTTTGCCGATGTCGCTCTCCGCCGCCGTCGCCGTCACGGGGGCCCCTTCTATCACCGACATTGCAAGACATATAATACTAATAATAACCTATTCCCACTTTCGAAGAAGAAGAAGAAGAAGAAGAAGAACAAGAAGAAGAAGAAGAAGAACAAGAAGAAGAAGAAGAAGGAAGGGAAGGAATGGAAAGAAAGAAAAAATGAAGGAGATGAAGAAAAAAACACTGTCGCGGTAGATCCCATAGAAATACGTTTAAGTCCTAAATTCTAGCGTGACCCATCCTCCCTCCCACCCCTATTCGTTTCTGCTTGACTTTCTCAGACAACAAATAAGTAATTTCCCACATGTGTGCTCGCTGGAAGGGCGAATTGAAGAGCAGAAAACAAAAAAAGGGAGAACTAGATAGATAGATAGATAGATAGATTGATATATATATATATGTATATATATATATATATATATATATATATATATATATATATATATATATATATATATATATATATATATAGATAGATAGATAGATAGATAGATAGATAGATAGATAGATGCAGACGGACAGAGACGGAGAGAAGGGGGAAGAGAGGGAAAAGAAATTAAAGAAAAGAGCCAGAAAGAAAGAGAGAGAGAGATAGCAAAGAGGAAAAAGAGAGTGGAAGAGAAGTTTAGAGTAGGAAAGGGAAAGTGGGAACAATGAAGAAAGAGAGGATATATATATATATATATATATATATATATATATATATATATATATATAGAGAGAGAGAGAGAGAGAGAGAGAGAGAGAAAGAGAGATAGTGCGTGAGAGATATCAAGGAGTATAGACAGAGATCAAGGAGGAAAGAGTCAGAGAGAGAGAGAGAGAGAAGGGGCACAAAGGTGAGAGGGAAGTGTACGAGCAGCAGGAATGAGAAAGTGAGAGCAATGAGGAGAGAGCAAGAAGGAAAGAAAGAGGATAAAATGGGAAAAACAAGGAGGATAGGGTGTGAGAAAAAGACAGAAAGAGAGAGAGAGACAGAGAGAGAAAGAGAGACAGACAGGCAGACTGAGACAGAAGTAAGTGAGAGCAATGAAGAAAGAGCATGGAGCAAAGAGAGGGGACAATAAGGAAAGAGAGAGCCGGAGAGACAAAGAGAAAGGTGGGGAAAGAGAGACGGTGAGAAGGAAAGAAAAATAGTGGGAAGGATAGAAAGAAGGACAGAGAAATAAAAAAAAGGAAAAAAGAGAGGTAAAACAAGAGAGAGAGAGAGAGAGAGAGAGAGTTAGAAGGAAATGGAGGAGCAAGAAGGAGAGAGAAAGAGATAAAAAAGAAAGAGGAATGGCTAGACGATAGAGAGAGAGAAAGGGAGAGAGAATGAGAGAGAGAAAGACAGTGTCAATAAGAGGGTTTCTATTCTTAAAAAGGGTAAATAGACCAAAAAGAGATACGAAAAGAGACTCAAGAATTTACGTAGAGAGAGGGGAATAAAAAGTGACATGAGATAATTAGAGAGTGTGTTAGATAGAGAGGTTGGGAGTGAACGAGAAGGAGAGAGAGAGAGAGAGAGAGAGAGCAATGAGGGGGAGAGGGAAGGCGAAGAGGTAAGGGAGAGGGAAAAAGAGGACAAATCAGAACTGAAAAAAGAGTAATAGAGACAATGAGAATCGGGGGGGGGGGGAAGAAGCAAATTAACAAAAGACGGGGAAACGAAGCGAAGTAAGATGATTAAAGAATGTGACAGAGAGATAGAGGGAAAATGAAGATTAAGGAGTGGGGAGTAGAAAGGGAACGGAGAGAGAGAGAGAGATAGAGAGAGAGAGAGAGAGGGAGGAAGAGAGGAGGAAGAGGGAGGGAGAAAACAGTAAACTGAGATTGAAAGAGAGTAAGGGAGAGAGTGAGAGATGGACTCCAAAAAGAGGCAAATAGACAATATAGATAAGAGAAGAGAGACATAAATATATGGATGGAGAGGGAGGGAGATGAACATCATTGTGAAGTGATTAGAGAGAGTGAGAGATAGACATTGGTGCAAAAGAGGAGAAGTAAAGCGAGAGAGAGAGAGAGAGACATGCAGAGAGAGAGACACACACACAGAGACACAGAGAGAGGAGCAGAGGGGGGGAGGAAGAGCAATGACGTCAGAAAGAGTGATAGGGTAAAACAAGGGAAGGGCAATAGAAAGCAATAAACGGAAGAAGAGAGTAAATCGAAATCGAAAAAAAATAAGAGTGACAATGAGAGGTGGGGGGGGCTCCTAAAAGAGAAATAGACCAAAGTAGAGATATAGAAAGAGAGACAAATATTAAAGCGGAGAGAAAGAGAGGGATATAGAGCGAGATTAGATAATTGAAAAAAGAAAGAGGGGGAAGGAAAGAGTTAGAAGAAAAGAACAAGGTCGACAGGTGGAAAGAGAGTGAGTGAGAATCTGAGGGGAAGAAAGAGAGGAAGAAGGGGGGTACATTTAGACGAGCAAGTGGTAAAAAAGACAACGAGAGATATGGGAAGAGAGACATGAATGTATGGCTAGAGAGAAAGAGGGAGATGAAAAGTGGAATGAGGTAATGAGAGAGTGTCAAAAGGAATTAAAGGGGATGGGAGGTGCAAGAAGGAGACAGAGAGGGCGAGAGTGAGAGAGGGAGAGAAAGGAAAAAAAGAAAGAGTGAAAATAAAGACATAAATATATGAATGAAAAGGGTGGGGGTTCAAAGCAGCATGGGATAATAAGAGTCAATGAGAGAGAGAAAGAGAGAGAGAGAGAGAGGAAGAGAGAGAGGGGTACGAAGAGAATGTGAGAGAGAAAGGGAGATAATCGAAAGAGACAGATACTAGAAAGAATGGGAGGGGTTAAGTAGTGTACTTTATCTGGCTTTTTTAAAAAACATCTCCAAACGTGGATTTTCTCATGTCCCATCATTTCTTAAATTCCTTTCGTTCTTTCTTTCATTCTTCGTCTCCCTCTCCCACCCTTTTTCACCCTCCTTCTTGCTCTTCCTCTATCTTTCATTCTTCTTCTCCTTCTCCCATTCTTTTTCAATTCTCCTCTTTCTCTTCCCTCACTTTTTCATTCTCACTCTCGCTTTCCCTCTGTCTTTCATTATTTTTCTCCCTTTTCCTTTCTTCCTAATTCGCCCATTCCTTCTCTTCAATTTTTCTTCTCTTCTTTTCTTTCTTGTATCTCTTTCTCCCCCTCTAAACAATTCTATCCTTGTCCCCGTCTTTCATAAAATTTGGATCTCTCAAAATGTCCCCCCCCCTTCCGTATGTCAAACTCTCTCTCACTTTCTCTCTCTCTCTCTCTCTCTCTCTCTCTCTATATATATATATATATATATGTGTGTGTGTGTGTGTATATATATATATATATATATATATATATATATATATATATATATATATATATGTACTTTCCTTGCATTCCCTCTTTCTTCTCTTCCCCCTTTTCTTCAACCTATTTCTTTCTCTAGATTTTTCCCTTCACTATCTCTTTCTCTCACTCTCTCTCTCTCCTTCATCACATGTCTTCTATTGCATTTTGCTCTCCCCCTCTTCCTCTCATTCTTATTTATCTAAATGATCTTCTCCCTTCTTTTTCACTGTATTTTTCTCTATTTCTCTCTTTCTCTTTCCTAGTTCCTCTCTACATATCTAACTGATTTTTCGGTCTTTCTTCTCCTCTGTCTTGCTTTTCCCGCTTTCTCTCTCTGTCTCTTTCTTTCTTTCTTTCTCTATTTCCTTTCCTTTCTCTCCTTCGACACATTATCGTCCACCGTTCGCCTCTTTCCATTTGGTCTTATGGAAAGTTTTCCCATCGCCCCGAAACCCACTCTCACGCCCCCCCCCCTCACCGCCCCATATGACCCCCACCACCTTCATTCCTCCCCTACTCTGTCCGACCTCCCAGCAACAAGTTGCTCTCTTCACTGAGGGGCGAGGCGACGTACCACAGGGTGAAGAGATTTTCGGAAGAGCAACGCTCAACCGGTTCCTCTACGTTCATTCTTTCTATCTTTTTTTTTTTTTTTTTTGTGGTACCTTTTCGCGGTTCGCAACCCTCGGGTCAGTCAGGGTTGATGACGTCCTTAATGATAAAAAAGCCCTACTGATCTCAATAAATCCCTTCGCTTGACTCTCATCCCCCCACCCACCAAACGCCCTCGTCTCTGCTTCACCCCAAATCACGCACATACTCTCACATGCTTGCATTTGCGGATACGCACGTGCATGTGCAAAATCCTTGATAAGCAGTGAAGAACACACACCAGCTTAAAGACGAGACTTACATCCTACGCACCCTGAAATACTGTTCATGTGCATATATGAAAATGAAAAAATAAATGACAATATTGGAAGTTTTGATTCGATTAACTAAAATTCTACTCCTGACGTTTCGTTCATCTTCCGGACATCTGAAAAGAGACAACAGTTTAGAACAGGGAATTTTCAACTGTGTGTTATCATTTTTCCAAACGGCGGAATGCTTCTTTGACCCATATACGTGTTGATATGCAACTATGTGGCAGTGTTTGGCTGAAATGGAAGTATGTGTACCTGGTTCAAACAAAATTGAAACTTGCATTAACGTAAACAAAAGGAAGAACGTCATTAATCTGATTGTGGGTTAGTGAGAGTGGGCATTTTTTATCTATATGCATATGCATACGCAAATGCAATATACAGAGTGTCCCCAAAGTAACGCCCGATTTGTCCGAGTAGTAATGCCTGTTGATAGGAAAGTAACTATTTGATATCATTTTCAACACACTGGTCCGTTAAAAATTTTCATGAATTTGAAGACTCCTGCAATTTAATCGGATGACCAAGCCAGAAGAGAAAAGGAGAGAATTTTTTTTTTTTTTATCAGCAAGAAACACGTTTTTTTTTTTTTTTTCGGACTATTGTCCTCATTTGGGTCTATATCTTGAACACAGCGTTTTGGTCGTTGTATCCTACGGTCTTTTTCTGGCCAAAAAAGTTGTGTTCAAGTAATGAACTGTGATGGGGACAATAAACCCCCCCCAAAAAAATTAACTATGTATAATGATAAACCCTCATAAAAGCTTTCACGTCCGATTAGTTAGCCAGAGTCTTTATATTTACAAGTAATTTTTGACTTACTCGCATGCTGAGCAGTACATTAAATAGTTGCTTTCCTTAAAAGTGGTATTACTGTTGGAATAAATTTGGTGATACTTCTGGAAAATTATACATATATATATTTGTATATGGAGAGAGAGAGAGAGAGAAAGAGAGAGAGAGAGAGAGAGAGGAAGAGAGAGAGAGATCACTACTGTCGAGCCGATATGTTTCTATGCTATGAACATTTTATCAAGTGACTGTCGTGATCCATACAAAATTAATAATCATATGCTCTATTCCATTGAATCATTGTTATTAATCTATATTTTGAAGATCCTTTTCTAAAATACGGAGCATAACATTTCCAACATACATGGATAAAATAGCATATACATATATGTATATATATATATATATATATATATATATATATATATATATATATATATATATATATATATATATATATATATATATATATATCCTGACACAGTTATTTGGAGAATCTTGATCTGGAATTTTTATTATACAATGTTTGATCTACGTGATTACTGGATAAGTGTTACATTGACAAAGAAGGAAATATAAATTTTGGAATAAATGTAGATATTTAGATAAATATTTGATGTGCAAAATGAATATATTTAATCATTTGGCTTAATACTTATTGATTTACCTACAAATGAGTACGAAATACGCAACTAATTCAACAACTTCAACAATCAAAGATGTCTGTAATAACTTGTATAGAAAAATATACAGTTGTTCCCTGATCGCAATGACTACGTGAAACTGATCAGTAACAACAAGAATGTTAAATGTCCATCTGATATATGTACATATAGATAATATCTAATAGATATATATACATATATAACTAATATATATATATATATTATATATATATATATATATTATATATATATATATATATATATATATATATATATATATATATATATATATATATATATATATATATTCTCTGAAAAGATGGCTGGTTCCATCGAAATGCACCCACGGAATAATTTTTAAAAATTGAGATGTAACACTTATCTCTTGAGTTTTCCACTTCACCTTCCAATTGTCATTTTCATCTACATTCTGTCGGATCATTTCACATCCACAATGCGAACATATATATATGGGGTCCAATGAATGTAAAAGAAAAGTAAGAAGTAGGGAAAAGCAAAATTAGTAGGGGATTTAACATCTAGGATATTTAGTAAAAAAGTTTACCGCTCATAGTTATTTTTTTCAGCCCACAGAAAATATTTCTCCAACCGGTTTCAGTGAGATTATCGAGAGAGAATAGAGAAATACAACTATAAACACAAACCCTTTTTCACTGAATATCCATATGAATACATATGAATGGCTTAACAGTGAAAAGCGCGCAGAATTGATATTTGTTGACATACCCCATCTCATCATGAATAATACACTACCATAGATAATCAAAGAAGAAAAAAAGCCTATCATACATATTGAAATAGGATATTCCTTATGCAAATTTTAAAGAAAGATCTTTGCCATCGACTATTTTCCAACGGGTTTTTGCCTCGTGTCCTTTCTCACCACGCTCTTCCCGGATCGGATATTTAGGGTAAAATTCTAGGGTGACACGCATCAATACACGCACAAAAGAATGGAAGGAAGTTGAGAAGAGAGACATTGAACGAAAAACTGCTTGGCTTTTCCCAAAATTAACGAGAAAGCAACATGTCAGCACGCACACGAAGTATAAACATGCATGAACGATTTTCTTTCGAATAGATAAATATATTTTCATGACTTTCACACTCAGTCTGTGGGATTATGGACAACTTTCAAACAAACTGATGAAAAAGTTACAAGTGAATAGGAATTAATTATCCTCTGATTAATAAGCCAAAGTCTTCAATTAGAGTCTATCAATCAAACCCACCAACATAGGTTTCTTTCAGTTTTCAATATGGTCTGACTGGCTATGTATATATGTATCACGTGTGTAAGCTGCACCAATGAAGCTAGAGGGATGAAAATTCAAACAATAACTCCTTATCAATATTTTTATTAATATTCGGACCATCCTCATCTTGGTTGTTTTTCATACAACGTTTCGGCTGTTGCGCTCTACGGCCTTCATATTAATAGAAATAATAATAATAGCTCAACTCAAAAATTCAGAGATATACTAACTCCTTATCAAGTCTAAGAAAAAACGCTTTATTCCGAATTGCCACAAAATATTTTTTAGATGGGTATTCAGTTTGCAAAGTAAGTTTATGCAAAATCAAAATGTTTTTTCTTTAAATTCAATCTTTTTTAGTGATTACTGCCAAATAAAGGGGGAAGTAACTCAATGAAAATGTCACAGGATCAACGTCACTTGGCGTCATACCATGGCAGGGGTGATAAATCAAAACATTAGAAAAAGGGATGGTCAATAAATAAGCTACTTATCTCACTCATCTTCGGATAGTGATCAATCAAAAGGTTTTGATTATCAAAAGATCAAGCATGGACAAAAACTCGGTGCTAATTTAGCATAAAATTACATTGCAAATTTACCCCCGGCTAAAAATCTATGTCGTGGAGGTATTTTCGAAAAACAACCAAAAAAAGTTTCTTCTAGAATAAGGTGTAATTTTTTAAAAAATTTCCAGCCACCAAGCTCCACCGTATACGTGATACATACATACATAGCCAGCCATACAGCCGACCAGACCCAGTCAAAAACTGAAAAAATACCTTCGTTGACAGTTTTTGTGGCGATTTTGGTTGACGCTGACACGTCATCGGGCATTGAAAAGGCGTTCGGTCAATGACTAGCACAAGTTTGAATGAAGTGAAAATGCGGAGCCTATAAAATGCCTTGTTGCTGTGAAAGCTACTGCTATTACTAAGCAAAGTAATGGTTTAATAATTGAAATCAAAGGTAACTGATGATTATGTTTGACGATCAAAATCAGTGTATTATGTTTTTTCGTTTTACTGTGCAAGAAAAGACTCGATGCCTTTTCGATGATTTGAAATTTGCAATTTGCGGAAAATGAAGAATTTGTTGCGAGTAGTATCTAACCATATTGTGTTTATATACTAATTTTTCAGTTTTTTATTTGTTTGTCGGTTCGCTCTCAAATGGGATGATCTCATGTGTTGATTTACCTTCCTATTATGACACAACAATAGAACTCACGCCACAGAAACTCTCAAGACTTCATGTCTGAACACACTTTAAAACCGCTTGAGATGAACAAGAACACGTCAAAATTCAACTTCAAACATTGAAAGTTTTCGATTTGTTTGAAGATTATTACTCAGAGTTTAGCCACTTGTGTAAAAAAGATATTTTGCGATCAATCTCTTTGTCTTGAGTCTTCTTATTCTAACAGTGAATCGGAAAGAGATTTAAGACAATTCATAGATGATTATGAAAGCAGTGAAAGCAATCATCGTCCTGGAGCAGTTTACAAGATATTACGCAATATATTTTCTTTCCTGAGCCTTCTCGCTCGGACAGTGAGTCGGAAGGTGATCAAAGACAATTCATCGCTGGTGATGAAGGCTCAACACGTAATGAAACATCAATAAGGTATAAGCAATCAATTATTAATACGAGGGATGGATGATAAGTTCGTGGTCAGAAGTACGTAAGTTGCATTGGTCAAACCATTTAAACTCTTAGAATGATTACACAGGATATTTGAGGTTCAAGCATTCTATTTTTTTTATATTCCAGAAAATTGGACCTTGGAAGTCAACAATTGCGGAGAAAATGGACAATATCGCTTATCGAATCTGCAACCTCGGTATCCAGGGCTTATCACTCAAGGAGATCAATGAGGACATGGTGGCGACACTAAAGATGGATGCATCTTCCAGCATGTTTAAAAAGTGAGCCACTGAAATTAAAAGAGACATGTTAAAGGTATAGCAACTGCATCTTAGGGGACAACTCCTAATGGAGTATGAACGGCCGGTGATGAAGTTCCAGCTCCCTTTACATACGTAGGCTTATTGATCTTTGTAAGTCCAACCAATCGATACTCCCACCCTGATCACACAGCTTCAGTGTATTCGATTAGCTGCTGAGTGCATAGGGGAACTTGTCCTCATCTTCGCTCATGCTCAGGACCTCTTGTGTGCGAGGCAGAAATACCAATCATTATGCAATCCGAGCGGACTGAGCGAGAAAAACCTGGAAAATGGACCTCGTCTAGAAAGCCCGTCGCCTTCACTATCCCGGAAACCAATGACAAAATCCATAACATGATCTTGGCTGATTGACAAATGACTCAGAGTTACATTGCAAAAGAACTATCTACCATGCACGTATTCATGTAGTTATCTACAGTAAACAACAAATAACAAAGGTTTCTGCTAGCTGGGTCCTAAAGCTCCTTGGACATGAACGAAAACAGATTGGGCACGACATATTAAGGGAGAATTCTACTATTTTGAGATTTATCTGGCGATTTGTAACCGTGGATGACAGTGGAGGCATTGATGATGCGCTGAGACGAGAGAAAACCATGAATCAGCATCGAAGGTGCGTTCCAACTCGCCAGGCAGAGAATGCCATTCCAGCTTTTCACGCAACTTGTCGACATCCACCATATTCACTTGATTTGGTTGCTTCAGACAACCTCCTGTTTCCTAATAATAATAATTACTTCATTTATGCCGTAAACTATTCCTTAGAGGTCCAATATGCTTACTTCTGCAAAGAAAGGGTTCGTATTGCTCTTGTCCACCGGACTAGGTATGTAAATTTATAAGGGGGCCCATATTGGAAGACGACTGATTTGTCTTTGTGCCTTAGGTCACGAACTTATTAATCATACCTTGGATGTGTATGCATGTAAATTCGTGTGGACGTATGCATTCAAGGAACATGCAGAGAGAGAGAGAGAGAGAGAGAGAGAGATGGAGGGGGAGAGAAGGAGATAGAGAGACAGAGACAGAGACAGACAGACAGACAGACAGACATAAAAGTAATAGATTTTGTCCTTGATTCGGGGCCCACAGGTGCAAAAACTTTAGAAGTACAGGCCTAGTTAGTCGCTCATTGGAAACCGTCATTTGACCCACTCTTTTCGGTAGCATGCCGTATTAGACATGATCAATTAAAAACTTTGAAAAGGTGGTGATCAATGCTTAAGTCACTTCTCTCACCTTTCGTTGGCCAGTCATCCCTGAAAATATCTGAATTTAAGAAAAAAATTTTGAAAGCTGGCATAAACTAGGGGTCAATTTAGAGAAAAAAACATCGCAATATTGAACCCTCTAAAACCCTATTTAGGGTGGGGGCTCAAAAAAACAACAGAGCCATCTTTTGTATATATAATAAAGAGTAAATGTAGAAAATTTCAGTTCTCTAGCTCTTTTGGTACAGTGTGATACATGCATACAGAACCAGCCCGCCAGACCGGCTTGA
>OY735229.1:12445143-12575143 GCA_963457665.1 Thysanoteuthis rhombus | reverse complement strand
TTGTACAGTAGACAATATTATCCACTGTTCGCCTAACGTCGAAATCGCTTAACGTCCTGGCCGGAACGGAACCTGGACGTTAATTGACGAATGTCCCCCCCTACTCTCTCTCTCTCTCCCTATATATATATATATATATATATATATATATATATATATATGAGAAAAATTACAATGATACATACTCGGTGAATGTCAACATTTCGTGCATGATGCACTCATCAGCAACTGGCAATATGTCTTGTTCTTGTATATATTAATGGCTCTTTTTACTGTTTTTAAAAATATTGATCTCTCTGACTGAACATTGACTACAGATAAAATCTGCTTCCCATTTCTTTCTTATTGTATTCTCACAAATTGAAAATATATGAAATATATATATATGTATATATATGTGAATATTGGTATACATGCGGAGACACACGCGTGCTCATACACACACATATACATATATATAATATATAGAAGAATGTGTGTATAAACTTTTGAATACCACGTATATACTGTCTATATACATTTTCTAATTGCGTAGAAAGTAAGAATCAAGGTACTGTAACATTGTTTTCTCGCTATGATGAAAAAAAAAACGGAAACTGCGCACATAAAAAAGTCGTCCGTCAGTCTACACATCGTTCCGGCTTTCCCAACGCAATTCCATGTAAAAGACTTCCTTACAGAGCATCTTATAGCGCACACCTTTATGGTGTGGCTAAACCGACTCGTTCTGCCCTAAACCTGAGGGTCGGCACAATACAACTAGGTTATATCCGGACGAGGTCATCCGTATATTGGCTTATGGTTCTTCTCATCTCCCTTCTGGCAGACTGACTGGATACCTATGTATCTCACGTACAGGCCACACTGAAGGAGATAGAAGGCTGAAAATTGTAACATTCACTCCTGATTATCTCAGTTTTTTTCCGTCATTTCTCTTGGTAGGATATTAGGGGGTATTCAATCTGAAATGGAAGTTTATGCTAAATTGATCTCTTAGTTTGTGTCCACCTGTTTTTCTGTTATTTTGAAAATCGGGACTTTTTTAGTGATCACTATCCAAAAAAGACGAGAAACTTTGATTTGCTCCGTTTCCAATTTTTTAATTGATCACCCCAACAAGGCATGCAGCCATAAGACATTGGTTGCATGACGATTTCTTTTGAGTGAATAACCAGACTTATTCCTCTTCACTGTATCATTTGTAACTTTATCTTCTTCTCTTTCTCCCTCTCTGCTTACACCTTCTTTCCTTTTTACTTTTCTTCTCTATTCTCATTCAATCCTTCTATTTCTTTTCTTGTTTTTCCTCTCTCTATCTTAAGTGGTTCTTTTTTTCTTTTTTCTTCACCTATTTTCTTCTCTTTTCTACCCTTGTCTCTGTCCGTCTCTTTCTTTCTTTAAATCAATTAATCTCTTCTTCCTGTCCCAAGGGATTCGGTCTTCTTTTCTGTACATAATTAGTCTTTCTCTCTCTGCACCATTTTCTCTTTTCTTCTTTCTTTCTTTGTTCACTTCTCTCTTTCGATTCTTTTTATCTCCGTTCCCCACCCGTCATCTTATTTATTATGACTGTCTTCTCTCTTTCTATCATTTTACCCTCTCCTATCTGTTTTCTATTTTCTTTCTATCAATAACGTCACCTCTTCTTCTACCCAGCTTCCTAATGTAACTCTTTTTTCATCCGATACTCTCCCTTTCTTTCTCTTACTCTCTTTTCTTTCTTTCTATTTTTTCTTCGTTTCTCCCTATCTTTCTTTCTTTCTTTCTTTCACTTATGTCATCACTCATTCTTCCCCGCTTTCTATCATATATTTTGTCTTTCCTTCTTTTACTTTCCTCTCTTTTATTTCGTTCTATTTTTCTTGCTTTCACTTCTTTCATTGCTTTTCCCTTCCCGCTTCCTATCACATATTTACTCTTTCTTTCTCTTACTCTCTTCTCTTTTCTTTCTTTCAATTTTTCTTTCTTCCTGTCTTCCTTCCTTTCACTTATTTCATCACTTTATCCTCCCAGCTTCCTATCATATATTTTCTCTTTCTCTCTCTCACTCTTTTCGCGTGCTCTGATCTTTTCTTTCCTCTGCCCCTTTCTTCCTTTTTTTTCCATCCTTTTCTTCCCCTTTTCTCTTCATGATCTCTTGTTTTACTACCCCCTCTTCGTTGTTTTTTTTTTCAAATTTGCTTCCTTCCTGGTTCTATTCGTCTCCTGTTATATATTGGCAGTAAATGTGAACGAGAAATCTTCCGTCGATACAAACTGCCCAACATCGTACTTTGGTCTAAACGTTCCAGACAAAAAGGCCGATAAATTAATTTTAGGTTGTTTTTCTTCGTTTTCTCCCCCTCCCCATTAGATAATGTTGACGTGTTGCTTATATAAGACATCTGGAGAGTAAGAGACTTGACAAACACATTCATGTATCATATACTAATAGAGATACATGACTTCACCCGGAAACGCGCAGAAGCATATTCAGAGAAAAAAATTAAGACGTATATTATTGTACCTCATTCACACACTAACACATGCATAGACAGACAGACAGACGGACAGACAGACAGACACACACACACACACTGGTGTATATGCTCGTACATTACATACAAGGCGCAAAATATCGGGTGTATTCGATCAGAATGATCAATCGTTTCATCAGTCAGGTCATTAAGTTTGACATGTCTCGCAGGACATTTCATACATCTCTGGAAATCATTCCATCGGGAGCAATCCCTAAAACAGTAAAGATATAGTACTTATTTACCCGCTGCAATTTATTCACGTACATACATGAATATATTTTGTGTGTGGATGTACCGGGAGTCATAATTTAAACAATAATCTTCGAAAATCGTATGGATTAAAATTCTTCCTGAATATTCCCAGAAGAGATTGCAAGCATTGCCACAACCAAATGCTCAAGTCTCATATTTGTTGCGTTTACAATTACACATAACCTGCTCCAGACACGATTTTTAAATAATCAACGTAATTCCTTTTTTCTTTCTTTCTTTCTTTCATTCTTGTTTTCTTTCTTTCTTCCTTTCTTTCTTCCTTCCTTTCTTTCTTTCTTTCTTTCTTTCTTTCTTTCTTTCTTTCTTTCTTTCAATCTCTTTTTCACACCACTCTTCCGTGGATGTGCTTTATTTTCTTTTCATATTCACTATTTCTCCCACTTACTCTATTCTCTTCTTTTCATTCTTTTTCTCTCTCTCTCTCTCTTTCTTTCTTTCTCTTTTCTCTCTTTCTCTTTCCCTTTCTCTTCACTCTCTCTCTCCCAATCATTTAATGCCCCTTTTCTTCTGCTCTTACGTGACTCTGTTTTCTTTTCTTTCCATATTTACTCTCTCTCTCTGTCTGTTAACTCTCTTTTTCTTCCTTCCATTCTTTCTTTCTTTCTTTCTTTCTTTCTTTCTTTCTTTCTTTCTTTCAATCTCCTTTTCCCACCCCTCTTCCATGGATATGTTTTCTTTTCTTTTCATATTCACACTATTTTCCACTTACTCTATTCTCTTCTTTTCATTCTTTCTCTCTCTCTCAATCTCTCTCTCTTTCTCTCTCTCTCTCTCCCAATCATTTAATGCCCCTTTTCCCACTCCTCTTACGTGACTCTGTTTTCTTTTCTTATACTTACTCTCTCTTTCGCTGTTTACTCTCTTTTCTTCCCTTAATTCTTTCTTTCTTTCTTTCTTTCTTTCTTTCTTTCTCTCTTATAACTCCACAGAGGGTCAACAGGTATCACTAAAATCTCTTCTGCGCAAGACTTAACCACAACAATCTCAACCTTAACACTGCAACTTGCAGAAATGCTCAGCTCAGATGATAGTATCAACAGACAGACAGACATCTTCACCACATTCTCTGTAATACTTGGGCGACCATGAACCTTCTTCTGATAAGTGCTTATCAAAACAAACAGTGTACAAGACGTTTTTTGTTGTATCTGCTTTTTTTTTTCTCTCAAACCAGGATGTTGGCGTAATCCTGGTTGGCCAAATTGTTGTACACAGGTGTACCTTGATTAGTGCGGTTAATCTGCTCGAAAATTTTTCTCTGTTGTTCAAAACTGCACTGTTCAAAGTCTTATGATAATTTTACGTGTTTTTTTTTCTCCAGTATACACTTAATTAATTCATACAGCAATACCTTAACCGCTCTATACCGAAAACCATACCAATGAAAAGCGCACAATTCGAGGTATTCCTCTATACCTTTGTCCTGGTTGTTCTTTGGTTGCATTAAGTAGCAAAGCTACTTGAATTGCAACTCAAGTCGACAAATTTGTCACTCACGTTCACTTATGATAGCATCCTATTTGTACGAGCCCCAACGAGAACAAAGTGTGACACAAGGTCGGTTCAATGTGGGGATACCACACACGAAAACGTCAGGGTAGGATGACTCCAAAATTCTCTTTAAGCCTGGCAACTATTGCTGGTCTTGAGGTCTCAGGACGAATTCTGACCCCATTGGACTTGACTACACAGAGCAGCGCCAGGCTTCATGAGATGAAGCTGCGATCAGCCATGACACCAATTCCGCGTCGGTTTGGTCTGAAATGGTTGTGTACACACCATGCAATGGCTTATAACTTGCATCTTTATTCTCGTCGACAATGACTTCTCCCTCTGCATCCGTAACAAGAAGAGATTAGAGGTGACGTCACTGTAATGGTGAGAGTATCCAACAGTTTTATTTAGCTGCTTTTTAGGCCGGGGAGAATTCGTTACTCAATTCATTTAATTAAGAAATATATAAAAGGATATTTCTGGATCCTAGTGCGATACCTGTCCGTCATATTCAAACAACATTCCTTTTTTGAACCTTTAAAACCGTTCGATCTTGTCGATTTTAGCGAAATATCTCAACAAGTCTGTGAATCACCTGAGAGATCAGCAAATGAACTTTAGGTTTTAGTATTAGAGTCAAAATAGAATGTTTGAATTTTACTTATTAAATGTGCCTCTTCTGGTAGCTTTTTACGAAATCAGTTTACCGTATGAATAATATTACTGCTTCTCATGCCGGCAAAAATAAGTTTCTTGAAGAGAGGCACTTTTGATAAAAAGAACAAATAATTGCTGTGTGATGGTTGTAGGCGATGTACGCAACGTGTGCATGAGAGAATCATGCTCAACCTTACATGGAGAGATCACAAGACAGCAAAGTATATAAGGAAGAAAACAGGTGTTCGTGACATCATAGAAACTATTAAAAAACTCAAATGGTAATGAGCAGGCCATGTTGCAAGAATGAAAGACAACCGATGGACATCACGACTCACAACATGGATCCCCAGAGATCACATAAGAAACAGAGGCCGACAGAACACAAGATGGAGAGATGAACTAGACAGAGACAGGAAATACTGGCTCTGCGACGCCCATGATACGGAATTGTGGCGAATCCTGGGGAAGGTCTATGTCCAACGACGGACGTTAAAAGACTGATGATGATGGTTGTTGGCGAATTGCAGAAAATTTCAAACGTCGTCCCCACAATCCCAGGTGAGATCACTTCAACTGCTTCAGTTTGCAGTGAATGTGGGATCTTGTCTCACTTTTAAAGCCCCTATTATCATAATTTTAAAAGCCCAGTTGTAGAGGATATTCTTCATCCAGGCCATTGGGATTTCGAAAATTATAAAATCGAAGAAAGTGACTTACTATCACGCTCTGGCAGAAGCAACATAAATTTTTCTTTAGCTAAGCATTGTATACTCCAACATGGTGGAAGGTTTCGTCTTGTTCCTTAGTCATTGAATGGGACAATGGAATCATTAACGAATCCATGGATAGTAATGCAAATTATGATAGTCGACACAGTGTTTTGGATGTTTTCAAGAAACCAAAGGATTATGATGAAAGAAAAATTGATGAGGATATTTCGGATAATTTGTGAAATGCTTTTTAAAAACACAACCTTGTTTATTGATTCAGTGACAAAACTTCTTACTGGTCCCATACCCAGAAGTAAGATTGAGTGGTGTCAGAGTTGGGAATCATCATCATCATCATCATCATCATCATTTTTTTGTCGTCCACCGTTGGACATTGACCATTCCCAGGATTCGCCACATCTTTCTATCATAGGCGTTGCAGAGCCAATATTTTCTGAACCTGTCCAGTCCGTTTCGCCATCTCATACTCTGTCGGCTTCCGTGTTTGATCTCTGGGTATCCATTTTGTGAGTCGTGATGTCCATCAGTTGTCTGCCATTCTTGAAAAATGGCCAGCCCATTGCTATTTGAATTTCCCAATAGATTCTATGATGTATCGGACTCATTTTTTTCTCCTTATACTCTGTGCTAGCATGTGGTCTCTCCGTGTGATGTTGAGCACGATTCTCCTATGTGCACGTTGCAGGGTTCTCAGTTTGCAGGTCAGTCTCTTGGTTAGGTTCCATGTTCTAGCTCCATAGGTGACTATCAGGAGGGTGCAAAAAATCCCATTTGTCCTAAAAAGAAAAAGAATATATAGCAGGTAAAAACCAAGGGAGAATACGACGGTGGTTGGGATAAGAAGAAAGAATTTATGGAGAGGGAAGGTGAAAAGCCGTGTCTGTCGTTTCTTAAAGCGAAAAAATTATCCAATATCGATGACGGAGGAATAGGCAGCTACAAAGGAGAGGTTATTATTAGCTTTGAATGGATGGTCGGGGAGAGTAAGTCTGGACTCAAAATACTAAATCAAAACAATAAGCAGACACGTTTTTTTGGTGTATGAATTTGAACTGGGCTTCCATAAGTTCAAGTTGCTTTACTGTCAGGTCACCCCTCCGAGGGAGTGGCAGTCCCTTATAGTCAGCGCACATATACTTCGGTTGGAATGTCTACGATCTGCGCTCAAGTTGTTGATAGCTGCACTGTCTTAGGGGTCTGTGCTTAGAGTTACACACCCTACTGTCCTGATTCTCCTCCAAAGAGACTATTGAACCCTATAGCTTGCTCAGGCATTTGCCAACTACGGGATGTGCTCTAACCACAGGTCAGTTTTATAGTCGAAAAATCAAACAAAGCAGCTGTCCTTTATAGCTTGCCTGCACCTGCAAGAAGGACACTCCATTCAAACCTACGACCTTGGAGAACTGCGCTTATCCGTGCTTCATCAGGAGACGAAGTCTTGATTTAAAAGTTGCGGTTGGCCTTGAGCAAGCTTCCACTATAAAACTCCGTTGCTCAGACTGGAGGGTTATTCTGTTTACAGGCCACGCCGTCAATGGTCTTACTGGTGTGGAAAACCATCCCAACAATCTTCGTTCACGAAGCCAAGTCATTCTTTCAAGTGTGTGCGTGTGTGTGTACTATGAAAATTTAAGAAAAAAAGAAAAGAAACTTGTAAAATAAATGTTTCTTGTCTATGTTTACAAGTTATAAACCTGGCTTCCTCTCCCCACCCACGTGCAACTTGCCAGCTTTCTGTCTTATAAACAGGAACCTAAACTGAACACTGATACTCAACACCCTCCTCCCTTACCCCTGGCAGTCATGGGCTCCCGCTGCCCCCTTTTTCGACGGGGAGAAGGGGGCAAAATATATATCCGAATGTTGCTTTTCAGGTAAGAGACTAGAGAGTGTCTGATCTGTCTCTGCTGATACCCAGCTTCTACAGGGTTCTAACTTTCAAACAGACAAGCCTCGGTGAGAAGGCCTAATCCAGGGGAGGGCAAACGCCCCTTTTGCATCCCCATCACATAGAGGCCTATACTTGCAGTATCAAGATTTTGTCTTGATGAACTATGAACCTATTGTTAGCCTGGGGTAATTAAAAGGAAACATGATTCCAACAACAGAACTCTCAATTAACAATATGGGAAGAAAATCCACCATGGAATGTGGCAAAGATGTTAGTTGTTCCATATCCAGAGAGTGGAAGATGGCCAAGAGTTGCTCACTGACCGACAGGTATGTGTTCGTACCGGTCACGGTAGAAACGTCTGGATTGAATGGTCATAAATCCTTGAGGCTCATCCGCAAAACTTAGTTTCAAAGTCGCCCAATGTCACGACGAACCACACAAAACTTGCTTTTGGTCTTCCAATGTATGTCGATGGCAGTCGTCCAGGGTCACACTTTTTCCATAGCGACAACGGGAACAGACCGGGTTGACCGTTGAAAAAAAACAAAACAACAAAACAAAACATATTTTGCTCACATCTTTCTAAAGAAGAAGTTGGACAATAGAAAGTTTTAAAAGTTGTCAAATACATTTGATGTATATATTTTCTAAAAAAGACCAACTTACTTTCGGGTTTTTCATGTGTGTTTTTGGACGTGACGTGTATGAGAGAAGCAAAATTCGACACACATTCCAGAACACAAAGGCCGGAGAGTACCGGAGCGAAAAGTTATGAAAAAAAAGAAAATTAAAAAAAAAAAATAAATAAATAAATAAAATAAAAATAAACAAACAATAAAGAACGAGGAAATTAATCCGAAAAACCGCATATAATGATTAAAACGCCCCGTCGGACAGAATTCTGTCAAGAACTTCTTTTTCTATTTTCTCGGGGGTTGGCTCACTAGGACGACTTATGGTTGAATCAAGAATGTAAATTCCATGTCATTCAAGTGGAGAATGTCGCGGTGCAACATTTCACCTTATAGTTGGTTACCGCTCCTTTGTGAACTGACCCACATTCAGTACGTAGGCGTCAAGATTTTGCAATTTTTCCTAATTCTTGAACAATTCCACTTATCTCTTCCATAATGTTAAAGCGAATACAGTAAGAAAGATTGAATTTTTAAAAAAAGAAAGAAAGTCCCAAAACCTCAAAACAATATTAAGTAAAGCACTATCCAGGATTTGAAGTTGTTTACCTTTCTTTTTTAATATTTCGGTATTTTGAAATTTCGGCATTTTGGGTTTCTTCATCTCTACGAATCGAGATTCGGATAATTTCGGATTTTTAACATTCGGTTTTATAGATTTGGGGATACTGAATTTCTAAATTATGACCAAGACAGTTTGTGATTGAATAAAGAATGTGAATTCCATGTCATTCAAGTGAAGAATGTTGTGGTGCTTTGTTTTCCCCTATCGTTGGATGCCTTCCAATTCTTTTCAGTACACGTTCAGTATGTTGACTTTTCCTTGATTTTTCCCCATTCTTCTCAAGTTACGTTTTCACAATCCCTTTCAATTATATTACAGGGAATACAGTAAAAGAAGCCGACATCTAAAAGTCAAAACCCCACAATACAGTATCAAGCAACGGATTTGAACTTTCAGGATTTTGAACTTTCGGCATTTTGATCTTTCGGGATTTTGATCTTTCGGGATTTTGAAATTTCAGGATTTTGAAATTTCGGCATTGTAGGCTTCATTATTTGACTATTCGGGATTTTAATCATTATAGCATTCGGGATAGTATTTTTTGTGGGGATGGGGGCTATGACCCAGATCCTTTGAGATTAAATCGAGAACGTAGAATCCATGTCATTCAAGTGGAGAATGTCTAGGTGCTGCGTTTCCCCATTACATTTTGTTACCATCCCCCGTCTCCGTGAACTGACTCACGTTCAGTCCGTTGACGTCATAATTTCGCTTATTTACAGATTGGGCGGATATCATAAGAATCAAGATAAGTAAAGTCATAAAAATGTGATGAAAAGACGAAAAGCTGTCACAGTGCAAGTGCCTTCAGGTGGTCCCCTGGATTTTATTTAGTTATTATTTTTTCTTTGTCGATTTTATAACAGTGTCATCTTTTGGTTTACGCCCTATGGGAATTCTTGAAATGTTTATAATGTTTTCATGATGATATGTTTCGCGTCAGTGACAAAATTATACACGTATAAAATATATATATTATGTTTCTAGGTAATCTACGTAAGAAAGTTCCTGTTTCAAAAGACTGAATAATATATAGAATAAAATAGCATTCATATAAAATGCATTATGACAATAGCCTATACAAAATAACAAATTATATGTATTGTGACACAGTCCTAAAAATAACAAAACTGAACTAAATGATAAAAATCGTAGTTTAAAGAGAAGCACTGTTGGTGAGCCATGTTAATATAAATGTTTTGTTTTTAAATCCTCAGAACGGTCACATGGTGAACAAATGATGATCCTGAGAAGAAAAATCCAAACAGAATACCATAATATGTAATTCTATGTAAAACATGAAAAATTACATAAATCACATTAACATATATTAGAAAATAATTGACAGAGATGACAAATTTTTGAATTGAAAAAATCTTCCTCTCTCTCTCTCTCTCTACATATATATATATATATATATATATA
The DNA here is from genome assembly GCA_963457665.1 of Thysanoteuthis rhombus. Classification (NCBI taxonomy): domain Eukaryota; kingdom Metazoa; phylum Mollusca; class Cephalopoda; order Oegopsida; family Thysanoteuthidae; genus Thysanoteuthis; species Thysanoteuthis major. The sequence continues at coordinate 12,564,887 of OY735229.1, read as the reverse complement.
TATATATATATATATATATATATATATATATATATATATACTAGCTAGGGTACTCGACGTTTCCTGGGGAGAGATGTGAGCAAAACTGAAAGCATATCAGGGTAAGGCCCATCATTCCCCATGTATTACAGTTACTTGGGGAAGGTCTATGTCCAATAACGAAGCTTAAAAGACAGATGAACACGCCTGTAAGAAGTATGAGAGGAATGTATTTTATCAGCAAATGCACTTTTACCGGAATGATTGCATAGAAGTGCGTTTTCTGTTTCATAGGTCTTTGCCGTGTTATTGACGAAGAAGAAAGTTTTCTGTGAGAAAGATCACCTTGGCGAGTACTCTGTATACTGGCGAGTTGAGTTTTTGCCTGTATTTATTGTATATCAGAAATATGTTGCTAATGATGAAAAAATACCATATGGTTAGGATCATCAGAGCTTCGTAACGAATCCCCAGTTGTTTTGATCAACGAAGTTGTCAAAAGGATCGTTTTCTCTATCTTGATGAATTTAGGCTGACACCTTTCTGAGTCGAACCCCAGAGCATTGCATTGTATGATTCATAACTGGAGCCTCACTCATTATCTCGTTATCTCTAACTGTGAAGGCTATGAATGGGATTCTGCGCAGTGTTGTTGTTATTAAACCGCGTGCAGTAACTGGGAAATATGGTCAGCTGTTCGTCATGGAAGAATGTAGTTATGTTATCTCTATTGTAAGCTGTTGTCTATCAAATATATCTGTTTCATTAATTATACTTATTGTCCAAATGTTCCTTTGACTGTTGCCTAGTTTCTCTAATCGTTATCATTTTATGAGAAATTGAGCCGTGGGCCATTATTTTTTCTCTGTAGCATGAGCCATTTCTTGATGAAAGGACGAGAATGGAACTTTGGTAAAAGTTAGGTGTTCCTGTAATAGCAATCAACATCCAACCATAATCTCTGGTTTACTGTAAATGAAAAATGAAAATGAAAATATAAAATAACAGATTTGTATGCACGTTTCATACATAAGAATAAATGCATACATATTAAAGAGGAAATCTTTAAAAATTTTAGATTTAGGAAAGATATCCGTACACATACATTTACCGGAAAGAATCAGTAAATTCGCTCAAAACGTATATGAATAGTAGCGATAAATAAAGATAATATATGTTGATTTGGGCGTTAGGAACTTTAAGTCACTTAAACTGAAAGATTGTTTAATTTATTAAGATATTTAGTCTTTGTTGGATGTACACGTGTCATTGTATAACGCAATAACGAAAGAGTTACGTGTGAGAATATTGCCATACAGGAAACAATTTATTAAATCATATTTCATTTAAAGAGAGAATACTTCCTTTGTTTTGTTGGAATGATAGGATAGAATTTCGATATTTGAAAACGTAGACATCGGTATAAAAAACAAACAAACACCAGGGTGTTTTTTTAAGAGAATGCCAAAAATGACCTTACCTCAAATTGACCTTTATGGGTCACCAGAAGTTAGTATGACCTATCCTATGCTAATCTTGGGCTCAAATTACTCTTGTGCACAAATTTGCGGCATTTAGGGCGCAGGCATCTCCGTTAGATTTGAAAACGGCTAAAATGACCTGACCTTAAATATACCTTTAGATATCACCAGAAGCCAGTGCAACTTATCCTATGTACATCCTGGACACAAGTCACCCATGCATACAAACGTCTTTGTTAAATTTGAAAACACCAAAATTGACCTGACTCGAAATTGACTTTCTGACACATATTCAATGCTAGTCCTGGTACTAAGTTATCATAGTACACAAATGTGCAGCCTTCAGGATGCAGCCATCTACGTTATATTTGAAAATACCAAAATTGACCTGACCCCATCGAATTGACCTGACATTACACTCACCATTACAGATCATCAGAGGTCAGCGCTACATATCTAAGATTCATTCTGTGATTAAGATACCAATGTACATAAATTTTCTCAGGGTGCTGCATCTTGGATAATATTTGAAAAAGTCAAAATTGACCTGAACCTAAATTCACCTTTAGAGATCACAAGAGGTTATTGCGACCTATCCTATGTCAATATATATATATATATATATATATATATATATATATATATATATATATCAACAACATTACTTCATTTTGAAATGACTTCAATAAAAAAAAGTAATCATGTTAAAATTTTACATTTAGTATTTTTATTGAATTAAAAGTGCTCAATATATTGATAATGCAATACAGAGTAATACTTACAGAAAATTAGAGAGAGATAGACCGACACATGTTTCTTGGTAGACCCATTTTCCAAAAGTGATGAATGATATTTAGCATTATTCTAATTATGTTGATGATTTCTGTTTTGACCAGTATTCGAAATTAATCCAAGTAGATTTTTTCCATTTGGATTCTGCTCATGAAAAAGATGACAAAACAAATAAATGACAAATTAATATTCAACAAATTTTGTAACGTTCTCAATTCAGTGTTAAAAGGGCGTTTTTGTCATTCCATCACGTAATTCTCAAATTCTCAAGGTTGAACTTCAACCATATGGGAGATAAATTAGATATTGATTTTCAGTTTTGATCTATGTTTAAATTTTACTGTAAATGTATTAATAAATGTCATCTCTATATTTATAATAAATAATTTTTTCAATAAAAATAAAGATTATGATACAAATATATCATGTTGCTAATAATGTGATTAAAAGATTTCTTGAACAAATAATATAATCACTGGTATTTAGAATTTGTATCATATAACATCAGTAATATTACAAAAGTAAAATCATTAGATGAATGAATAAGAATATTGATTATTATTCCATAATTGAATAGATTATATAGAATTGGTTTTGGTTTAAACTTCTCACTATGACGGCATTTTGAGAGAATTTCTCTTCCTTGATTGAGCAAATTCTTTTTGTCCTTAAACATTAAGATTCTCAATTTTTCCTCCAGACATAAAAAAGCATTTATCATTGAAACTAAGAGGGGGTCTCGAGTGGTTAATGATTGACAATTTAATTATGGGATTAGGGCCTTTTTGTTTTTCATTCCACAAGAATTTTGAAAATTCTCTATTGTTTTTTTATGGTTTCTTTCTATGGAGGATAGATCTTATGCAGCTATTGTACCTGTATTTCCTATTGCCCATAGACGGCCTGATATAATCTTCTTCAATATAAGCCTGTTCAATTGACGATATTGTGGCAAGGTATATATGATTTTCAGTTGCACAATGGTTGTTTAGAGGATCTTTGTTTCTATAATTACAATTTCTGTTTGCGTATTCATCTGTTATAATACGTGAGTTTACGATTATTTGGTTTTGAGAGCTAATAATTTTATAGCTGTTGTTAATGCTGGAAGAATGATTATTTATTCTAATGTTGATAGAATTTGATTTTTGTTTCATAATAGAGAGCGGGTGATTTAAATCAATATCTATATAGGTATGTGTCTGGTTATCCACATTTTTTCGTGATTTTTTAGAGACCATTACTCGCTTTAATTATTGCTGACTCACGATCTTTGTATAAACCTACTTCTGTTTTCTCAATAGAATATGTTGGATATATAAACATAAGAGGTCTGAGATTTGGGCAGAATCAAATGCTCCCATACGAACATCAAGGTTATTTTTGCTGTTTTTTTTTCCAGGTTCTGTTTTCATTTTCAAGCATAGTTTCATTATATAAAGGTATTGTCGTGTAATTTTTGAGTTTCGTTTGGCAAAATCTATTATGCTTTCGAAAAGTTCCACCGTAATTGACGGATAGAAGTCCATGACACCGAACTGTATGAAAGGATCTATTTTTATTTTTCAGAATTTTCTAAAACTAATCAATAGTGTCTATTGTGCCGATCCATTGATTAATTATGGTCTCGTTAATGTTCAGCAAAATTTGTCTCAGTTTTTGATAGAATAATTATTCTGGTTTGTAGTTAATTTCAGAATTTTTTTTTTTTTTTTGTGATCTTTGAATAGAATAAATGCTTCTGTGTTTGAAATTGTACCTTCTCTGTCATTAAGATTCAGTTTTGGGGTTATATTATGTGGTTTATCATTAATCGCTTTTTCTGTATTGTTGTTGTCGATTTTGTATGTTGTACTTTGTTGTAAATTTTCTGGTTTCACTTTATGTTTTGTAGATTTTTCCGTCTGATCATAATTCATTTTGGATTTCTTGATGTTTTTTATATCCTTATTCGAAGTTTAAAAAAAAAATTACTCAGTGTTCTTGAATTTGACCTTTTTAATAATGTGAAATAATCTCTCCTCGAATTCATTAGATATGATAATTTATCAAATATGATAATCCAAGTAATAAAAACTAATTGGGTTGATTTCAAGTACTGCTTCCAAACGGTAATTTTAGCGCAATTGAATTAATGCTGAATATCATTCACCACTCTTGGAAAATGGATCTACCACGGAACACATGTTGGACATTTTCTCTCTCTGATATATATATATATGTATATACATTATTGTGTCATCCACAGACTGCTTTTTCGTTGTATTACAACTCTTTAGTGTGGCTATAGACAATCCATTATCCCATCCAGTACCATGAGGCAGGATTGAAATCTTCGCTTCAGACCGGAGGCCGGTATCCTACCGCTGGTGTTTTCCAATTCGTTGAAGTAAAACTTAAAACTAAAAATTAACTTTTTTTTTTGTTGTAAAACTGGACAGTCTGTAAGGCTGAATTTTAAGCGATATATTTATTTAGCTTCTTAAACTCCCCGTCCAGTAAAAAGCAACAAAAAATAGTTAAGTAGTAGAGGTAAATATTAGCAAAATTTTTTAAATGATTTAAAATAATTAATTCCTAGCGGCCCTACTACTAATACTATAGTGGTTCTTTTTAAATGCCACATTCCTGCAATTTCTAAATCGAGATCTTTACGTTTTGAGAGTTTTTTTTAAATTCTTTTGCTGGACTGTTTTTTTATCGTACGGGATGGTCAATTCTATGAGATAGCGGTTATGATCTTTGAAATCTTTTATGATCATATCTGGTCTATTCGTACAGTGCAGTCGGTATGTAAGGTGAAATCCCATAGCAATGTAACACCTTGATCTTCTAGCATAGGTAGTGGTTTGTGCTCGTGTCATTCTTCTGCGCGATGTCGGTTATAATGGTGGTATATCTTCCCGGGAAGGTATTGCCCTAAACTTATCATGTCCATTTTGAAATTCTTTTGCAGTCAGGGTAGAATAGCCAGATATCAGTTGATCAATTGTCTCCCCGTGTATCCAGAAGTGACACCTGGGATCTGCATTGTCTCTCAAAATATCTACATGGCAAAATCTTACCAGTGGGCTTTGATTTTGAGCGGTTAGGATAAACACATCTGATTCTGGTTGTAGCCCAGAGTTCAGCAATCACTAGTGGATCAGATTTTTTGTTCACAATATCAGCTCGCAATTGGTATCGGTCAAGAAAAGTTTTTTTTCTTCCCAGTTGGTTTTCAGGTTGGTTATGTCTTTATTTTTGCTGTTCGGTTGTTTCTTGTTTTTGTTGGTATTTCGCTCCCTATTTTACCATGATCGATGAGGTGCATATCTTGTTTGAATTTCTATCTTTCTTTGGTTAACGAGTGTAGCTTTTTAGTTGATTAGTGATGGCGGACAAGCTTCAACATCCAGTCATTTGTCAATTTTAGATATCTCGCAAGCCCGATGGTTGTGATCTTATGTGAGCTGTAACTCGAACAATCCTCTACCCCCTTCTATCCTAGGCAGGTATAGAGGATCTATTTTAACTTTAGGGTGTTGCATGCAATACATAGAAGCTTTCTGATCTTTCTATCTATTGGTTGGAAGCGTTCTGATCTTTCTATCTATTGGTTGGAAGCTTTCTGATCTTTCTATCTATTGGTTGGAAGTTTTCTGATCTTTCTATCTATTGGTTGGAAGCTTTCTGATCTTTCTATCTATTGGTTGGAAGCTTTCTGATCTTTCTATCTATTATCCGCACCTCTTCAAGATAACGAAAGTGCTAAGGTGTTAATGGCTTCAAACTTATTCTGTGCATTTAACTTAGTTTTGTTCATCGCCTTTACTCGTTTAAAACATTCATTTCTAATCTATCTTTCATTGCTGTATGTTTGATTTCTTTGCCCTCCATAGATTCCAAGATATTTGTATGCTTCTTCCCGATCCAGTTGACGGATCACGGGTTCTTCATCTTGCTCCATGGTCGCTTTCTGTACCAACATCCCTCTTCTAAAGGTTGCCTTAAGCACATTTGTCTAGGCCAGATACAATGGTTATATCGTCGTTAGGTTTCCCCTCTGTTCATAGTATACTGTCTTGTTCATTATCATCCTTGGCAAACAGTTTTAAATCATTCATGTAGAACAAGTGATTAATAGACTTACTGTATATTTGATATCCATGACCTGCGTTATTTAGTTCGTTTGAGAGATATATCAATGCAATACAGAATAATAGGGTGTATGTGTGTGTGTGTGTGTGTGAGAGAGAGAGAGAGAGAGAGAGAGAGAGAGGAATATTCCACGGTTAATCTTTACGTTAGCACATCTGATTTCACCATTAGGGTGGTTGAGGATTAGGGTAGTATTCCATCATCATTATTATTATTATTATTATTATCATTATTATTATTATTATTATCATTATTATTATTATTATTATTATTATTATTATTATTATTATTATTTGCAATCTCACACCAGTTGCCTGGTGGTTACCGCTGGAGGTTGAATGACAGCAAATCCTCAAGTCTCCAGCCCTTCTCTCCTAGTTCTCATATGCCACAGTAATATTGCAGTTTACAGTTACACACCAGTTGTCCAGTGATCATCGCTGAAGGCTGAGTGACAATAAGTCTCCTCAGGTCTTCAGCTAACGTCTCCTCTCTCTTTCACCTATCATGTCAGTGCTACAGTTTGAGTTTCCGCTTTCATTTCCCTTCCTCTGTTGGGTCACTATTGACGGTTAGCGTTGCAGTCCTTATATTTCTAGCACTTTCCTCAGTATCCGTGCAATTCCCAGTAGTGCTGTGGTCTGTACAGTCTCAATCCTTCCCCTAATCCCGATCTCCTCCAGTCTCACCCTCAGCGTTTTGGGGACAGTTCCTAGTGCACCCACTATGACCGGTACTACCCTGGCTCTCATGTTCCACATCTTCCTCAATTCTCTAACTAGGTTCTGGTATTTTTACCGTTTTTCACTCTCCTTCCTCTTTACTCTATGGTCTGCAGATACAGCCACGTCTACTATTTGGCAGGTCTTCTTTTTCTTGTCTACAATTGCCAAGTCCGATCTTCTTGCCTGGATGAGGAGGTCAGTTTGAATGTCAAAGTCCCAGAGTAGTTTGTAGTTGTCATTCTCCAGGGCTGCCTCCGGTTTGTGCTGTTACCACTTTTCTGCATGGTTGAATCCCATTTGTTTGCTTTGTTCCCAGTGTATCACCGTTGCTACTCTATCGTGTCTATGCTTATACTCCTTCTAGGCGAGTTGACTACATTCATTAGTTATGTGGTTTACTGTCTCATCTCTTTCACCGCACATACGGCATTTGCTGTTTGTCTGTGTTCTGTCGATTTTTGTTTTTATGTAGTTTGTCCTGATGCTTTTGTTTTGAGCTGCCATAATGAGCGATTCCGTTTCTCTCTTCAGGTTTCCTTTTCATAACCACGTCCATGATTTCTCGTCTGCTGCATCTTGTATCTGCCTTTTTAACCCGCCAAACAATTTTTTCTTTTCCCATCTTTCTTTTCTTGTTTGCTGTGCTGTTCCATCGTTTTTACTTTGTTGTTTGTTGCGCTATCTCTCGCGCTCTTTATGATTTCTTCACTATTCGTTTGTACATACCTTTCTAGGACTGCTTTAGCTCTCTGGATACAATCTTCTATGCTGATGAGCCCCCTGCCACCTTCTTTTCTCTTAACGTATAGTCTATCTGTATCATCTCTAGGGTGTAATGCTTTATGCATTGTCATATGTTTCCTGGTTCGCCTATCCATTGATTGGAGTTCTTCCTTTGTCCATCCTAGGAATAATCTTTACTGTTACATCATAATAGGAAGATGGATTAACTAATGAGATCAATGCACAAATAAACAAAAGAAATTTGCATATATGCCTACCATGTTTAGATTATCATTATCATTATTATCATCATCATCATCATTATTATTTTATCATTATTATTATTATAATTACTGCTACTACTACTACAAGTTGGCCCATTTCCTATCAAGGTTTTCAAATAAGAACTGCGTACGTGTACGACTATGGACTCCCTTGAAAAAGAGTAGAAATACAACGACCCATACGCAGAGAAGAAAAAAAAGCACATCAGAAAACAGTTGGGGTACTCAGACGCTATAAAACGCGCATTCTTACGGAAATGCATACGTCCACCCCCGCCTCCATTTTGATTTTATACACTTACTCTTATTTATTTATTCATTGATTATTTTACTTTCTGTCTTGAATAAGATGTACTTGGTCCCGAGACAACAAGTCCATTTATTCAGCCGACAAGGACTTGTTCCTCCATCTCGACCTACTCTTATCCACCAATAAACCTCCTCAGCCCCAACCCCACCCACCAGCGCCCTCTCTCTTCCTCTGGTCCTTACCCACAATTTTTCTCACCCCAGTACATGCAATCCACTCAGCCAAAACATTCCTGGCGTTGTTGGAGAAATAAATACAAGCGGATATTTTCTATACATCATCTCCGCATCTTACCGTCAACAACCGCAGCCGTTGCCCGAGCCCGAAGATTGGTATGACCCCCCCGTCCCCTCGCCCCGTCAGTCTTAGGTGGCGGCTGTCAAAAAACGTGATGGGGCACGAGTTGAGTCGCCATTTTTATATCTGGGTACATTTGCATCTAGTCGCATACGTATGGATGTATTCATATATATTTTCATACCTATATTCGTCAATTGCCAAAAGTATACATACGAGATAGATTAAAAGCAAGTAGGTATAATTACATAGCCACCACAACTATTTAGGAAAATATGTGCGCACACACATGTACGTGTACGTTTACACATAATATACTTATATCACGGGGCCCGGTCAAAACCCCACAGGACAAAACCCCCTGGCTTAAATTAAGACACGTCAAAAATTTCAGTAACTGGCGACGTTTTTTTTAACTGATTTCATATTCTAATAACACATATTTTAAGTTTTCTATGCATCCAAAATTGAAAAACAACATCCGTACAGCGCATAAATGAATAACCGGAGCCCACCCATGAGCCAGAACCAGATATCTAAAAGAAATTATGAAATTATCAGAAAAATAGCTATTTTAACAAAAATTATCTCTTTTATCATAAAATATCTATAAAAAAATATTAGCACAAGATGATCCAAAATGATCATAGATGCCCCCACCCCCAGCATTAAAAAAAGAAGCATTTTCAGATGGTTCGTATTGGTGTATTCTTGCAAATCTTCAAGGTTATAGCCTCCCAAAATGTGACCAGGAGCGCCCGGAGACATACTCGCAGACGAGCAATGAGAGAAAAATCTGTAGCTCACTTGGTTGGATGGTCGGGTAGGGCATTTGTGGAGCTACAGTGATTCGATATCACAAAGTATTTTTGCACGAACGTAAAACCCACACTATTATTATTAACATTTTTTGTTGAATTTAAAAAAAAAAAAACAACATGTAAAAAAACATACCCCAGGGATCCCATTAGAAACCGGAGAAAGTTTGGTGCCCATAGCTGTGGCCATTCTTAAATTATGCAAAGACAGACGGACAGACATTTGGCGAATTGGAATAAGAACATTTTTTGGTAAGCACTAATAAAGCCGGTTACAAAGTAAGGGCCGAGTTTAGCATCATACTTCAACTCTGTCATACACTGACAAACAGACATTTGGTGAATAATACTATGGTAAACATGGAAATTTATTTCGGAGATTTTACTCACTATTCAACATACTCTCTCAAACGAAACAATAATAACTAGACACGACCACTCAGGTCAGATGTCTCTCTTTTCCTTCCGTGCTCAAATATACCCTCAAATATACGCACACACCCTTAACAGACTCCCAAGGTGTCTCATTCGCAGTTGTTCATTTTTATGGCCAACCACTCAGCAAACGGATTTTGCCATAAATTTTATGTCGTTAAGTTCCTCGTTGATTCTTTTGTGACAGTCGCCATGTCCGAACATTGTCCTCTTCGCCTACGCACTTGAAGACACTAGAATAACAGTAACAACACACACAAACGCATGCGTACACACATGCATACACACATGCACACACGCATGCATACACACACACTTATATATATATATATATTTATATGATAATGACAATTGTAAGGTGAAGTGAAAAACTCGAGACATGGGGGTTACATCTCAATTTCTTTTTATTGCTGTTTCATGGGCACAGTTGGATGCATTTCGACGGGAGCCAGCCATCTTTTTCAGAGAAAAATGTTTTCGGCGGTTTCACAGAGAAATTATGCTGTTTTCATTTCGATGCTGAAGTAGAGAACGTGTAATTTTTTCTGTGTTTGGTTGTTTGGTAAGAACAGGGAGGGAAGTGTTTGAAACTGTAATTGAGGGTGACATTTGGTTTGAAATGAGATGGGTTTATGAGAGGCGGGGACAGAGGATGTATATATCTCGTCTCTGTGGGTGTTTAGCTTGTCTTAGGTAGGATAGACTGTAAAAATGGTCATTTCTCAGGGAAAGCTGGATTTTGTAATTTCTATTTTGGGTGGAGAAGGGGTGTCAAGTAATTAATTGATAGGTGATGGTTTATGTGGGGTAGGGTGGAAGTAGGTGTGTTGTTCTCATTTAGTCTTTTTGGTTGATGGTGGGTAAGACTTCTTTTACTTTTCTTAAAGGGGTGTGTATGTGTGCTTGTATCATTTTTCGTAATGACTGTCGGTTGTTAGCCAATACCTTGTATGTTGATGTTGTAGGGTACCGCGTCGTAGTGGTTCTGTTTGAAAATCAGAGTATTTGGGGAGGGGGTTGCAATTTAAAAGTTTCCATACCATTAGGTTACTGTATTGCACTGGGATATAAGGGCTGCTTCAACGCTTCTGCTTGTCGGGGAGTTGTGAATTTTCTTGATGAAATGAGCTTGGTGAAAGTTGAAGTTGTGGTTGTGCATGTTCCTGTGTTCAACCAGGGCTTTCGACCTCTCATCAATTGTCAGGGCTCTCTTGTGTTCGTATAGTCTCTTTTGAGAGGTTTCGATATCTCTACGATGTAAAATTTGACACAGTCATTACACAGAATTGCGTAGACGCCGGCTCCGAATCAATGTTTTTTAAGTAGTATGTGCGTTAAGTGTCTGATGGTCGTTGAGGTGTTGTTGGCAATGTGTAATCTCATCTTGCTCAGGCTGGAGCTGAGGTTGATGGAGGTTGTTGTTGTTTTTTGTCTTGTTTGTTGTTTATTTTTATGAATCTTTTATGCTTTTCTCCTTGCTTGGTACATGAAATGTCATGGGTATTGAAGTGAGACGAAGGATTTTTCGATGTATCCTTCTTCGTCATCAAGGTATTCGGGGCTAAATATTCTGAGGACCCTTAGGTAAAAGCCTATGATTAGTTTTGATTTTATTTTTTGAGAATAGTGCGAGTAGAAAGTTCAGCATCGAAATGTAAACAGCATATTTTTCTCTGCGGATCAACTGGAAAATTTTTTCTTTGAAAAAGACGGCTGACCGCCGTCGAAATACATAGAAATGCGCTCACGGAATGATAGGAAAAAAATTCAAGATGTAACACCTATCACATGAGTTTTTCACTTCACCTTCCAATTGTCATTTTCATCTACATTCTGTCGGATCACTTCACATCCACAATACTATCATATATATATATATATATATATATATATATATATATATATATATATAATAAATGCATTATATTATATTGAAACTCTTTTTGAAATTATCTCCCGTTATTACATAGTGGATGCATCATTCGGTCTAGACAGTATAAATGGAATGAACTTGAAGAAAATGGAGCTGGTCCAGGAAACGAATCTGCGGTAGCTGCTTGCACGTAGTGTCGCTCTTCAATTTGTGCTGTCTAGGCCAGATGATACATTCACCATGTACCAACAGGAGATCATTACAAAAAGAGGTTCAAAGTGATATAACGTATTTATGATTATTTCTGTCGGATTATGTATCTATTTCTTAATATGTATATGTATGTGTGTGATGAAGGTGACAATTGGAAGGTGAATGAGGAAAGCGGGAGTTACATCCCGAAAAAAATTATTATCACTTGAGCATGTTTTGATGCAGTTGCCAGCCATCTTTTTTCAGAGAAACTTGCAGCGGTACAGAGAAAATTGTGTGCTGTTTACATGTTTGAGATTGAGGAAAGCTTTGATTTTTCTTCTTTCGCCTTCCAATTGTCACTTTCATCAACATTCTATTGGATCACCTCAGATTTTCGTACATAATGGTTTGGCTCCGCGAACTAAGATTCCTTGGAAGAGTTCTCCTCGGCGATAGGTCCAAACTGAGCAGTTAAAAATTTCGTATATATATATATATACATGTAAATATAGCGTGTAAGATTTCAAAAGATAACTCGATTGCAGTCGGTTTAAAGGAAAAGTTTACTCGCCCCAAAATAATTTGTCTCGACCGAAATACTTATGCAAAGAAGATTGATTTACGCCTGAAAGAAAATGAATGTATAAGGTGTAATGAACTGTGATTACTTTGATATCATTGTTTTACCTCTCATGTTCAACTTTTGCGAAGAAACGAAGGTACAGGAGGGACTGAATATATCAACAGTTTCACCCTTGAAATTCATACGACCAGAAATCAATTAGGTATTTATTTCCGCTCTGTGAGTCCCTGATAAAGATTCACTTGAATATCAAAATATCCAACGGTGATACAATATCTCGATTGAACAGGTAAATTTTGTCTCTGGCAATGGTATTCTCTCGTTCTACTTAATTCAGCTCCTTATCTGAGGTGCTGAATAAAGCTAAACGAGAGTACATCATTGTCATATACAAAAATTGTTTTGAATCGATATATATATATATATATATATATATATATGCTAAAGAAAATGTCAATAGGAAGGCAAAGGGAAACATTTAAGAGAAAAACAGGTGTCACAACTCTAATTGTTTTCATTATCATGTGGGCGATGTTTCGATGCACTTTGATGGTCGTCAGCCATCTTTGGGAGAGGCTTGCAGCGGTGCAGAGAAAATTATATGTTGTTTAAATGTTGAGATTTGAGAGAGAAATTGGGATATTCCTGTTTTGAGGGTTGTTTTTAGGAGTGTATTACAACTCTTCAGCGTGGTTATAGACTATCCAGTACCACGAGGCAGGATTGGAACCTTCGCTTCAGACCTGGAGTCTGATATCCTACCGCTGCGCTAGGGAACTGGACAGTCAGTAAGGCTGAATTCAAGCGATATATTCATTTAATTTAAATTCCTCGTATATATATATATATATATATATATATATATATATATATATATATATATATATATATATATATATATATATATATATTCGAGGAATCTAAACTAAATAAATGTAGGTGTATCCCTCCAAATACACACACACACACACACACACACACACACATATATATATATATATATACATACATATATATATATATATATATATATATATACATATATATATATATATATATATCGGTATTAATCAAGCTTAGCTTTATCTGGAATGAACCCACGTATGTGGAAAACCCAGTGAAGATTGATTCCACTACAGTTGTAATGTTCTACCGTGCTAGCTTGTTAACCACTCGACCACGACGAAGGGCCCAAATACTATATCTTCATCAGACTGCGATTCTTGACTCCAGCTTGGCTTTTTGTCAAAATGTCAACGATGTTGCTCGTGGGTGGGTTCAGAGCAAGAGTCTGGCGGACAATATCATTCATAGATAGTGGAATGATTATGCCTGACTTGGCAATGTCTGAATGGAAATTGAATTTTTTTTGTCTGGATTGTTTCCCTTTTTTTCTTTTTTTGGTGGGTGTCGTGGGAAAAGAAAATGTGGCGAAACATGTCTTATTTTCTAACGCACATTCTTTGGGATTTACAACGCCTGGATGCTTACGAGATCAAACAATGGGAAGATAGTGTCTATAATTTTGAGAAGAGTCATTAATATTCAGGGGGTTTTTCATGCAACTGGAGTCATTCTTTTTATGAAAGGAGTACACTGATTTCGAAGACCAGCACGTTTTTTTTTCTGTGTGTCAGAGACCGGTAGCCAAATCATTAATAGTAAATCAGTAAAATATGAATTGAGCACTCGTCATAATAATGATCCTTATCGGAAAAATATAATCAATTTGTTAGTTAAATGTATCTTCTACCAGTGTGGATTTTTAATCATTGTGACTTTCGATGCTCAGCAGTCCGGAAAAAAACCTTTTAGATACGAAGTTAGTTTCACTGGAGAGAATCATGTTGCCTATCCATCAGAAAAAAAAAGATTTATTGATAAGTAGAGAAGTTGGTGAACTGGCTGACAAGCAGATAGATAGGTGAGTAGGTATTCATACCCTATTGGCATTTATTCACCTCACTACGTGGGTGGAATGTGACATGTTTAAATTGAATGTCTAGGTTCACGTGTATACGTTTTGGGAAGGCGCTGTCCGAGGGGAGGAATCCCCAGGACTGGACAATAAATATTTTATTGTGGCCACAGGCCAAATTCTATGCCAGGGTGGTAGATTTCGGAAGTACGTTTTAAACAGATTCATCTCTTTCATCAATAAACACAGATTTTGAATCAACTGCTCCAACATCTTGCAATGAATACAGCGATTGTTTCTTCTCAATGTTTCTCGAATGAACTCTGGTAACTAAATCATTGTTTCTATTGAAATTGTGTGTTTTACAGGGCTGGTGTGTTGGTCCTACGCCCCCAATGGATTTCATTGCAGGGCGAAAGGGTTCCAACAACCCTGCTATTTGGCCTCTCCCAAGGACATTAATGCGAAGTGAATGCAAACTGTCACAGCTCGAGTTAGAACTAGAGTCGTCGATTCCATCGTTCGAGCCCTTAAAAATGATGAAAATTGCTTAACACTAACACCTGAAGAAAGTATGGATCACTTGGTTTAAACATCAGCATTCTATACTGTGGTTTGCTGTCTCAGAACAGCGAAATATATGAATTGATAGATCGAAGAGAATACGAAAAAACTAGCAAGGCTTTGATAGGAAAAGCATAGTGATGTAACGTTGGACACTCTCACTTCTAATATCACCGTCAACCACTTCTCATTCAGTGGAATGCCAAGTCTCGCCTTGAGTTGTAAGAAGGACGGAGAGAGACAGAGCTCTTTAGGGAGCGGAAATAGCACCCATTATAACTGAGTGAGAGTAAATCGTATCGTGAGCGAATCAACGTAAACAGGAGTTACGGTGTAAGTAACTTGGAGTTGTTTGTTTCTTTGAATAACAAGGGAACAAGGGGGCAAATATATATACAACGATTGGCTAAACGAGATTTCATCGATATGATATATAGAGGACAGATCAAGGAATACAGATCGAATAAGCGGATCAAACATATCTGGTTTGTCCTCCTAAAGAAACCATCAAGTCATCAACATCTTTTGTCATCATGCTGTGTTAGGGGTGATCAATAAAGCATTGGAAATGAATAAGTTACTTCTCTTGCTTTTTGTTGGAGACCAATCACTAAAAAAGTCCGAATATCTCATAAAACAAAACAAACATGAGCGCTGCCAAGCACGAACCAAGTGATCAATTTAGCATGAATTTACATTGCAAAGTGAAACCACCACTAAAATTAAGTAGCGGGATTTTCAAGAGACAAAAGACAAAAACATTTTTCCAGACATAATAGAGTGAAAAATTTCCAGCCCTGTAGCTCTATTGCTTCGGCCTGTACACGGCACGTACAGAGCTAGCAAGCGAACCAGCTAAACCAAGTTGAAACTGGAAAATCTATGTTGACAGTTTTGGTTGACAGTTTCTGATACTTTGACAGGATTTTGGTTTTGATTCGAGGAATTCTTCAGGAGATTTTTCGATATCTTGAATTCGTTGGAAACGTTGGTCGGATGTCGTATTGATTGAAACAAACGATAATATAAAGTTGACAGGTCAGGAGTATATTCTGCTTGTGTTTGAACTTCCCAAACCAACTCTATGATCGCTTGCTCCGTTGCATTTGCAAAGGGTGGACGTCGTATTGCATCAGAATTACCATTGCATGTATTATAGTTGGAGTATTTTCCTCGTCAGCGCTGTTATTTCTTTCGTAACATTTCAGCCATGTGCTCTCCGATCTTCTTCGAGTGTTCCTCGTTTTCTTCCACCTGATTTGTCTCCCTTAAGAAGAAGGCAGGAGGTTAAAACAGCCGAAATGCTGTGAAAGAAATAATAGGATACCCTTCAGCTTTCTTCGAGTGTTGTCTCCATTTAGTAGGCTGGGGGGGGGGGGGTTCATGGCCGAAATGTTGTGAAAGAAATTACCACATTGACAAGGACGATAATCCAACTATAACTCAATGATTACACATCCAACCTAACAGAATTCAGACATTGCCAGTTGATGAATCTGTTCCCATGAAATTACCCGTGTCTCGTTGAACATTCCTCACATCTTTCGAAATCAACCCACCAGTAAATAAATGCATTGGTTTTCGATCATTTATTTTAGGGGTCCATTTCTTGCTTCAAGTACCCAAACTTCTAAGTAGCACAACATGTATGTATGCGCGTATGCAAACATATCAGTATTGAGCTTACTTTTTGAGGTCTGTCCAGAAAATATCCAGTCATTCAATATTAACAGTAAAATAGCATATCTTGGGCAATGGCACCTTTGCCCCTTCAAAGTATTCCTCTGGAGATTTTACACACCGAGTCCCTTCCAATTTTCAAAACAGTCAGGAAAGACCTCTTCTGGGATTACAAGCAGTTACCTTGTTGCGTTCTCCTTAATCTCGTCCACGATTGGAAACCTCCTTGGGAAAAGCCAGAGGTCGCAAGGAGACAAATCTATACTGTAAGAAGGCCGACAGGTCTGGGTTGAATGATGTTTATTCAAAAAAAACAAAAAACACCTGCACAAGACGTGAATAATGGACAGTCTTGGTCACTTCGATTAAGATGGTGACACTGTATACGTACTCTCAAAATGACCCAAGGTAGGGTTTCTGTTTATGTAAAGTTTCCTCTGACAGATTGCCAACTTACATCAAAGCCGGGAAAACCTTTCTCGAAATATTCAAAATGGTTGAATTATTTCCGAACAAACTTCGTACAAGTGAGGTTTACGTTAAACTGATATGGGCTAAATTGATCTTCTTCTTTCACGTTTTTAGTTTTTTTTTTAAAAATATACTTTTTCCGGTGGTGAAACCGCTAAATATAGCTGACCCACTGCTCTATTCATTAAAATTAGCTTTTATTTTCCTTGATTGCCATCAAGACAGTCGCAGTATCTCAAATTGCTGTATCTGAATTCACCAGTTTAGGGACATTTACACTTGCTATTCGAACAAAAGCTCTATTTCCAACAGATTAACCAATGAAAAATTAGCTGGCAATCCGGGTCCTGTGACAAGTATGATAACCACGGGACAATGTCAGCACTTAATTGGTCACTGGATCCTTGCCTGGAACTAATTTGCGAAAAGTGGTAAGTTTTCATTTTCATGCCATACGTGGAATTGATCTGTTGATTTTGTCCCGCTCGTACATCTTTCCCATGAGCCGATGTAATGATATGGCTCTTTAACTGCTTTCATTATTCTATTTTATTTTATTTTATGACGGCATTGTCGTTTCTAATTACGTCACTTCGCTTTGTATCCTGGTTGAACGACGACTTTCTTGCTTCCGATGATGTAAACAAACCAATAAAAATACCGACACACACACACACACACACACACATACTCACACACACGTAGAAGTACACACTGTCTCACAGACACATGGGTACACATACACAGAAAGACATGCTCAAACACAGAAACACATATACACAGAAATACACATAGACACATACGCACACGGTCACAGAAGTACATATACACATATATACAGATATACGCATAGATACACACACATGCACACTCACATACATGAATCGATATATATACAAATATATATATAAATATATATATATATATATATATATATATATATATATATATAAATATATGTATACATATATATATATATTTATATATATATATAAATATATATACATAAATATATATATACAAATATATACATAAAATAAAATATATACAAATATATATATATATATAGAGAGAGGGAGATATATAGATAGATATATAGATAGATAGATAGATAGATATATAGATTGATTTATAGATAGATAGATAGACACTCTCACACGTAGACACATACATACACGTAGACATTCACACATACTCTCATGGACACACACATAGCCATACACATAGGAACACACAAAAACACATACAAAGACATAAACTGACAGACAGACACATACACACATAAACACGCATAATTCTCCCCCTCTCTCAGTCTCACTGTTTTTTCTCCTCCACGCGCGGGAACACGGACGCAAGTGAGCGAACCCCCCCCCCCCCAAAAAAAAAACATGCAGATGAACGCTCGAAGCACTTATTGATAATATACGTGTCTGTCAATTACGAATATGTAAACGGTGAAAGGGGGGAGGGGAAGGAAGGAAGGAAAAAGGAAACCAATATAATCGGAAAATGGTTTCCTTCTCGAATGCGAGGAGTCAACATGTGACAATCACAATTATTATCACGTGACCATAATCACATGACAATCAAAACATGTATTATAACATTGATGGAAAAATACAGGGACGGCTTTACCTATATTTGCTCGAATCCAGACATTTATCTTGGTACACAAGTACCTGGGCGTGCAGATGCAACTTTTTTTTTTCAAATTAGGGTAATTAATAAGCGTTGATTTTTCATTGAGTACGTCTAAGAAATGATAGATGATGTCAATTATTCCTTTGAAACTAGGCCTCTGCAATCAGGACATAATGATAATCTGAAATCTGCTTATTTCCAATTGGAAAACGGGCAGATTGGCACATTTTTTTACCTCGTAAATCAAGGAAAACAATTACACAAGAACATCTCTGTCTCGCCCACAAAATTAAAGTTTGAAGTGAACAATAACGACCATTTTGTTTACCTTTCACACAAACGCAAACAGAAAATAACGCTCACCATCGAAGAGAGAAAGAGAGATGAAAGGGAGGTAGTGCTTGATCAACACTGCTAGGGAGCAATGTTGATATTACTGTTTAGTTTTAAAATACCCGAAACCGTTACACGGTTAACAGCTGATGATCCCAACAAGAAAAATCAACGCAGTACCATAATATCAAATTATATGTAAAGCATGGAAAACAAATGTTAATATCTCTGGCCTGTTTTTCATGGTGTCGAAAGAGAACCCCGTGATGTCATGAGAGAACTTATGTAAATAACGTCGCAGGTTTTGAACAGAGTCAGTGTTTTCTTTACTTGAAAATGAAAAGCATCCCAGTTGTTGTATGATATATCTTTATCTCGTTTCATTCACCACTGTGAAAATAAACTGTGATATAATCTTAATTAACCTGACTCAGGGTGAATATTGACAAGGTTCATTGCAGGGACATTGTGGTTCCATTAAGATTGTCTGAATTGTCTACCTTATATACAGCTCCTATTCTAGAATTCCAAAATCTGAAAAGTGTCTGGTTCCAAAGATTTTGGATAGGTCATTCTAAAAACTTTTTCTCCTTTTAATTCCGCTCTCTTGACTGCTAGAATAACTACATTCATTATCAGGCAGTCATTTTATTCATCTTTGATGACCAGATCTAGTTTGCATTGGGTTTCTTCCCAAATCTCCACTGCCTTTTTCAATATCAATTCTCATTCGAATGCCTAATTTATACAATGGAAGTACAAGTGGCACAACGGTTAATGAAATGAGCTCATGAATCTGCAAGTCGAGTTCAAACTCAGGCCGAGAAAGTGTATGTTTCATCATCATCATCATCAGTCTTTTAACGTCCGTCGTTAGACATAGACCTTTCCCAGAATTCGCCACAATTCTCTATCGTGGGCGTCGCCCAGCCAGTATTTCCCGAATTTGTCTAGTTTATCTCTCCATCTTGTGTTCTGTCGGCCTCGGTTTCTCATGTGATCTCTGGGGATCCATGTTGTGAGTCATGATGTCCATCGGTTGTCTTTCATTCGTGCAACATGGCCTGCCCATTGGCATTTGAGTTTTTCTAATAGTTTCTATGATGTCTCAGACTATTGTTTTCTCCCTTATGTACTGTGCTGTCTTCTGACCTCTCCATGTAAGGATGATTCTCTCATGCGCACGCTGCATGCTTCTCAGTTTATAGGTCTGTCTCTTGGTTAGGTTCCATGTTTCAGCTCCATAAGTGACTATCAGGGGAATGCATTGGTTGTATACTTTTCTTTTCATGATTATTGGGATCGTCTGGTTTTTTGAAAGTTGAGCTTGCTTTGCCGAAAGCTTGCCATCCCTGAGTGATTCTTCGCTTGATTTCCTTCTCTTTTGAGGGTCTCATGGAGATTCGTTGTCCAACGTTTACTTCGCACCAATTTCCTTTGGGAAAGACAATGAATCCGGCTCTTCTCTCCCCCACTGCCAGGTATGGGCAAGATAGCAACAGCAGATGGAGCTCTCCAGCGTTGGAAGGTAATCATTCAAGGAGAGGAGGATTACTCCGAATTCAAAATTACACGAGTTGATCTTGACGGATCACTTAGCTTCAACGCTCTAATTGGCCAGTTCATCCATGCACAAACGAGCCAAAAGTCAACCCAAAATATAGCTTAGAAGGAGGTCAAAGAAACAGACCAAGAAAGAACAACCTCCGACCTAGAAACACTGGATCGTAACCATGAAGCTGAGTTTGTGTGAATTGCTCGTGCATTGGCTGTATAGACGGAAAGCGTACGAAATAACGACAACAGATCTTGATTCAATTTTTTAAAAGAAACTATCATAGGCACGACTTTAATTTTCATGATCCACGATATTCTTAGCTCTCGAGCAAGGTTTTGGTTATTTTCAATTTAAAAAAAAATTTCCTTGTTGTTTCTTTTTTACTCGCTATCTTCTTGAGCCCAGTGCCTGATTAAGACATGGACTTTAGGGGCAGAAGCCCGGGGCAGGGGGTAGGTTCCACCAGCTGGAGGGCCACCAGAGATTAGGTGAAAAATTAATTTTCCTTTGTGGAAGCTGAATCAAAATTTAAGTTCGCAAAATTATCTACACAAAAAAGGTGTCCGATTATATTTGTAATAAACATACAAAAGCAAAAAAAAACAAACACTTTACTATATATATATATATATATATATATATATATATATATATATATATATATGTCGTATGACAGTTCGTGAGGTCCACGAACGACTAAAGTCGACTCGATCTCATCTCAACTGAAAACGATTTTCCCAAGTACTTTCAATCTATTGACATTTTAAGGGAAATTGTTCCCATGAAAATTCGCAAAGCGAATGTTTGAATTTTAATTGTTGTTAGCTTTATAAAACTGAATCATTTTCTCTTCAACTTTCTTTGTCCTTTTGAAGATATCACGGGAGATCTCACGGTACCTGTAACCAAGGGCGACCACAAAAATTTGATCCGTCACTGCTGATACCTTTTTTCATGTCCCTATTCTTCTCATCTTCCTTTTGTTACCTCTTTATCCTCTCGCCCTTTCTTTCGATTCTTCTTTCTTTCTTCTTCCTTTCTTTTATTTCTCACGCTTCTTCTTCTTCTTCTTCTTCTTCTTCTTCTTCTTCTTCTTCTTCTTCTTCTTCTTCTTTTTCTTTTTCTTCTTCTTCTTCTATCTTTTTTCCATCAACTTCCCTGATAGTTTGCTTTTCTCGAATTGTTTTTAATTCATTTCTTTTTTTTTGTGCTTCTCTTTTTCTTCTTCCTCCCACCATCACTTTCTTCCCTTCCTCCTCCTCCTTGCTGTTGTTCTCATTCTTCTACCTTCCACTTTTTTCTTCTCTACTTCTCCCCCCCCCTCCATCTTCTTCTTCATTCATCTTTTTTTCATAAATTTTCTCCACCTGCACCTTCCTTTCGTCTTTTTTCTCTTCCTCCTCCCTCCATCTTTTTCTTCTTCTTCTTCTTCTTCTTCTTCTTCTTCTTCTTCTTCTTCTTCTTCTTCTTCTTCTTGAAGGAGCTAGAGTTCTGTGTGCGACCGTAGTGTTTGCAGTGACCAAGCAAGTCATTCTTCGCGCCCAGTGTTGCCTTTTGTTCGCAAACCATTGCATGACTCGTGTCTATCAGATCCATAGATTTGAGAATTCACATCTTGAGACTTCTGGCTTTTCCCAAAAAATATTTCGGACCGTGGACGATATTAAGGAGAACGCAACGATCTGTATCTTTACCTTTCTAATAAGCTCTTTCGTTTTCTCTGTCTCAATTTCCATTTGGCTCTGTTATCAGTATTTTGCCTTTGTTATTTCTCGTTTGTCGTCAAACTCCAGTACAAAGTCAGGAGTTGATTTTGTTTTCCTACCGCGAGAACAAGAAGAACAATCCTCGCCAAAACGAGGTGTGAAAACCAATATGCAAATCCTACTTTTCCATACCGTGATTTGAACTCACGATAAACTGTTCACCTGGAAGCTGTCCTGCTGACTGGTCTAAATTGAAAAACTTCGATATCTGCAAAAATTCGTCATACAGGTACGCACAGGTCTATTTCATTCCAATCAACGAACACATATATATATATATATATATATATATATATATATATATATATATATATATATATATATATATATATATATATATATATATATATATATATATATATATATATATATATATATATATATATATATATATATATAATCTCATATCAGACATTGTTTTGTATTACATTATATCATGCTATATTGCAAACCAGATATATATATATATATATATATATATATATATATATATATATATATATATATATATATATATATATATATATATATATATATATATATATATATATATATATATATTATAAAAGTTGCAGTAATCATCTTCAGTCGGAGTAGAAGTTGGAGTTGAGCTTTATCTTGAATCAGCTTAGCCTGTTTTTTCTTTCCCGTACTTCAACAATCTTTCCTCGTTTCTTTTTCATCCTAAATCTATATTGGTGTCAATTTTTCTTCCTTGACACCTTCCTTTTATTTTCATACCTACGAGGTCTGTCCGGAAAGCATGCAATAAACTAATATTAAAAAAAAAGTAATATGACCTACTCAGGGCCTTGATCTCCAATACTCAACTTCAAGGTTCATACGTTGATTCTGGCGTCTTAACAACTTTTTAAAACAGTCTGCAAAGTCCCTTTTCGGAATCGCCATCAACGGTTTTGTTGCGTTTTCCTTGATTTTGTCCACGGTCTGGAATCTCTTAGCGAAAAGCCAGAAGTCGCAGTAGACTATAGGTTGGGGCTTTCAGACCGTGGTAATGCGATGCTCCGGAAAAAGAACCCGTGTACGAGACGAGAATAATGTCTGGTCGGGTTATTGGGAATGCAACGTAAAATTCTTCTTCTTCTTCTTCTTCTTATTATTATCATTATTATTATTATTATTAATATTATTATTATTATTATTATTATTATTATTATTATTATTATTATTATTATTCAAGCTCACTTAATAACGCCCCAGTGCCGAGTGAGTAACTCTACGTGAGTGCGTCTATTCACGCATGCACTATAAGATCCGTTCTGACTGACTGCCAAATTACATCAAGGCTACGCAATCGGTTCTCGAGATATTCTAAATAGCTTGAGACTTTCCGGATAGACATCGTATTAATGTTAATAGCAGCATGAAACGTAAACATTTGCTTCACTTTCTAGGCTCTATCAAGCCTCCATCTTTGTTTTATTATTAATATTTCCCTGTCTTCTTTTTTTCTTCTTCAGCTCATTATATACTTTCACTCCTTCATTCTTTACTTTCTTTCTTCGCTTTTTCTTTTTAATTACTTAAATCTGTTGCACTTTATTTTGAACCATCATTCATTTTTCTAAAATCTTATTCTCCTTCTAATCTTTCTCCGTTGTTATTTTTTTCTCTTCTAATCTTTAACTTGATATTCTCTTTCTTTAACTTCTCACGGTTCTTTTTATCTTTCTTCTTCTTCTTCTTCTTCTTCTTCTTCTTCTTCTTCTTCTTCTTCTTCTTCTTCTTCTTCTCCTCCTTCTTCTTCTTCTTCTTCTTTTTCTTCTTCTTCTTCTTCTCCTCCTTCTTCTTCTTCTTCTTCTTCTTCTTCTTCTCCTTCTTCTTCTTCTTCTTCTTCTTCTTCTTCTCCTTCTTCTCCTTCTTCTCCTCCTTCTTCTCCTTCTTTTTCTTCTTCTTCTTCTTCTTCTTCTTCTTCTTCTTCTTCTCCTCCTTCTTCTTCTTCTTCTTCTTCTTCTTCTTCTCCTCCTTCTTCTTCTTCTTCTTCTTCTCCTTCTTCTTCTTCTTCTTCTTCTTCTTCTTCTTCTTCTTCTTCTTCTTCTTCTTCTTCTTCTCCTCCTTCTTCTTCTTCTTTTTCTTCTTCTTCTCCTTCTTTTTCTTCTTCTTCTTCTTCTTCTTCTTCTTCTTCTTCTTCTTCTTCTTCTTCTTCTTCTTCTCCTTCTTCTTCTTCTTCTTCTTCTTCTTCTTCTTCTTCTTCTTCTTCTCCTTCTTCTTCTTCTCCTCCTCCTTCTTCTTCTTCTTCTTCTTCTTCTTCTTCTTCTTCTTCTTCTTCTCCTTCTTCTTCTTCTTCTTCTTCTTCTCCTCCTCCTCCTCCTCCTCCTTCTTCTTCTTCTTCTTCTTCTTCTTCTTCTTCTTCTTCTTCTTCTTCTTCTTCTCCTCCTTCTTCTTCTTCTTCTTCTTCTTCTTCTCCTTCTTCTTCTTCTTCTTCTTCTTCTTCTTCTTCTTCTTTCACAGAGAAGCTATAGTTGTAACTACTTAAAAAAAAATTAGTCAGGCCATTTCTAATGGTTAAAAGTGGCTATATTTTGAAGCCGTTTTGCAGGAGAATTGGTGAAAGGTGCTAGATCTTCAAGAAATTTTACGGAAGAAACGAAAGCAAAAAACTACCGGCTCACCCTAACTCCGAACCTACCAACAAAACCTAATTTCAAACCTACCTATTCACATTAATTCCATACCTACCTTCTAGCCTTAATTCCAAACTTACCTACAAATCCTATGTCCAAACCTACTAACTAACCCTATTTCAAACGTGCCTACTCATGTTAACTCCAAAGCTACCAACTAACCCCAATCCCAAACATACCTACTAACCATATCGGGAATATTATCGAAAATAATGTTATTTGAACATCAGTAAAAATCAAGACACTATGAACAATGCAAAAATAGCCAATTCAAAAATTTGCTCCTTGATAGTTCAAGTATTGTAGCAGCTATAGCGTCTCCGTGGATTACCTCCCTTGCCAAATATCAGCATATTTTAAAAGATCTTTAGAATTACTATGTGGTAAGTAAGTCCTTCGGGAAAATTTATTGATGAACAAGCCATCCCAAAAGTTACCAAATAGTTCAAAGCTTCATCTTCTTTGTGAACTATATTTCACTTGGTGTTCAGATATATTTTGCAAGATATAAGGTATTTTGTACAATTTGAATTTAATTCAGTTAAACGAGAAAACATTCAGAATGTGCACACTGCAAGTGCACTGTCAGGGGAAGTAATTGTGTATGGATCCGGCCAAAAATTTGATAGTTCTTGCGTAGCTCATTGCCCATCCTCCCACGAAATTCTGTTCAAAATCATTGAGAGCTTTTGAAGATATCATATGGACAGATATGATATTATGTGTTGGAGACATATAACTACGACGTAAGGGAGGTAATTGCACATGGATCTGCCTTAAAATTTAATCACTTCTCCTGTATTCTACACCCCTGCCTTCAATAGAATTTAACTTTCGGGGATACAGTGCGAACGGTTAAAAACTGAAAAATGCCTCTCAATCAATTAATCCCGGGATCCGACCCCAGATCTGTTCAATTCATCCTCATCCCATTGTTTATTATCCCACAAAATTTCATTGAAATTCATTAAGCACTTTTTGAGATATTGCATGGACAGACAGACAGACGGACAGATAGACAGAAAGATGGACGGAAAGACACGACTGAATACTTTTACCTTTCCATCTATGTTGACAAAATTAATAAATATAATTTAACAAATAGATATATTAGATTTTTACCGTTCATGACTTTTTGCATATGATATATATACATATATGTATATATTAGAATATACTCGTTAGGGTTATTTATGTATGGATCGGCGCTAAGGAGCCAAAAGCTATTTTATTTTATTAAACAATTCATTTTTAATAATTCAAGTATCCTAATTTCAAGCCTTTTTAAAGTGTCAACTTTACTCAAGTTGTTCTAATGTGTGATGATCAGGAATGAAGTCTTGAGAGTTTCTATGACGTGATCTTTTATTATATTATAATTGGAAGGTAAGTCAACCAATGAAATCATCCCATTTGAGCGCAAACAAACGAATAAACAAATAAACAGTACTCATTATAGATAGATAGATAGATAGATTGATAGATATCGATAGGGAATGTCTATTAAGATTGATGTTGGTTCTTCCCATCCATTCATTTTTTTCCTTTTTAGTTTTGATGTCCCTTTGCCTCCAACACTTATTCCACCATCCATGTCATTTGCTTCTTTTCCTCCATCTACATTCTTCGTCATTTCCTCCATTTCGAATTATGCATGCATTTCCTCCACTTGCAATTTCCCGTTTATTTTTCCCATTGCTCCAGCCGACAATATAAATCCCCTTTTCTTATCTATTCCTCTTCCTTTCTTTCTTTCTTTCTTTCTTTTAAAAGCTTCCTCTTTCTCTACTCCTTATTCTCACTCATTCTCGCATCTTTCTCCGGTCTTGTTCAGCATCTTCCCACACCTTAAATATTCTCATTCTCTGTCAGCATCACAGTCCCATTCTCCTCCTTCCTTCTTCATTTTCCTCCTTCTCACACTTCTCTCCGCCTTTCTCTCTCCTACTCCAGTCGACCACTCTTCCTCTCCACACTCTTTTTCCCCTCTCTCCCTCTCTCCCTCTCTCTCTCTCTCTCTTGCTCCAATGAGCCGCTCTGTCTGTCCGTCTGTCCTCTGTCTGTCTGTCTGTCTGCCGGTTGACGGACTGGAAGAACACTTTTCCCGCTGACGCCATGACAGCTGACTGTGATGGCATTTCAGAGTGAAGAACTGTTCACACGATCTTATTTTTCTTTCGTTTTTTTTTCTGCTCGGTCCTCATTGGGCTTTTCTTTTTATATTTCTTTCCACATTTTTACTTATTTATTTGTTTACTTATTTTTTTATTTTTTTATTTTCTATTTTTTATTTTTTAGTTCGACTTGAAAAAATCGGAGTGCAATTCACACGCTCTATATTTGCTCGGTCGACACAAGCGGGGCCTCCCTCACTCATTCCCGATCCACCGCCACACCCACCCTTCTTCTGACTACCACAAAAACCACCGGACCCCCTTCCTCACTTCCGAACCTCCCCCAAACTTATATTCTCACTACCTCAATCCCGACACTCATCTTCCTCTTCCACCGACCTCTCTCTTCCCCTGCAAACCACCATGCAGGAACCGGGCATTTTTCTCCAGAGAAACTTTTTTGGAAGAAGAAGAAGAAGAAGAAGAAGAAGAAGAAGAAGAAGAAGAAGAAGAAGAAGAAGAAGATGATGTTGAAATGAAGAAATGAAGAAGAAGAAAAAGAAGAAATGAAGAAGTGAAGAAGAAGAAAAAGAAGAAATGAAGAAGTGAAGAAGGAGAAGAATAAGAAGGAGAAATGAAGAAGTGAAGAAGAAGAAATAAAGAAGTGAAAAAGAAGAAGTGAAGAAGTGAAGGAGGAGAAATCGAGAAGTGGGGGAGAAGAAGAAGAAGTGAAGAAGTGAAGAAGTAAAAATGAAGAAGAAGAAGAAATGAAGGAGTGTAGGAGAAATGAAGAAGAAGAAGAAATGGAGAAGTGAAGAAGAAATGAAGAAGAAGAAGAAATGAAGAAGTGTAGAAGAAATGAATAAGAAGAAGAAGAAGAATAAGAAGAATAAGAAGAAGAAGAAGAAGAAGAAGAAGAAGAAGAAGAAGAAGAAGAAGAAGAAGAAGAAATGGAGAAGAAATGAAGAAGCTGAAGAAATTCTGCAAAACAGGCATTTCGCAAAAAAACATGTCGGCAACCCTTCCCCCTCACCGCTTTTCCCATCGTTCTCTATACCTTCACCCTCTCACCTCCCTACTTCATACTTTACCCCCTCTCTCTCTCTCTCTCTCTTTCTCTTTCTATAGTTTGTCCCCGGCCTTCTCCTCTGACTTGAACTCACCACGCACCCCTCCCAATCACCCATCAATGCTATTTTGTGTTCTTTGCTGCAATTCTCTGATCACTCAACAATATATGATTTATTGATTGTCTACCTATAACTGTTTCCATTATAACTCTAAGTCTCTGTGACTGTGCGTGTGTGCATGCTTATAATTATATACATGCACACACACGCATATCCATGTATATATGAACACACACACACACACCCATGCTCTCTTGAGAATGAGGACGAAAACAGAAAAAAAATACATTCATATGGTGAAAATCTGGGTTCTGGAACTCACTGCTCTCCAAAAAACGGTCGGAATCAACACTTTTGCCATTTAAGATTGAGGAAGGTTCTCCTGTCGGCTAATTTTATTTATTTTCTTCTTACTTTATAAGTCCGTCAACATTCAACCTTCATTCCTATATCTCCTTGGTCGTCTGTTTGGATTCCATATGCATTTTCCTTCCTTTCGTTCATTGCAATTCATTTTCTCCCTCCCCCTCACACATTGAATTCCTTCAATTGCATTTTCCTTCTCTCTTTGGTTGCATTTAATCAATCCCCCCCCATGGCATTTCCTTTCTTTCCTCCATTGCATCTCCTTTCTCATTTCCATTGCAATTACCCATCTTTCCTCCATAGCAATCCCTTTGTTTCCTCCATGATATTTCCTTTTTTTCCTCCATGACATTTCCTTTTTTTTCCTCCATTACGATTCCCTTCATCCCTCAATTGCATTTTTCATTTTTCCTCCATTGCAATCCCTATCTTCCTCTCATTACATTTAATTCTCGTTCCTCGACTGTATTTCCTTTCATTCCTTCTTTGCATTTCACCTCTTTATCCATTTCAGTTCCCTTCCTCCTCCACATGGCATATTGGCGCTTTTCTCTTCTTTGTATTCAACTTTCTTCATCCAAGGCTTTTTCGTTCCTTTTCCCCATCCATTTCCCTTCTTCCCCTTTATGCATTACATTTTCCCATTCCATTGCATTTCACTTCCTTCACTGCATTTTACTCGTTTCGTCCAATGCATTTCGCTTTTTTCCTCCACTGCATTTTGCTCCATTCCTTGACTGCATTTCTATGTATTTCCTCCATTGCATTTTGCATAATTCCTCCACTGCATTTCACTTCTTTCTTCTATTGCATTTCGCTTATTTCCTCCATGGAAATTTGTTTCCTTCCTCCACTGCATTTCGCTTCTGTCCTCCACTGCATTTCGCACCTGTCTTCCACTGCATTTCGCACCTGTCCTCCACTGCATTTTGCTTCATTCCTCCGCTGCATTTCTATGTATTTCCTCCATTGCATTATACGTCATTCCTCAACTGCATTTAACTTCTTCTACTGCATTTCGCTCATTTCCTCCATTGCAATTTGCTTCCTTCCTCCGCTGCATTTCGTTTCATTCTTCCACTACATTTCTATGTATTTCCTCCACTGCATTTCAGTTCATTCCTCTGCTGCATTTTGTACCTGTCCCCCGCTGCATTTTACTTAATTCTTCCTCTGCATCTCTATGTATTCCCTCCACTGCATTTCACTTTTTTCTTCCTCTGCATTTCGCCTCTTTCCTCCACTGCATTTCCGTTGCTTTCCCGTGTCTGCATTTCTAATCTATCTATCCACCTGCGTACACTTCCTCCCTTCCAATGCATATCCCCCCGACCCACATTCCCTGTGTATTTCCTCCGTTTACAATATCCTGTTTCTCGTCCTGTTGCTCTCGGTCGGTGATTCTTTTATCTTTCTCTTGCATTCATTAAAAGCGTCAAGCAAAACTGTCAAAATCAACGTATCCAACACAACATACGTTTCTTCTCTCTTTAAGTTGGTCTGGCTGGCTAGTCTAACATGTGCTGCCTGTGCATGCTGTAACAATGACGCTACAGGACAGAAAATCTATGCATTCATTCTTCATTACGTCAACAGATTATTTTTTGTTTCTTGTTATTTTGAAAATTACCCACAAAACAAGTTTTTGAGGAAGGATCAATTCACAATTTAAGTTTATCCTGAATTGGTCCCTTAGTTTATGTACAGCCACTTGATTTTTGAAGTTCTGACTTTTTTGTGATCACTACCCAACAAAAGGTGAAAGAAGTAATCTATTTATTTATCACCCTTTTTCCCCAATATTTGAATTGATCATTCCCAACACGGCATGTTGCCAAAAGACGTGACGGCTTCTATTGAGTGACCAACCAGACCTGTTTATTTTGTAATTATTCACTTTAAGTCTCCGAAAATCTTGAATGATCACCTGATGAAGCGCTACTGCAGTTCATTCGTTGAACTTTTTTTTTGCAGAAAATCAATAACAATTGCGTGAGGTAGCTGAACGTACGGACAAGGTTAAGCAACGACGAACATGGTCAGTACCTAGATGGGTGACAGCCTGGGAATATATATATATATATATATATATATACACACACACACACACACACACACATATATATATATATATATATATATATATATATATATATATATATATATATATAAATAAGCAACAACGAACATGGTCAGTACCTAGATGGGTGACTGTCTGAGAATATATATATATATATATATATATATACACACAGACACATACACACACACACATATGTATATATATATATATATATATATATATATATATATTTGTATATATGTGTGTGTGCATATATATATATATATATATATATATATATATATATATATATATATATATATATATATATATATATATATTCAAATATAAATGTATGGAAAATCAAAGATCCGCTCTACAATTCAACCAGGTCTTTCTTATTCCATTTCTCCACCCCTTGCAAAATTTAATTGACATTCATAGAACTTTCAGTGATATCTCGTGTGACATTAAATTTTGGCAGTATTATGTGGTAGAGACATATGATTACGACGCGAGTGAGGTAATTTTGAATGAATTTGCCTCCAAATTTGATTATATTTTCTGTAGCCTTTTGTACACTCTTCAAGGGAATTCAATAGAAAATCATTGAGAACTTTTGGTGATATCATGTGGACAGTCATGACCGTATACACGTATGTATGAAAAGAATGGAAAGAATCTCTCATTAAAAAAAATGCAATCCGTAGATCCATTCCAAAATTTAACCAACTCTTATTTTCACACTTCTGCGAAATTTCCTTAAAATCCAAAAGCTAATTTTGGAGATAGCTTGTGGAAAGACGGAGAGACAGACGGTTACGATTAAATAATTGTAACTCTCTAAGTTCGTTAAAAGAGTTTAACAAAGTGAGAGGTATTATTAATTTTCGAGTAATTGTTTAATTTCATCTTTATTGTTGCTTTCTATCGCAACTCTTAACTTGTTTTAATTTATGATTTTTTAACTTTCTTTTTTAAACAGCAACATTGATCGGAAAATGAAAAAGTAGTTCCAACAAGTTTTATACACACATCCTGATATAAATACGCCTTCTAGGATTAAAAAAAAACAAACCAACAATAATGTAGCTGTATGACCAATGAAGCAGGTCAAGGAGTTGGAATCAGAGTTGTCCATCCTGTCTTTCACTCACAGCTGGAGGCGGGGAAGATAGAGATTTCCAAACTGTGTAGCAACATTTTCAGGTGCTGCAAAATTAAGAATAATTGAACAACCGTTGCCACCAAAGGTGGTTAAGGGTTCTATCCTTTTTAGGTTTTTTTCATACCTGTGCAGGTATTTGTTTATGTGTTTGTGTGTTCTAGCGCTCTGGGCCATACCATTTTGTCAACAGACTTGAAAATTGGCATCAGTACTCCACTATATACCTTATAAACGTTTTTGTTTTTATTTTTTCAAAAAAATCTTTTTGATAATTTGGGGCCTTATTTTGATGGGTTTATTAATAACAAATGGATCCTCTAGATGTTTTTCCCACTATTTTAGATGTTTTCCAGCGGAAAATGCCAGTGATGTCATGAACAGAATTTATTCTAATCATATTTATGCTGCGATGGAATTTTTTTTGTTACATGACTGCAAATTTTGACGCTACGGTTGTTCATTTATTGACTGTGATAGGGGTGGGTATATCTTTCAAACGATACTTTTTCTGAGTCAGCTGAACTGCTGGGACGACATTATATATTTGGCTTTAGTAGTGAAACTTGGGTAAAAGCGTCGCAAACGATTTCATTTTCAATAAGCGTGTCGCCGATATATTCCTGTCTTGCAAAGCGAATGCAAACTTTCTGAGCCGGAATTTGAGCTCGGTCCACCGATTCCATTTTCCATGCTGTTAACCGTCAAGCCACCTGCACGTTCCTGTGGTGTATCAGGGAGGTATTGCCAGTGGAAAAGATCTCCTGTCGCCAGGCTAGACTTGTTTCTGGGATTATTTCATGCACGGGTGCGGTGATGATTCTTGCTGGTTGTCGTTTCGCTGCCATTGCCTTTACTTTCCGAACAGAATCAAATACTTGAAGACCGATCAACGTGGTCCAGTGGTAGAGTGCTCGGCTTCAGGTCTGTAGACTGCGATTCAGTTCATCGCCGACTCGTATCAAAGACTCCTTAATAGGTACTCTTCACAAAATAATTCTCCCCGGAAGACTCAGCACAAGGGTGAGGATTGAGTAACTGCTATTCAAGGCTAAGGGTTTACGGACACGCTGGATCAGTCGGTTCTCGTAAGGATGACCCCCCAAAAACCAACGTTGAGCCTCGATGGATGTTTAATGAGGAATACCAGGCTCTGTAAGCAGAATGAAGCTTCGGCAGGCCTGGCAAGTCGGAAGTGGGTCTTACTAATAATTGTGTAACTAACCTTGCGACACCCTCGACGAAAGTATAAGCATTGGTCGAAAGGTCAAGCGGGGATCAGTCTTTTTAATCTCGGAGAAACCAGGAAAAGGAGTTATTGAATCACTGTAGCCAGGATCACTGCGAACATGCAACCAAGGGGTGAGGTATTCTTCCATTTTAACTTGCTTGTTTTGGTTGTGTCAACGTTACCGGACACTCCAGTTTGTTTAGAATATTGCTAATTATCATGAGTTCTCCACTAAACATCTTCCAAAAACGTTTTTAAAATTTTTTTTTATCCTTTTTAATTTTGTGCCAATGATACCGGATACCTAATTTAGCTTAACACCTAGAAAATGTGCAAGAGCAATCCATTGACACTTTCTCAAAACACTTAGTTATTGTTGCATAGGGGGTGTATCATTTTAATATCATGTCAGGGCCACCGACCATACCTTTTGCTGTATGACCTAGCAAATACGCATGAACACACTTTGAAAGCAGCTTCTAAAAACTTAAAAAAAAAAAAATTTTTGGTAAAAATTATTTTTTGCAAATAAAGCATTTTTTTGGTGAACAAGTGTTGATTCATCAGATAGTTGCAGATACAACATTCAAAATCAGGGCTACTCAAAGTCTGGGTCGGGACACCTCTGTGGGTCCCATGAAGATTATTCGTGTCGCAAAAATATCATAAAATCTTTTTAAAGAAAAATTGTTTTTTTAGGTTTTAAAAAAAATTGTTTTTTTTGAAAATAAAAATTTGGTATGTATTTTTTTCTTTGTTAACTCTTGTATAATTGTGTCAGCGCTACCGGACATGAATACTACGGTGATTCTCTTAATGACTGGTGTGGCGTGTCTTATTTCAAATCTAATTTAATTAAAGCTGGCATTTTGTAGCTTACGTCAGTTTTTTCACTGTTCCAGTGTCATTCAAGTCTTTATTACAAAATTTCATTCACATTTCAAATCTACTTATGTTTTTGATAATTTTCATCTTATTATCCCTTGTGTATTTTTCAAATACATAATTCATTTGGTATCATGCGCAAAAAGCATAAATTAACCCATTTCCTAAGTGTTTATTTCATTCAAGTTTTTGAACATCCGAAAATATGCAAAAGAAAAATGAACAAACTTGAAGCGACGTGAAATTTAACACGAAGAAAATCACAATTTTCCTCGATTACATAAAGTTAGCAAATAACTGTGTTAATATTTAGAATTATATTCTTAAGAACACTTTCTTATCATAATTGTTTACCACAAACATAGTACTTCTTTTAAGTATAGAAAAATGTAGGTATCTGAGTAAATTTATTGACCCATTATGTTTAATTTACCCTTCATTCAACTTTCTAGTTTTATTCACACTTGAGAGGATTTTATTCAACCTTAGGTAAATCATTCACCAGTTTAGAAACACCGGCTTAGTTTATTCACCCAACAGAGAGAAGCACAAATTTATGCCCGTGAATAAGCTCAACAGAGAGACAATTAATCATTATTAAGTATCTTGATGAAAATCTTAATGCATCCTGAGGCGTGCAATGGTCTGTGTCCTGAGTGTACTGAATGTAAAAGCATTTTAGAGTCTGTGAAAATCAATTGGGGCCTTTTTCACACAATGTAGGGGATGTGGTCCCGATTGTAGAAATTACAGAAACAATGGAAAACAGAATTTGGATTAAACAGTATTATCATCGGATTATAGTGTCCAATCCAAGTTTTGTTTTTCTTTCATTTATTCTCTTATATATTTTTTCTATTTGTCCGCCGTTTATAACATCGAATGAGCAAGGATGTGAAACTTTACAATTCACATTCGCCCTCCGATCCCCTGTGGAACAAAGGATAGAACGATTGCCATCGAAACTAATACTTGAATTGCAAACAGCTCTATAGTAAAATCAGCTCTTCAGACGCACGCCTTCATACGTAGATATCGATCTATATCCTTTGTCCTTTGCCCCAACCCCACCTTTTTCAACGCCCTATGCTGACCCTGTACCCACTTTGGGAATCATCATCATCAGCAGCAGCAGCAGCAGCAATAGCAGCAGCCGCAGCAGCAGCAGCAGTCTTTTATTATCCATCGTTCAATACAGACCTTCTCCAGACAACTTTATCATTGGTGACCATGAGCCAATACCTTCTAATCTTGTTCGCCTCTCCATCGAGTACTCTGCCGGCCTCGCTTCCGCATATGATCTCCAGAGATCCATGTTTTGATCTGTGATGTTCATTGGT
Source organism: Thysanoteuthis rhombus (assembly GCA_963457665.1). NCBI lineage: Eukaryota > Metazoa > Mollusca > Cephalopoda > Oegopsida > Thysanoteuthidae > Thysanoteuthis > Thysanoteuthis major. The sequence continues at coordinate 12,529,383 of OY735229.1, read as the reverse complement.
TGTCAGCCATCCTCGCCATTTGAATTTTCTAAGGGATTCTCACATGTCTCGGACTCCTGTTTTTCTCCTTGATATATTGCGCTGTCTTACGAGGTTGAGCATGATTCTTTCGTATGCACGTGGCATGGTTCTCAGATTGAGGGTCAGACTCTTGGCAAGGTTCCATGTTTCAGCTCCACAGGTGACTATCAAAAGGATACATTGTTTATAATCTCTTCTTTTTTTGGACGAATGGGATAATCTTGTTCTTGAAGGTTGTGATTGCTCTGCCGGAGGCTTGTCATCCTAGATTGATTCTTCGTTTGATTTCTTCTTTTACCAAAATATTCTTTGTTTCGGAATGATCAATATAGTGGTTCAATAAAAATCTGCAGTAATCACGGAGTAAGGTGAGTGCTAAATGTATCCGATACACTGCAAAAAGTTTATTTTAACAATACTTTGAAGCCGCACAAGTATATTAACATAAACTTTTTGCAATGTATCGGATACTTTTTGCACTGATTAGTACATATTTTATGATTCAAACAAACAACCATGAGATTTGAATTTAGTCATTGAGAAACAAACTTTCTATCTTCCACCTGTGGTCGGGGTGTCGTGCAGAGATGGAAATAGCGAGTTTTTTTTGTGTTTCTTGGTTTTTTTCTCGTCCGTTTGTCTCTTAATTCTCCTTTATTCAGTGGGGCATTTTTATCATAATCTACTTCCGGTTTGCTGAGCCTGTTGAAGCTTCATCAGAACCCCACCGACGGTGCATTTCCGGAAACACATTACCTACTCAGTCTGTTGCCAGCGCTGAGCGAGGATTTGGGGATTTCCCGGTTTGGAGTCCGAGTTGTCCGGCTCCTAAACTGGTTACCAACTAAGAATTTAAAAAAAAACTCAGTCTACCCAACTATTAATACATAAGCTAGGGGGAGAAGAGATGAATTTACGCCTTTCTCAAGGGCATTACGACAGCGAAGTGAAAGCAAACTGTCTCATCCAGAGTTTAATTACGGCTTGCCGATTCCATTATCTACGTTATTAACCGTTCGGCCAGCTGCACCTTCCGAGAAAAGTGGAATGAACGGTACTAAACCTAAAGTTGAAAAGTTTGCTTGATGGCCGAGGTAGTTACATACTCTCCACCGGTGTCAGGGGTCGGTGTTCATGCCCAGGTAAAAAGCACTTGGCGCAACACAATCTTCTTTCCTCGCGACCATGTACCAGACTAATCTAAGCCTTATAAGAATCAATTATAAAAGTCCTTGGATTGGCGTTGTATCAATAAAGATTGTTTTGGTATGAAGCATTCTTGTTCGTCCAGTATTTGATAGTATCTCAGAATTCCTTGATCCTTTCAAAATATATTTTAACAACCGTAGCCACCAAAGATGGCAAATCGCTCTATCCTTTTTTACCAGTGTGAGTGTGTTCAATTATGTGTTGGGGTTTTCTGTTAGTTTGCTTGTTCTTCTTTTTCAGCGCTCCTGGCCATACTTTTTTGTCTCCGGACTTGAAAATTAGCATAAGTACTCCAATAAACCACTTCTAAAAATATTTGATTTTCAGTAAAAAAAAGTTGTTTTCTTTAAACCTTTTTGTGTTTTCTTTTAAAGTCTGATGAATTTATTGAGAAAACGTCAGAATTCTCCAGAATCTCGATGTTTCTAGCTGTTTTTTTAAAACTCTATTTTGAATGTTTTCAGGTGGAAAACGCCATGATGTCATAATAGAATTTATTCTAACCATTGCGAGGAATTGTATTCCAGTTCTTGCATAAAATTTACATGTGTTTATATTTGCCAATGATGAATTAAAATATCTTTCAACTGAAAAGTAATTCGGAATACATATGTTAGGGATCAGACATCTTTGCAGAAATGTCATGAAGAATTAAAAATATTGCAAAGGGTTAACGAGACGAGCCTTGCTCTGGAAATTTCAACCCCATCCATCCATCTATCTATCTTTCTATCTATCTATCTATGTGTCTCTGTTCATATCTATTTATATATTTCAATCACTTTTTATTTGCCTTTCTCAGTCTGTTAATATCTATCTATCTATCTATCTATCTATCTATCTATCTATCTATCTATCTATATATATATATATCTATCTATCTATCTATCTCTGTTCATATCAATTTATATATTTTAATCACTTTTTATTTGCCTTTCTCAGTCTGTTAATATCTATCTATCTATCTATCTATCTATCTATCTATCTATCTATCTATGTTCATATCTATTTATATATTTCAATCACTTTTTATTTGCCTTTCTCGGTCTGTTAATAGCTAGCTATCTATCTATCTATCTATCTATCTATCTATCTATCTATCTATCTATCTATCTATCTATCTATGTGTCTCTGTTCATATCTATTTATATATTTCAACCACTTTTTATTTGCCTTTCTCAGTCTGTTAATATCTATCTATCTATCAATCAATCAATCTATCTATCTATCTATCTATCTATCTATCTATCTATCTACCTCAGTCTGTTCATATCTATTTATATATTTCAATCACTTTTTATTTGCCTTTCTCAGTCTGTTAATATCTATCTATCTATCTATCTATCTATCTATCTATCTATCTATCTATCTATCTATCTATCTATCTATCTATCTATCTATCTGTGTTCATATCTATTTATATATTTCAATCACTTTTTATTTGCCTTTCTCAGTCTGTTAATATCTATCTATCTATCTATCTATCAATCTATCTATCTATCTATCTATCTATCTATCTATCTATCTATCCACCAACAAGCTAGTAAACTCAATTTCTTACGTAATAAAAGTATTCTTCCAAATAAGAACTGCAAATGTCAAATTCTATCTCTGACATGCAAATACTTTCCTGCTTCGTTTAGCAGTAACAAAAGACAAAACCATGAAACTAGAAACGTCATAATCTTGCATGTAAATTCTCAGTGATTTTATGTTTCGTTGTTGGGTTCAACAAATCTATTGGTAAGGGTCATATTGCTATTTTATATTACGCCAGTAGTGAAAGAGAATTCACGCGTGCCAGTCTGGAAAAAAATAAGAAAAATGCATTAACTGGTCTGGTGAGTCACTCAATAGAACCCGTCATGTGTCCAACGTCTTTAGGCGCCACGTCGTGTTGGGGTGATCAATTAAAAAAAATGGAAAAAGTGCTGTTCAGTGAATAAGAAGTCACTTCTCTCGCTTCTCGTTTGGTAGAGAGTACTAAAATAGTCTGTAAAAAAATCTAAGGGGTCAATTTATCTAAAACGCACTTTGCAAATTGAACCCACATAACCTTTTTAGTTGGGCAGAGGGTTAAAAAAACGCTTTTTAGGACATAAGGAGTAAATGTTTAAATTTTCAGCCCTCTAGCTCCATCGGTGTGGCTTCCAGGAGAGCTCACTGTCATGTGTTTTCCATGGAGGAGCGTAAGCCTGAGGAAGAACCGGGTTCTAAGTCTAGTCCTAGCTTGGCAAACTCTTCCGTAATCGGTGGCATACGTACACACGTACATAGCCAGACAACCAGACTAACTTGAAAACTGAAGAAACCTACATTGACAGTTTTGGTTGCTTCCTCGATAGTCCACAGCAGCCGTTCGCAACCCTCCAAGTCTTCAGGAACCCTAGAAATAACTTTTATATCACTAGGAACCGCTGCATCAAAATATCATATGTTCGGCTAACGACACATTTGTGAGTTCAAAAATTCAAATGTATTATAATCTAAAAGTAATTATCAGTATTATACAGTGTACGAAAAGATAGCTTTATACATATTTCTTCGTTTTGTTGATAAGTTACTCTATTTTTCAGTACACTCTCACCCAAAGGACATTTGTTGTAAAAAAAAAAAATGAAATGGAAGTCAGTTTCCTTGGAAATATTGATAAGCTCAACTTACCTTTGATAAAATTAATGTTTTTCATAAACTTTATATACTTAAATACTTAAACAGATATCTAGGTGAACGAACAGGATGATAATTACAAAGAGGAGGAGTCAGTCTTAAGCTAAGGGTAGGCGCTATCAAATGAAGACAGATATCAAGAAGGCTGTCTATAGATAGATACGATATATGAAGCATTACCCGAAGATCAAAGCAAAATATCAAATATCATTTAGAAAATGAAGATGCTGGTCTTTTTTCGGTTGGCAAAGGTTCCGGTGCTTCTAGGGTCAAAGGTCATCAAGATAGAGACTACTATACATGTAAAAAAAAATCTTATTAATAAGTAGCCAGGTGCTTTTCTCGTACATGTACAAAAGTGTCATGGAATCCGTAACACCGTTCATGGAGTCTTAGGGTTCCGCAGAAACCCGTTTGAGAAGGCTGCAATGCAGTCTTGACCATTTCTGTGATCAAATCGGTAGGAGTAACATTACCAAGCCAAGTCATTAAGGAACCGAACTTCTGCCTTGACCCTTATTCATCTCCTTCTCTCTCCGGAACAGGAAGAACCGGGACAAAAATAATGACAGTTTGAACGCCTTGTAAGGTGATACTAAGACATAGCAGTTTAAAAGGTGCATGTTTGAAATGCTGTTGTTAATCGCAACAATCAACACAGAAATGTCGTTGTTAATAGTAATAACAATCAAAAGAAGCTTTTTAAAAAATGCCGTCAAGTTATCCTTGGTATAATTTGATTAAATCTCATTCTACAGAAAAATCTCTCTCTCTCTCTCTCTCACACACTCACTCTTCACACAAAACATTTATTTTTAATCTATGAAACCATGTTCGTGAATGCTGATGACGTAGTATATATTCGGGCAAAAAACTACACCTATTTCAAACTGAATTTGTATTGAAAAATGAGTACGCCTCTCATATCAAGAACCGTAAGTCCAAACGACTTCAAACTTGACACTGCAATATCCAATGTGTGGAATCATATTCCTGGCAAAATCAAATCAATGGCCAATTGTTACGTTATCTAGGTGTACACGCACACAAACATAGGTTTCATAAATTACAGTATGGATAAGAAGTTAGACCAACGGACCGGACGTAACTATTGCAACTGAAAGAATGTGAAAACGAAAGAGAATACCTCGATCTTAGCCGAGAAACCTGTAAATTATAAGCATAACGGTTGAGCCCATAATCTCTGTAGCATTGAGAATGATTCCGAGAGCTCTTCAAAAAATGCAAATGAGGTTCAGATCCTTAAAAAATCAAAGATGATTGGTTCAAATGGCCACACAATTAAAGATGGTTGAATTAACGGACATTCAATCTGTGAAGAAGCTGGTTATGTCGCCTTCAGTAATATCCACATGACGATTCTGGAATAATAATGAGCGCTCGTGGAACTGCGCAAAAGAAAATTGAAAACAAGATTGGAGGAACTGGAGATAAGAGTAAAGATCGATACTATGCAGACTACAGCACTACTGGGGTCTGCACGAATATTGAGGATAGTACTTGAAGTATGAGACTTACGACCTCCAGTCGTCAGCAAATGATCCGATAGTGAGAGTGAAAAAGGGATGTGTAAGTTGAGCGGGGTCAAAACTGGAACAGTACAAACCACAGTGCAACTGAGACCTGTGAAGACGGAGAGCTGGAGACTCGAGGGAACTTGTTGTCACACAGTCTTCAGTGACGGCCACCATGCAACTGGTGTGAAAAGGCAAATAATGATAATAATAATAATAATAATAATAATAATAATAATAATAATAATAATAATAATAATAGTCTGCCATTCTGCATGTACGACCGTTTCGCTTTCTTATTATAATTCATTCTCCCCGTACCTTTTCTCTTCTCCCGCACCACTCATCATTTCAATGTAATGAACAAGGGTAAAAATGAAAGAGGGAGCTTTATACTTGAATGAGGACCACAGGGATTCAACCATCACTATGACAGTCTAGCATCACTCCTTCTTTTAATAATAATCAGCAGGTAGAATGTATTACTTTTTTGCTGGCAGTACTTGAGAAATTTTGCCATTGCTCTGTATTCAAAAATATCAAAAACTAGTCGCTCGGCATTTTCTAGTAATACGCTCAATCGAAAAGCCAGTAATAATAATAGTCGTGATGATGATGATGATGATGATGATGATGATGATGATGATGATGATGATGAAAAGAAAAGAGTGGGTTGGGAACTCATTAACATTGAAGATTGTGTCGACTCAACTTTCAAAGGATTTGAAAATGGCACAAGGCGGAGAAAAAAGGGCATTATTCACAAAAAGCCAAATGTTGCAACAGAACAGAACAGAACAGAACAGAGGACGAATGTTGGATCAGAAACCCCCAAAACGAAAAGACCCCCTTCTCTTCCGCCTAAATTGGCAGAAAACCAACTTTAAGGTCGTCTCAAAAGACGAGAAATCAGGAATTGCAGACGAGGTAGCATCCTGGTCATAGTCACACAGGGGACGTTTGAAGAGAGAGATTGAATCCCTGTAAGCGACGACCTTTAACAAATCTCATCCAGCGAACTGTATAGAGTTTTAGATAGACAAGGAAGTCATTATCAATGTGCTTGGAACAGTCTCAGAGAGTCTTGCGAAAATGTTAAGAGAATTGGAAATTTTAGGATGAATCGAAACCATCCAGATGACAACAGTACTAGAATTAGCAAGAATATCCCTATCTTTCATAAATGAATCACCGTGTCCAGCGCAGTACCGGAACCAACCATCTAAACAATTATCTAAAATTATGTAAAGAAATATATTTTTTTTGTCTAAAACTATCTGAGAAAAATACCAGCAGAAGATTTTGGGATTGTTGGTTCAAAATAACTATACAGATCCAAAATGGTACTTTTCCGAAAGAGAAAAAATAAAACTTTTTAGATGGTGACAAGTGGGGTAGCCACAAAAATGAGACCAGAAGCACCCAGAGAGACCACACACACACACACACACAAATATACACAGAGGACACTCCAAGAGAGGAAAATCTGCAACTCACTTGGCTTGTTGTTAGTGGATAATGGCGGGGCTATGGTGATTCAATATGATATAGATTAGTAGACTATTTAGGGGAGAAACTACTGGTGTGAAAAATCAATAGTTACATATAAAATATATAATACGGTTTTTGACAGCAGCATTCAAGTAATTTTGCAGTTGCGCTGTAATTAAAAATATCAAAAAACATTATGCAGCTCTGAATTTTCTTTACGTTAAACCAAAATTAACCCCATTTTAAAAAATATATTTATTTGCAATAAATGAATCCGGGTAGCAGCTCTACAATTAGCATATGATAGTTATATCACTTGACAAATGTTACAGACAGAAAATAAAGCCTGTCACGTGGCGAATTACGTAAGTAGATTATTCAAGAAAGAACCCGTTGACCGGCGTCTTCGTTTTTACCAAGTCTAGTTATCATTTGTTTTGCAATGTCATTAAATCATCAAAGCATTAATTCGTACACTGCTCTATGATCATGAAGTCTGTCACCAAGGTCTGTTGATTTTCGCTAATTATAGAATCATAATTTCTGTATGAGTTTCACATCCGCTACGTGCCACCTCCTGTAGATAACAGAAATTGTTATTTCGCCCAGATTGTTTACCCGAGAAAGGACGTCGGTTTAAGGCTTAAATGACTGAATTATAGCCGTTTATTAACTATTTTTTTTGCAACGAGGCCAGTCAGGGGGTTAACGGGAAGTGGAAGGTCACCCTTGGCCTGCATTACGGAGAGTTTTATAGAGATCGATCTCCTCTTGGGAGGATTACCTCGATCTCCACGGGAGGGTGCTCTATGTGATCCTCAGCTGGTTATGGGACCCGGGTTCAACTTAAGTTTATGCTCAATATCCAACAGTCTTCATACCCGGGTTTTTGACTATTCGGAGTTTTTCAAGTGACCATTGCAACAAAGGGTGTTCGAAGTAACTATATTGATCACTCCATTTTCCAATTTTTTAATTGATCACCCGCAGCCAAAAGACATAGGTCACGTCACGGTTCCTCTATTGAGTGTAAAGTGAACGGAAACTTCGAACTTTGTCGACCTTACTCTCCACGCTGTTAACCTCTCACATTCAAGGTTGCCAATGTATATATGATTTTTTTCAATTTCTCGATCCGGGAAGTCACTCTCTGATACGAAAAATTAAAATCAAATCATCTCAATTGGCCACACCGGACTTTAAAACTTGAAAAAGTTTTTTAAAAAAAATACAAATATTGTGAACACTGGATTCAAAAATTCGAGAAAACAAAATTTTAAAAAATTATCTAAATTGACAAACCAAACATTGAAAAACAAAAAAAAAACTTGTTCCTACCAAAGTGGGACAAAAACCATATCACCATTATCATAACATTCAGTCTATAAATGTTCTATGAATAGCTCGTATGTATTGACCTATGAATGTAATAAGCATTACTTCCTTCATTATATACATAATTTTTTACCTTCTCTTTATGCAGGGAGTAAATGCCAACACTCTGCAAGTAGGATTACATACTGAACACATATAAACCCAGGCATGCATGCTCTCATACCTAAGTACATGTATATGTATATCACTAATAACACTCGTCTATGTTTATTCGTACCTCTACACTACAGGCTCCCAAAACCATGGTGGGGACCCAAGTGAGGGTCGTAAGTATGCTCCTTAGGGTCACGGGATAGCTTGAAGAAGTTTAAGGAAAAGAAAAAAAAAATGTGAAATGAATTGAAAAGAGAAAAAATTGAAAAATGTTGAATTTTGTCACAAATTAGAGATACTGCAAATATACTTATATCAAAATCTAGGAACATAAAGCGTCAATTAAACCCCAGAATAGGAAAATAGTTGTGAATCAGAAAGCATCTACAAATATATGAAAACTCTTGAAATATCCCAATCTGTTCTCATCCAATGTTTGCACTTGGTTATTAAATTAAAGTATAAGTTATTATATATATATATATATATATATATATATATATATATATATATATATATATATATATATATATATATATATATATATATATATATATATATATATATATATATATGTGTGTATATATATACATTTAGATTAAAGTATAAGTCATTATTATATATATATATATATATATACATTTAAATTAAAGTATAAGTCATTATATATATATATATATATATAAATATATATGTATATACATTTAGATTAAAGTATAAGTCATTATATATATATATATATATATATATATATATATATATACATTTAAATTAAAGTATAAGTCATTATATATATATATATATATATATATATACATATACTTAAATTAAAGTATAAGTCATTATTATATATATATATATACACACATTTGAATTAAAGTATAAGTCATTATATGTATATATATATATATATATATATATGATAAAAACTAAACGAAAAAACATTTAAATCATGTTTCCGCCGTAAGAGTCGCGTGACAAAATATTTCTGTGTTCAGGGTGTGTTCAGGGTCACGGCCCCAAAAGTTTGGGAAACACTGCACAGCAATTCGTAATTACACACGCGCGCGCCTGCGCACAAGTATGACCAATTTTGCAGTCTCACAGAGGGATGCCAATGCTGGGGTTAACCCCTCTCGACCACCAGATCTGGGTTTCTGGCTTCAGATTTGAAAATAGTCCATAATCTGGGATTTTCCATACCCCAAATAAATATCTTTGGGAAAATAATACATTTCTTTATATCATTAAGAAATTATCATACTGTTAAGACTTGCTATAACCAAGTAATGAACAGAAATGTCAACGAAAAGTCAACACCTGACGAAAATAAAACGCCAAACTTGTATAAAAATTTGTTATCGTCAAAATCTTTTTGTCATTGATACAAATTGTTTACTCTTTTGTGGTGAATTGAAGAAGAATTTCTGTGATCTATATATAAACGTTAATCAAATTTCAGTTATACTGTATTAGAGACTGTAAACCCGAACTGTCACCAAACCTGTCTCTATAGGTTTCTTTTAGTTTTTAAGTTGGTCCGGCTAGATAGCTAGGTGGCTATGTATGAGTAACACGCACCAAAGGAGCTAGAGGGCTGAAGAATCCATCATCTACTCCTTATTATATTAACGAAACCATTTTTTTTTAAATCCCCTCTTAATAGGTTTATAGTTGAGGTAGGGTGTCAGTTTGTAAGTTTATGCTAAATTGGTCCCACCTCGTTTTTTTTTCTTCGAAAATTCAGACTTCTTAGCAATTACGGCCCAACAAAAGGCGAAATAAGGAATTAACTCATTCATTGATCATCTATTCTTCCTATGTTTTAATTGGTCTCCCAAACACAACGTGCAGCTTGCTTAAAGACATTGGTCCCGTCACGTTTTCTATTAAGTGACTAACCAGACCTGTTTCTATCTGAACTCGATAGTTTTACAATCTATTGTTTTTTCTCTTAAGTCTGTTTTTTCTTTTGCGAACCTAAACCGGTGCTTTCCTTAAAAATCCCATAGGCCACCCAGCTCAAGCACATGATAATCATACACACGTTTGCTTAATCTCTTTGCAGTGAAGTTAATGTTAACAAGCTGAGATCATTACAAGAGTTAAGAGTTTGCTTCTCACTGTGTTGTCCAAACTTGTGTTCTAGCAACAAAATTAAGCCAAGCTTTGTAAATTACTATGGGGATTATGCTGTGTGGTAATTGTTAGCGAACTCGTGGTTCCAATAAGCGTATCTTCAATTAGCATAATAGCATAATCATTTTTTTCCAACAGTAGGGTCCTCCGGTGTGTGCGTAGGGGAGGGTGCAGTTTTGACAACTACGATACAAAGATTTAAAAATCTACCGGGTGACCCGCAATCTTAATCTTGTGCCAGACTAGTCTAAGCTTAGTGAGTGCCCATACATATTTTACGCATCCCCCCCCCCTATGTACACACTATTGTCACCGTCTGCTCTGAATTATGATAATGTAAATTATTCGAAAACTGGTCTGGTTGGTCACTGGACCAACGTCTTTTGACAGCATGTCGTGTTTGGGGTGATCATTGAAAATATTGGAGTGAACGATTAGTGAGACACTTCTGTCACCCTTTGTTAGGCTATGATCAGTAAAATAAAGTCTGGATTTTTCAAGAACAAGCGCGGGCACAGAGGGATCAACCTAGCATAAGTTTACATTGTAAACAGAAACCCTACTGAAAACCTATTTACGAGGGAATTAAAAAAAAAATTGTCGATAATAATAAGGAGTAAATGTTGAAAATTCCAGCCTTCTAGCTCCATTGGTACTGCCTGTATGCGTGACACATACACAGACAGCAAGCCAGCCGGACTAACTAAAAAACTGAGAGAAATCCATGTTGAGAGTCGACGGTCGACGGCTTGCGAATACACTACTCATCCTTAGGGACGTACACGTGCGCACCTACACCATTTCGTGCTCACCGAAAAATTGATATCAGACGTACACACATTTATACACGTTCATAGCTGTCTATTACGCATTAAGCGCATCGTGGAAAACTGATGTTTGGCAAGCTAGTCTCGCTGTCCATTTATTAATGAATTCGATCCTTGTTCAATCGCCAATTCTTAGATCTACCCGTCTTCGCGAAATAGACTGATCTGCATGCATATGATGATACTAACACAAGTAGATGCATTAAATCATAACATTTGTATATGTTCTATCCAGACCCATCGACGAGAGGGGGCCAGTGGGTGCCGACTCCTCCTAAAAATCATTTTGGCTTAAGTGAATGTAATGTGAATTAATTTTACTGTACTAATTTTTATAAGTTAAACCATTCTTACGTGACAACTGCATTTCGGTGTTACCGATTGAGCGCTTTTTGCGCTAAATTCAGAGCGTTTCTTGTTTTGGCAGTACGATATGGCGTTGAATCAGCGCAGGCGTGCTTGAATATTCTGGCCATTTTTGGTCTTGCTTTTGACCAATTTTAGTATCTTCTAGGTGTGTTTTTTTCGGCCATTTCTAGCTTTTTGGCAATTTTTTAAAAAAATCCAGCGCTCTTTAGCAATACTGAGAAAGCACTTTTACTTGCACCCCTCCCGTACTTGATGGATGCCCCTCACCAGCTTCTCGCTGTATCCTGGCGAAGTGCCTGGGTCTAACACACGTACCTCTCTCTCAAACTTTCATTAATGTTTCCCGTGTTTGGCCGGACTTTCCACACTTTTCTCAAAATCTTTGCACCTGGAAATAAAGAACATTTTCTAATCAATTTGTTCTTACTCCGAAGAAGACAATTCGTGTTTTTCAAGTTCACCGAACTCATATACCTGGGGGTGTAAAAATTGCTGAATCTGATGCATATTCAACGCAACTGCATGCGCGCACACATTTACACCCACACTCTCGTTCCAACGGTACTATTCACTGACACACGCATTCTAACGGTATGTATTTTTTTTTTTTAAATTTTCATGCACGATTATTGTCGGAGATAATACTTTTTCCCAAGTACAATAAAAAGGAAATAATTTGCTCGTTGTAGTTTCTAATTTACCTGTCTATTTTTGAAATTTGCATGCCGTGTTTTTTTAATCCATGCGTTATAACGGCAAATCGTCACAACAGCATTCCTCAAGGGTGCCGTAATAATGGGTGTCTCAGTGTTGTCAGCTCAAGAAATGTTTTCGCGCTTGTCGGACTGTCAAAAATTTAGATGTAAAAAAGGCCAACAAAAAAAAACCGTCAAAATGGCTGACACACACCAAAAAGATGCCGATGTGGTCAGAAACACGTTCTAAAGATCCAAGCACGCCTGCGCTGATATAGCAATTTTTCGCATCCCCAAGATGATAAAGGCGTTGAATTTAGCGCGAAAAGCGCTAAATTTATTACCCTTGGGAAATCTACCGTCTCAAGTCCCATCAACCACAATGACTCTCGCCCATATACACGCATAACTCATGCGAACATACATAAGAGCTTGTATGTCAAGTTTATCGCGCACACATACACACATTGAATCACCATCTATCTTCACACACACACACACACACACACACACGCACATACACACACACACAAACACACGCACATACACACACACATACCCAACGTGGAACGCTGCTAAGGGTTTATCTTTCCAGTATGGAGAATTACTTCCGGTCCCCAGACAAGCCTACTTATGCTTCGCTTTCATCCTCTCCTTTTTCTTTCTCCCCTTCCTTTTCTTGTTCTCCCTCCTTCATTTATCCGAACCTTAAACGCGTGCAAACAGGCTTTACCTACAGAACATTCCAGAACACTGTAAGATACGGGAGTGGAGTAGACCGGGGGGGGAGGGAAGCAAGTTTGTAGGTAAAGCGACCGGGTTGGGGCTGGCTAACACATTCCAACATATTCGGACTTATTCTTCCTCTCTTTTTTTTTCTCCTTTTCCGTCTTCTTCTTCTTCTTCTTGTTCTTCTTCTTCTTCTTCGTCTTCTTTTTTCTTCCTCCCACGCATGTCTCCGGTATCAGTTCCCATCAAATCTCCTTTACTCTTCGTAACTGTACACCCTGCTTCCTTGCAAGACGGCTGACGATACGTTGTCAGGCGGTTACAACTCAGATATATCATTGGTGGAAAAAAAAAATAAAAAACAACAAAAACAAAAACAAAAAGAACTGTGTACGGAGAGTCCCAACAAGTTCGTTGCCAGGTTACTTTATATGCTAGAGATACTCAACTGTACTTGTGGGGTCGGTTGGTGAAAGTTCCATTCCAACTTGAGTATCAGCCTGTCTGGTTAAGATCCGTTACCCCACACTGACCTATCTATGATTTCAAAGCAGGTCAAAAGTCCGTCCGCTAACATTCTTGAAATATGCGCTAAAAGTTGGGGTGTGTGGCGGTGCAGGTGGCAAAGCGGTTAACCACACGGAAAACGGAATCAGCGAACCAAGTTCAAGATCTGTTCGGAGACGAATCGCATTCACTGTGCATTCTTTGGGAAATATATGGATCAATATATTCTGTTCTTAACTATGGGTAAAATAGCATGGTTGTCCTTCATTCTTGATTTCTGGATCAGTTCAGGAGTCGGACAACTCTGAAATCAAACTGAGAAAGTCCTTCATCTTGTGAGGGTGTCAACGAACAGGGTAGGAAATTTGTTCCCTACAAATAGAGTTCAGGGAGACTCTGATGAAGCCTCGATGGGCTCAACTAACCGGAAGTGGATTATGATGAAAATTTCTGCGTGCTATACCCCTTGCGACGACCCCGGTGGTAGAATCGGATTCATGGTAAAAACAACGAATCTGGGATTAGACATTTTTTTTATTTATTTATTTTTTTTTTAATTATTATTATTATTATTATTATTATTATTATTATTATTATTATTATTATTATTATTATTATTATTATTATTATAATGATGATGATGATGATGATGATGATAATAATAATAATAATAATAATAATGATAATAATAATTGGTAAGGGATAACTCTTTTATAATCACTACTTCAACAATGAAGTTTCTGTCCTTTCATCTCTTCTATTTGAATGATAATTGGTCTCATATAAAGCCATTTCTTTATTCCGACCTCACGCTACTTAGATGGTTGGGACGTTGAAATAGAAAGCAACAATAAGAGTTGTCATGTATCAATAATGAAAAATACTTACGGATTAAAATAACTTGGGACTATTTTACCCATAGTTAAGAACTGAAGATTTGTTGGAATAACTAGTCTTCATATCACATAAGTTCTTTAGATCTTGAATATATGCCGTATTATTCGAACATAATCACTGATTTTGTTATGTTAAAACTTGGACGAAAATCGAGTTTCATTTTTTGACCAAGTTCCACCAACGATACTAGCGTTATTGCGTTGTATGCGTTATTTATTATTATTTTTTTCATGGTTACGATGCTCATTTTAGTTCCGTTGGGAAGTATTGATAATTGGTTTTTGATTTTAATTTGCATATTTCCTATATTACGTATAACGTGGATAAGCAAAGAAGAGCTTTTATTCTTTGGGGTATTTTGCTTGTAGAAGACTGCTCGAAAAATCTCACTGTATGCATTCTAGCTTTTAAGTATTCAAGATTGTAACTGTAATCTGCACCTGAATCAAAATGCAATGTTTAAGCTTCAAAATTAAATGCAAAAAAAAAAAAACAAACCCTGAGCTTTAGAATTGAAGAAAATATCACGAGCGAAAGTTCGTCGAATTTTCATTGATACAATCGTTTTACATGAGAACGTTAAGTTGGGGTAAGATAAGACTATTGTACTGTACCAATTGTGCAAGTTCCAACCCTCCTTAGTGAAAAGTCCTGGTCTCCCCCAACCCCAGCGGATGCCCATGGACTCTACCTCATCTCTCAGAATAGAGCATCCTGTATCTGCTGGGTATCATTTCTTTTAGAAAATCTTTTTGTGGGTGAAAAAAAAATGTTGGGTGATTTGGACAAGAGCATCTCGAGCAAAATGCTTGAATTTCAGTCTGAGGCATCGTTTAGAGGTGCGGTTGGCCGAAGGGTTAACGGAGAATGGAATCAGCCAAATCAGCTCAAACTCCTGTTAGGACAGTCTGCCTTCATTTCGTTCCAATGCCCTTGGGAAAGGCAAGGATTCATTTCTCCCCCTAGCCATGGGTGAATTATTGGGTAGCTGGAGCATTTCAGCTATGTAGAAATAGAGACAAAATCATCGTGTGTCGTGCAACAGGGGAGGCAACTCGGCAGTTTTCTTTCTCTTCTTCAGTAATCATTAACTGAATCTGAGTGTGAGTGAAGCATCTTTTCGAACAGTCCATTGGTCTAGTCCTGGCCCAGCCCTACCGTTAGGTGAACCTTGGCAGTCGCTTAAGGAGTAAGGTCCTAAGGACGAACTCCTAACTGAAAAAAAAAATAGGCACTTGAATATAACCGCAAATTCTTTATCTCGTTCACGGTGCTGGAAACCCTTGCACGGGCTCTGCTCTGGTCTCAAACCCACCAACACCAACAATGAGTTCAGGAACTGCGCAGACGACGTCAGCAGAAAGAATTATGTATCCAATTCAAACGGTTCATCAAAGCATAGTGGAGTTTTGGTTATTAAGAGTAAACATGCTATTTTCATTCAGGGGGCGAAGTTCAGTCACAGATTTTCACTAAGATTATGCTCAGCTTATCATTCTAACCGGGCACCAATGTGACTCCCTCTCTATCTGGTATGTTTTTTTTTTCATCGTACAAAATGGCGTAGTTAAAAACTCGTTCAGTACTGATGTTAAGTGAGAATTTTGACAGGAGCTTGTGCATATCTTATCAAGTTCCGGCAATTAGAGTAATGAAGGACAGAGCTTGTAGCTAAATTGGGATCAACGTGTGCAGCAGGAATTCTACCATTTCACTGTATCTCTCCCCAGTGCACAATTTGATATGACATACTGAATTCTTGCACTGAGAACGGAGAAATGTACATCTATCTGCATACATGCATATAAAACGTGTACATTTTCCAATCGGCGAAAAACAAAACAAAAAATCAACAAAAAGAATAGAGCTCACCTCTCATGCTGTACGGTAGATTATCGTTATGATGGAACCCTAGGGAGGGGGTGTTTGTGCCGTAAATACAAATCTGCCGTTTTAACGGGTTGGTTTTGTTCGAACTGGATTAATAAATAGAAAACCAACCGTATCAACAAAAATTACCATTTGTCCCCGGTGGAAAGAAGCCGGGAATTTTCGATCATTATGAGTCTTCGTCGTCGTTGTCTCCCTTTTCTCAATTTTATAACTTCGTCATTCCTTGAAATATTTAAATGGGATTTTGTAGGTAGGCTTGTGGAGAGATTTTACCTGGGGGATGGAAAGATATGGCCGATCCGATTGTTTGTTTACATTTTAAAAACAAAAATATTGTTTTCGTTTACAAAAGGGCCGATTTTGGTGAAATGTTGAAATGTTGAAATGTTGTAGTGTTGACAGTACTCCAGGAACTTGAAAAAATGATTTACGGTCAATCCCATTATTTGAGTACATTTTATATGATGAGTAAATCATCCGACATTATGGCCAATATAATGGACCATATGGACACACGACAGTTTGAAAACCAGATCGTATCTATTTCCGTACACAAACTTTCGT
Source organism: Thysanoteuthis rhombus (assembly GCA_963457665.1). Taxonomy (NCBI): domain Eukaryota; kingdom Metazoa; phylum Mollusca; class Cephalopoda; order Oegopsida; family Thysanoteuthidae; genus Thysanoteuthis; species Thysanoteuthis major. The sequence continues at coordinate 12,512,349 of OY735229.1, read as the reverse complement.
GTTTCCACGTTTTCTATTATATTTCATTTGTAAATAACCATGTGTCAACACGCAAAAAATATTGAACTTTGGAACTGCCGAATCAATGAGAATGAAAATTGTTATATAGGTTCTTGGGCATCTAATTACTGAAACTATCTAAGATTGCTTTTTAAAAAATATGTTTTGAATGAAATAAATCGAGTATATCCGAGCCAGCGGTCTTAATGGGCAATAAATTGCCACTTTGGTAATTCAGCATACCATATATCGGTTGTGAGAGACAAAGACAAATGAAGAATCACAAATATTTGAGTTTTTCGCCAGGGACATTTGTTCCTTTGAAGGTGTTTTATTGCCCTTTCATAGTCTAATGCCCTCAGGTCACTTTGAGCGACGTTATTCAAAGGGTTTGTTAATCATAGTAAAATAATGTACTCAAATATTCGTGTGCTGTGGCCGCAAACTAATCTCCGAAAATATTCTCGCAGGAATATAAAAACAAATATGCTGTTAGAACGCGTGTTATTAAGTAGTGGCGTTAGAACGAGTACTGTTAAAACGATAGTTTACTGTACATACACGTAGCACACGTTCGTTTCGTTGGGCAGAGTAGAAAACATCAAGAAATAGGAGTAACGTTATTCTTTAAAAGCATGAATCAACATTTAATCATTTAGATACGATCCAAAATAAATGTTATGTGTTAGTGTTAATGAAACTTCGTACTTTGGAAACATATCAGACTCAAGTTTGCTTTCAGAAAATTACCATTCGTATCGGAAAAGCTCTGTCTTATAATTCTGCTCAGATAACTCGATCAGTAGACTGAGCATAGACATTAATAGCTTACGAAAGGAGAAAACCATAGGAATGGCCCCAAAGTTGGGTCACATGCAGAGTTCAACGATGGAGGGCACTAGTTCAGCGCATAGGCCAAGAGGACATATGGTAGCCCGAACCAACCACATTCAATAATAATCTCAGCTTTGTCTGCCATAGAACCAGAAAAACAGAGAGGCACCTAACTCGTTGGCTTTGCTGTACAAGAAACGAAAAGCTTAGCCTTTATGACCTCCGGTATACAAATTACAGAAGAATTTTGAGCCCACCTTTTTCTTGGAAAAAAAAAGTGCGTTTTGTATTTCTTTTTTTAAAAAGTATAGCAAGTGATAAGGAATTGGAACAAAGTTCTTATCAGTGCCATCGTCTATCCAACACCGAGTACAGGAAGGAACATTATCAAACATAAAACTAATGTCATTAAAAGTATCACTTTGCAATGCATGAAACCAAAAGTTTCAGCCATCCTTTGGCAAAGATTTCCTCCATGGAAATAAAGCAAAAAAAAAAAACAAACGAAAACGAACAAACAGACAAATAAACAAACAAACAAACAAACAAAAAAGGCTCTCATATTCTCCCACACACATGAAAACATTTATACTAATTTGTTCAATACTGAAGCTGGCTTTCGAGACTCGTCGTCGTGGCTATCCCTGGAGGTCAAGGATGGCGGTCTAGGTTTCACAGAACGAAGACGCCTCTGCGCATGTACGCCAACTCCCCAATTAGCGTCGTTTCATTATAACGTCGTCGACAAAACAAGAACCATAGGTTCAGCGATACGTCCATCGTCGGTAGTAGTAGTAGCAACAGAAGGAGGAGGAAGAGGAAGGAGAAGAATTCAGTTGATTCTCATACTTGAGAAATATTGCGATATGGAAATATTCTGTGAGTTTTATTTTCAGTAAGAATCGTAAATGGCCATTTTTTTTCTTTTTCGAATATGTGTACTGTTGAAAGTAATTGCCCTTACGCTGGTTATGGCAACAGCAGTCCCAGTCTGAGCTTAATATATCACAAGTTTCTCCTCGGATCGGCTGTTCTCCTGAGGTTTTTGCAACAAGTAGCTCCCGAAGTGGTGTCACTCACTAGAAGCTATTTGACCCATTGCTGGATAGAAGAGTAGGATTCCTACTTTTCTCAAGGGCATTAGTGCTAATCTCAGTCGGAATTCGAACTCTGTTCGCCCAGTCCATTTTCCGCCCCGTTAACCGCCTGGCTCTTCCCATGTACTGTTGTAGTTCTAGCTATAACCACGCTATGAATAAAAATGGTGGCTGGACTTCGACACCCGACGGAGAAAAAAAGCCAAATACTCAAAAAGATAAATTCTATTATCAAAATTGTGAATCGTTCACTCTATTAAAAAGATCGTTCACTCAACCAAGAAAAACGGAAGAAGAAGAGAAATGATTATTTTGACCTGCAAGAACGATTTTAAGATACACTTATATTTCTATTAAACTCGATGTTTTTATAATCTTGTTTTTTTTCTTTAGTCTCTGGTTTTCATTATCATTTTTTTTGCGAGCCTGTTTCTGAGGAGTTTCTTCCAAAACTTGACATTGTTTCTCTCCAAGTGGCTTCCCCGAACCTAACTAACCACGACGTTAATTGGGAAGTTCGTGTATTTATTTAACGTATACTTGTACTTGCATCCCAAGATGCAGACGATACTTCACAAATCAACCCTTTAATTCCAATGACCAGGGAACCAAAAACGATTAGAGATAATGGGTCTGTTATTTTGATTTTGGAAAAATGCTATAAAAAAAAAATTAATTCAATAAACAATGAACTATAAGAACACGCTCAGAATAAACTTAAAGGAGAAAGTAGATAGAATCTATAATTTTATCAATTACACCATGCGACGAAATTTTTGTTCCAGGGTAGTGGGTATAATTTTCTAATTAAATGTAAAAAGTATGGAAAATAGTTATAATTCCCTTCAAACTTTGCTTTTGTGGGTTGGTAAGCGATATTGATATGTAGCTGTTTTATCTAAATTTATGTGATTAAAAATGTGCAAGTTTGTTCGTTGTCCAAATGAAAATAGGTAGATTTCACTGTCCTGGTCGCAAGAACAAAGTCTGGAGAGGATAATTAACATCTTCTGTAATTCCCCAGGCATAAGCAGAAAATAACACTTACAATCCAGCAACGAAATTCTTTTAAAGAAAAGTTGTGCAGCGTTTTTTATTTCATTCGTCATCAGACATTTTTCACACCTTGGCTGACAACACAAAAAGTACGTTTCTGTTTGAAAGAAAAAAAACCCCTGATAAATCAATTAACACAAACGTATATCTGTTAAGTGTTCACGAAAATAAGATAACTTGGTTTCTCAATAATGAGACATCCTGTTTGGCACGGACTCAAAAGCAATGCCCGACAAGATTATCTGACTAACCATAGGCGTCCGCTACCACTTTTCCAGGGGGCGGGAAGTAAAAGGCGTTTATTTCCAGGGAGGAGCAAAAGGGTATGTTCGGAATATATCAACTCTGTTAGACGATATGCATTCCACCTGTGGAGAAGCTGCTGCACTCGCCGCCATTCGTAGTGTAAGCAAGTACGATCTACTGCATGATCCAGTTGTCAGTTCAGGCACTTGAACGTTGATGGGAATGCATGACCTGATCCAGGAATAAAAAAAATGAGCACAAGCGAATGATGATAGTAATTTTATATTAGAACATTAAGTTAGGGTTACATAAAACAATAGTGCTGCACCATTATCCTCCATGGACTATAAGGTTCCAACTACGAAACGACCATTTTTCCTCAACCCCTGTGGACGTCCATATTGTTAACCATTGCTCTATGAACGCTAACCCAGATGAAGAAAAAGATATCGAAAAATTCTGTGAATCAAAACGGAATCGTTCTTTTAAGATGGAATACACAATTTGGCTGAAAGTTGGCGAATGGTCATTAAAAGCTGGGAAAATACTTTGATGCCTGAATACTTGCACGACGAATTTGTGTGTATAAACATGCAGACATTAGGAAATGTGCTGGGATTTTTGCATCAACTTATCTATAGTGATATTTGGGCCCTTTATTTTTGTTTACAACCCTGGGTAAGCCTGTTAGTACACATGTATATATATATATATATATATATATATATATATATATATATATAGAGAGAGAGAGAGAGAGAGAGAGAGAGAGAGAGAGAGAGAGAGATAATCTAGAAAGGTTTACTGCTTGAAACACTAAATATATCTAATATTCCAGTCAATAATTTCCCATTATTTGTTAATGTAATTCATGTGATTTTTCATCAGTGATTTTTTATATTTTACACAGAATTTGATATTATGTTACTATGAGTGGTTTTTTTCTTGCTAGGATCATCAGCTATTCATTTATAAAAGCAGGTAGAGTCAGCATTGTAAACAAATGCAAAAGGCTCAAATGTTAGTAATTTTTTCCTCTGGGCAACGTCAGGTATCCTTGCTAGTATATATATATATATATATATATATATATGTGTGTGTGTGTGTGTGTGTGTGTGTGTTTTCGTGTGTATGTGTGTGTATGATCTCTGGTGCAAATTCTTCCACAGCAAATTAGAAATAAACGATTACTTCCGCTATGTACTCATAAAAAAGTATCTGTAACAGAGGAAATCTTCTGATGCACTGAATAAAACAAATGACGTTGTATCTTCGCAGGGATTCTTGATGCCCTTCATAAGTATTCCTGCCATTGAGTGTCAGGAACAACCAATATTGAGAGATTATCCTTGCACCACCAGTGACCTCCAGCATCGACCTATGACTTACGAGGTCAATGTCGCAAAAAGATTGGCAGATTTCAGTTACATACGCGCGATATTATAGCAAAAAAACTTGGAAAATTGAGTAGAAACGACCAGAATTGACCTCTGGTGACCTTGAATGACCTCCAAAGTCAACTTTGGTTAGCCTGTCACCTTTGATGTGAGAAGATGTGTGAAAATACGCAAGATTTCAGCATCCTTAGTGCAAAATCTCTTAAAATAGCTTGAAATGACAAGAAATGATTTCTGGTAATCTAGAATAACTGCTTAATGACCAAATTCTCACCTTGTCCATTATGTCAGTCATTTCGGACTTTGGCTTATCGGCATGCCGTTTAGCTTAATGGTAAGAGCAGCGCTACGTTAAAGCGGCTAACTATTGGTCACAGGTTCGATTTCTGCAGCAGCTAATTTTCTTTATTCTATTTAAGCTGTCCGGGCACCGTGTAATAACGGGGGTCATTTCAAGTTTCGAAGTAATATATCGTATTTGTGACTATTTCTGTCCTATTATATCCATTTTTTTGATGATATATATATTGGTATTATTTTTTTAAGGGTTGAGTTATCAATAAATGAAGAGTGTTCGATATTGGGGATAGAACACATGTAAATATGTATCCATAGAATGCTGGAATCTGTGTCAGAGAGAGGGAATTCTACATGTCAATGGAGCAATCGTGAGACCCTCAAGACGATTGCAAAACTGGCAAGAGTCACTGCAAAGAACTTGATTTCCTATGTAAACACACAAATGCATATACACGCGCGTGCGCGCACACACACACACACACACACATATATATATATATATATATATATATATATATATATATAAAATAATGGATTCACTCTACAAACACATTTATGTTTCTGCCCTGTTTGGGCTTTTTCAGGCAAATGATTTGATTTATTTGGATACCTATTTGGGACGTTATGAAGGGGGCGTATTTTAAAAGTACTTCAGTGTGTGTGTATATATATATATATATATATATATTGTGTCACCCACGGACAGCTGTTTCGATGTACTATATCTCTTCAGTGTGGCTATAGACTTTCCATTATTCCATCCAGCACCATGAGGTAGGATTAGAAACCGATATACTACATCTGAGCTACAGAACTGGACAGTCTGGAAGGCTTATATATTCATTTAGGGATAAGTTCCCCATCCACCAGAGTGCTCTATTTTTATGGAAGGGCATTGCATAAACTTACAATGGATGGGTTTTTCACTAAAAGGGTGCTCAACCCTGAATAGCGGAGCATTTTTATATATATATATATATATATATATATATATATATATATATATACATGTATATATATATATATATGTATATATATATATATAGAATGTTATATATATATATATATATATATATATATAATTTATTCTATTAGCACTTGATATATACACGTATATATATGTATGGATAAATTGCCCATTTTGTTGGAAAAAATGGTGGAATCTTTGTCAGAGAGAGGGAGAGAGGCAGTAGGCAGGGTAGAGGAAGTGAGGGAGAAGAGGGGAGATTACCTATACTACCAGTACTTTTAGTCAGGTCTTCAGGCAGTGAATTTGGTGGAGTCAAATTATTAGCTGCATAGACAGCTGGTTGATGAATCGTTGTATTCGGCGGAAATGGAAAAAATGAAGTTGAAAATTATCTGCGTCTACGGCTACTGCTGCTATTTTACTTCAGCGAATATGAAATAACTCCACTAAAACAGTCACTATCATTAAAGGGTTAAATGTCTTAACATCAGTGTATGGCAGTGGTTTCGAAACATGGTCCATAGAATAATACTCTGGGGTCCGCAGCAGTATTCCATATAAGCCTGATCTTGCCAATCTTGTGGCAGACCAGCAATACCATCCATCGCTCAACAATCGAAAAACAATTCCACCAAGATCTATTCCATTTATTAGAATTCGAATAGAATTATTCCATTAAAAATGAACACGATTTTAAAGGTCAAACATTCTTTATTATTGTAGTTCATTGGTTATAGTCTAACAAATAATGGCTAAAATAAGGATCTGCCGGAATATTTCTTCCTAAAAGTGGTCCTTGAATATTCAAAGTTTCAATAATACTTATGTATGGTATTCTGGCTTCCTTTCGCCGACCATTTCTACTTTGTCAAACTAAGCTAAACTTCGTAAATATCAGGCATATTCTTTCTACTATTATTTACAATGTTGCTTAGTTTGACACAAGGCCGCAGAAGTGGAGTACCCCGTGAAGATTGAACACATTACACTCGTAATGGTCAGCATCACAAGTTTGGTAAGCATTGATTGCGAAACTAGGAATTTCATGAAATTACTGAAATGTCCAGGGATTTCACAAAATCACTAGTTTCGCAACCTTACTGTAATATATATACTTTCTTGTCGGCATATCTTCCCAATCTACCAAAATATGTCGATACATATGTGCACTGAGACATCTGCAAGTGTGTGTTTGGGTTTGTGTGTGTGCATGTGTGTGTGTGTGTGAGTATGCATTGGTGTGACTGTGTGTGTGTGTGTGCGTGCATGCGCGCGTGTCTGCATGCGTCTATACTCCCGGGAAACGCCAGGAAGCATGCATTAGTAGACATGACGTAATGAATCACAATCCGCAGAAATATTTTGGCGTCTACCATGAATCAATTATACAGAAAGGGAATGCAGGCATCCGTTGCATGAAGAAGAACAAAACTTACTCAAAGAAAGCGAGATTCTTTCACTGAGTTTGAAAAAGAAAAATTCTTTTCATTAGATGCTCAAGCATCTATAGCAGCGATCGGTCTGACTGACTGACTAACTTACAATTCGACATAGCGAGCGCCTCGCACCATATCCACGCGGAATTTCCCTCCCTACTACTTCTGACGTCGCTTAAGTGACATTTTATCATTACGTCAGTAGAAAATTCTTTAATACGTCAGAATACTAACACGCATCAGTTGCATGAATGAAATTCTATTTTATTACAATATTAGCGTCAAATCAAGGCTCGTTTAAGAGGAAAGGGCTTTTAAAGGTGGGAGCGATGGAAGAAAGGGGCTTCTAAAGGAAAGTTTTTTTAAAGGCACTAAAGATCGAACTAATGCATGTATGGTTTGACCTATATGCTTGCTTTGTTTTTTGTTTTTTTTTTGTTTTTAGATTTTTACGATTTACATATCAGCATGTTACACCCAAATCACGTTGGATAAATCGGTTTTCGTCGAGCCTATGTCAGTGCCGAGACCCAGATGCAATAAGCAGCTGAGAGTCATATAGAGAGCCCCCCCAAGACGATCTCGTTAATCCTTCCAAAGCGACTGATTTCTACCCTACGCTCAATAATGCAAGATGAAGGCCTACTCTACACCCAAACCTCTGACTGGCCTAGCTATGAGCAACAAGAAATGAATGAATATAATATCTGCATATTTTCTCTTTCGAAGAAACTTCAGGGTGGATCCTCACAATCTAATAATGCAGATACCAATCTTTTGCCTGCAATTCTAGAAACTGAGAAGCTTAGAAAACTGAACATTTTTCCATAGAAAAACATTTTCCGTTTAAAGACTTCCTTTACTTAGAAATAAAAAGTACTCAAACTCGCTATCACAGTCAATAATTGAACATCCATAGCATAATAATTTGGAGTCGAAGAGTATGAATGGTCTGAATGAATTCTATTTAAGACACTGGAAAACATCTGAAATAGAGTGAAAAATAAATACATAGAAACATCCTGGAGAATCAAGAGGTTATCAAAAACCATGTCAAAATAAGGCCCTTAAAAAGTCAATTAGCTTTTTTTACAAGGGGTGTAGTTGAGTACTGAAGCCAATTTTCAAGTCTATACGCAGAATGTCATGACCAGGAGTACTGGAACTCAGAAACAAACACATGCATATCTAAAAAAATGATAGAACGCTTTGACACCTTGGGTGGCTATGGTTGTTCAATCGTTTTTTTCTGAGGCCCATAAAAATATGCCGTTATAATATGGTCTATCTTCATCATTTTATTTAACACAGAATAAATAAACCGTAATATGGCGTATTTCACTATGTATAATTAGCCTTTTTCTCTCGAAAACTTTCAGTCAAAGAAATCTAGGTGCGTGTTATCTATTGAAACACAATTATTATATATATTTATATACACAGGATAATGCATTTTTCATCCAAAATTGAGGCTCAATCGGACGGTGCGGATTATCCATAGTAGCATGTTACGCATGGTGAAAAACGGGGATCTCAATTTACCCCACTCAGTGGGAATATTCATGAGGCTCGCAGCAGAGACTTTAATTCCTTAACTATTGACCTAATCGTCTGCCACAGTGGTTCCCAAACTTTTCCGAATCACAGCGCCCTTAGGGTACCAGGATTTTCTCATGGCGCACTGAAGTCATTTGTGTTTATTTGGTTAGGCTAGTTTCGAGTCAAATTATAAACCGTTTGGTTTGAGTTCATACAAAGTTATATATATGAATATATATATATATATATATATATATATATATATATATATATATATATATATATATATATATATATGTTCCCTATTTTAATAATCGTTGTTTCTAGTGGAGTGGGTGAGCGTCTCGTCCGCTACACAGTTTCTCAAATCTTCGATGTCGCTTCCTATCATCGTCATCGTACATCAGCGCATTGAATTAATAATATTTTCGTATATTCTTCACCGTTCTTAAGAGCTAACCACGACGCCCCAGAGAGCTGCAGATTACACTTTGGGAACCACTGGTCAACCCTATATACGAAACCTGGGTAACCATTCCGAAATCTAGAAAACTCAGAATTTACAAGAATGTCAGGTCCTAAGAGCCTTGCATCAGAGATTTACTACTTGTTGGACAAAAACTAACTTATTCACTCCAATGCAGAAAAAGTCATATGATTTACATGAGTAGGTAGTAGCTTATCGATCCTAAGATTTGCATATTTGATTGACGAACACAGCTATCCTTAATTTTCTAAGATGTCAAGAAATACAACATACCTCCTTTTCTGTTCCATCGTTCTTCACAAATAATTAGAAACCGTCAACAAAAACTGTCATTAAAACCGTCAACATGTTATTTTTTCAGTTTTCAAGTTTGTCCGGCTTACTATGCATGTATGTACGTATGTGAGTATGTACCATGGAGCTAGAGGGCTGAACATTTCTACATTTACCCTACCTGTCTAGAAAAGGACGTTTCCTTTTGATTTTTGAAAATTCCCGGCCAAAATGGGTTTTTAGTGTGTGCATGTGTGTGAGGGTGGGTGGAGCAATTTGCAATGTAAGTTTATGCTAAATTAATGACTAGTTTGTGTCCAGTAGCATTCGCCCTGATTTTTCGAAAATTCATACTTCAATTCATAATTGATCACCCCCAACTTGACATGCTGCCATAGTACGTTGGTTACATGACGGTTTGTATTGAGTGATTGACCAGACCCATCATTTTTTGTTGTCGTTGTTTTTAAATTTCATTTCAACCTTCATGTTCTGTAATGGAAGAAACTACACAATTTTGCTGTGTCCTTATTACTGGTTGTAGCATATACAGTAGGCTCTCGTGGCACCCAAAAAAAAAACGAATCTTTACCCTTGTCTCTTCCAATGCGTCGATTGTTTCACCTCTAATTTTTTTTGAAAGTTCACACCTTTATGTGCTGAAACTTTCTTCAGAAGTCCCTCTAAAGTGCAAAACTTCTTTCATCAATTGACGAATGCCAGCTTTATTTCACACATTTTTTTCTGCATCTCTTCTAAATCTTGGCAATAAAATGAAATAAATATTTCATCCTCGAAAGAAAAAAAAAAAAAACTACAGTGGATCATACCTGTCGACATCAGGAGGTTAATGACTCTAGTTGAATTCCTAAGTAAACACGAACAAGGAACATCTATCTTTCGGTTTGTCAAGATAAGTCTTCCCTTTATTGCGAGAAACGTCATCCAGGGTGGCCAAGAGAAGAGTTCGTCTCGAGGGCAACAGGGAATTTGAAAAGTCCTTTCCTGGAATTTCAAGGAAAGCAAATTCCGATCGCTTTACAGCTTCCCAAATGAAAAAAAAAAGACAAGAAAAAGTTGATGAAAGAACGGCCACACTTTCTTATTGGTGAGCGACCGACGTTAACGAATACTTCTCAAACTGGGGAATGATTCACCCAGGGGTGGATGAGATTAGAGGGATGAATGAGGGGTCATTTAATCAGATATTTATAAGATTTTTGTATACATTAAAACAAAACTGTGGTAAACATATTCAACAAGGTATCATCATTCCTCAAAATATAATTCTAAATTCCAAGACTGTTATTTGATCACTTTATGTGAATTAGAATATTCCAGTGCCAGTTATTTATTGCTTCTAGTTATCTTTTTGTGAATTCTAAGATGTCGAACAAGCGTAAATAAAATGAACCCTCAAGATTTGGTGATTCAATTTATGCTTTTTGGTTATAATACACGATGAATTATCAATACATATAATGTCACTAAATTTGCTCGTTTGCCTGTTCAGCTCAGAGAGCCACGTTGAACCAAATTAATCTATAAAAATGACGTGAAATCTGGCAAGACACGAAATCACATCGAAGCGGTTGACAGGTCAATACCATAATCATTACACTACGATAACAACGGGGAAAGAGTGTAAAATTTGGTGTGTTAAACCCCCCATCCAGCAGTCCTGCGCATACAGAAGTCAGTGCTTTCTTTTCTAGGAATCGACACCTTACGAAAAAACAAACAAACAAACAAACGTCAAAATCATAAAATTTAAATTCATCGTCAGAATCTTTATATTATCAGTAAAAAGAAAGGCAGAAATTATTTGTGTACAATATGCTGTAGATTTTCATTTCATCAAATTTCATCTTTTTTTGAGCAAAAGTTCTTAGAAGAAGCTGGTCATTTTTTAGAATAATTTGTAAACGTTCATTATGTTATTTAGATCGTAGTTACCCCTAGCAATTTAAAAAAATGTTTTCTATCTTAAAAACCGGAACCTTTTCGATGTTTCAAGTATTTGAAAGTTTGTTTGGTTTTAATTCATATTAAAAGGAAATACAATCCTCATTTTGTTTATACTAAAATACATACTTCTGCAATTCATCCATGCCTAAATAACCCCGTCATTTTTTATCGAAAGTGATCAAAAACAAGAAAATTTTGTAGAGGGTGAATGAAATTCTATAATAAAGATTTGAGGCCAACACTGATCTTGTTTCAGAAGCACTGATTTGAACGATTCAGCGACTGTGAGTTTCCTTTCCTTTGAACATACGTACGATGTAACGAATGGGGAATACAAAGGAAAACAAGCTTGGGTGCGCTAGGGTCAAAATCCCTTGCTTCATTAAAATCTAAAAGATAAAAGTAAAAGATTTCATTTCTCCATGCAATATTATTCCAAAACCACGAGTACTATTTCAAGTCATTTATTAGTAATTCCTGTAAATGGGATTTGCAAACTTTAGCAAAACAAGTCGACCTTTCAGACTACTTTAGAAGTGGGAGTGAATTCGTCATCAGTTTTTGTGTACTGTGTCATTGTTTTTTCTGCATGACATCACTGTTTTTTGGTGTGGTCATTGTTATCCGTTATTATATCAGAAAATAAACTCACCTCCATATTGATAGGAGCAGAAGTGAGCAGATAATAGTGATCTGCTACCCTCTCAGAGGAGTGACCAGGCCGTATAGCACCATGAGCTTATTGGAGCCTAGGTCAACCCCTGAAAAATCCCTTGTATTAATATTACAATTAAAATATTTGTTAGTATTTGTTTTATATCTATTCTAGCAGTACATCTCTATATATGAAAGCAAGTGTCTGCTTATTTGTAATGCACAAAACAGGTTATGCTGTCTCTGATCATATCTAAAAATATAGATCAGATGTGCCCTCTATATTTTACACGTTTAACCAAAAACATAAAAACGTACAATTCATTTGTAATGTAACACATCTCAACTATGCGGGTTCTGAATCATTACTATTTGAAGTAATGATCACGGACATTATGAAACATTTTGAAATGTACTGCAATATTTTAAATATCTTATTTGAAGTTTTAATTTAGATTTGACTGCAGGAAAATAGCATCGTAAAGTTAGTCGTAAAAATTTTTAGATACTTTCCATACTTAGAGACAAGTTCTAAACTGGTTTTAATGCCCATTTTGTCATCCAGAAATAACCTCGATTATGCTATGATTGATGCCTGTCGACAAAAAAATCTTAATACTGCAACTGAATATCCTCCCAAAATTAAGTTGCCGTTATAGAAGTATAAGATTTGACGAAAGTTAATTATTATAATGATGATTTAACTGGATTTTGAATATTTTGAATGTTACTTACTTTTTTAAAATTTAAAATGATGTAAATATATTTGCTTACGCCGATTGTCTACTACCTGTCTACTCAGTTCAATGGCCAAGTAGATATTGAACCAACTTCCCTGCCCATATGAAAATAGGATCCGCTTAAATTTACGAGTGTCTCATTGAGCAGCTGAAATACGGATGACCACAAATGATAAAACATATACTACCCATAGAAAGCAAGAAAGAAAGTAAAAAAGTCGGCCTGCGCATGAACTTCAGTAAAACGAAAATCTTGTGCAACAATCACATTGAGAATAAGAGCATAACTGCCACTATCGAAGACGCAAAACTGGGAAAGTAGACCACTACATCCACCTCTGACAACGAATCCCCATGAGAAGAGGAAATCACTCTAGGATGGCAAGCCTTCGGCAACATGGCCTGCCCATTGCCATTTGAGCAGAGCAAGCTCAACTTTCAAAAATTAGATGATCCCAATAATCATAAAAAGAAGAGGATACAACCAAAGCATTCTGCCGATAGTCACTAATGGAGCTGAAACATGGAACCTAACAAAGAGACAGATCCGTAAACTGAGAAGCATGCAACGCGCGCATGAGAAAATCATGCTCACCCTTACATGGAGAGATCACAAGACATCACAGTATATCAGGAAAAAAACGAGAGTCCGAGACATCATAGAAACTATTAGATAACTCAAATGGCAATGGGCAGGCCATGTTGCAAGAATGACTGACAATGGATGGACTAATGGCAGACTAAACAAGTTTGGTAAATCAATTAAAATCTATAAACACATGGATTTTAACCTTTTTGCGACTAGACAACTCAAAAGAAAAGTAATTCAATTGTGTATCTTGTGGCAAAAATAACATCTATGCTTAAATTCTTTGTCTTCTGCCAAATCTTGCTCTTTCGAGCGTCGATTAAATCTACCAAACATTGATAAGTTTGATATTAAAAAAATATATCATCTTAAATTCAATAAAAACAACGCAGGTATTTAATTGCTGACTGTTAAACCTTGCAAAGTTGAGCATCATTTACCATTGAATCTGGAAAGGAATTAGTCTTTCCCCATCATCAGCCTTTTAACGTCTGTCTTCGGATAAAGACCTTCCTCGAGATTTACCAGATCTCTCGATCGTGGGCGTCTGAGAGCCAGTGCTCTATGAACTCATCTAGTTGGTCACACCACCTTTTTTTTTGTCGACTGCAGATTCGCATATGATCTCTGGAGATCAGCGTCGTGATTTGTGATGTCCAGCAGTTATCTGACATTCAAGTAACATGACCAGCCCATTGCCATTTGAATTTTATTAAGATTCCTATGATGTCTCTCACCCCTATTTATTTTCTAATTAAGTATGCTGCCTGGTGATCCCTCCGTGTGATATTAAGCATGGCTCACTCCTATGTGCGTTGCTTAGTTCTCAATTTGTGAGTCAATCTTTTGGTCAGGTTCCATGTTCCAGCTCCATAGGTGGCTATTGAGAAGATACTTCGGTTGTAAATCCTTCTTTATTGTATATCAAGAATTAATCAGTTGAGCCTTATCGGGAATAAGTTTTGAGCCTAAATTCCAAATCGACCTCCGCCCCTGCCAATATATTCAAATTGGCCTTTGAAGAGCGTGCACCCGACGTTCGGAATCAGTGATTTTGACACTGATTTCTGAACCGAAAGGCATTGAAAAAATAACACTGAATGGGAATTAGGCCGATGAGAATGACGTACGTGTTGGCTTCACGAAAACTCAATTTAGACTGAATTTCAGAAAGCCTTCAAGTTGGAAATCCCGAGGGAGCAGTAAAAGCTTCAACTTTTAATCAGTTGATTATCATAAAATATGTAACAATTATTTTTTATGTTTTCCTAGATTAACATGCATGTTATAAAAATCTATTAATGGCGTCACATTTAATTGAGAGATTTTTTCTTTTAAAAATCAGTGGTGGAAGAAAGTGTAATCTGTCAAATAATAAAAGGTTTACCATTCAGCGCCCTGAAGGCTGTTGAGAAAAAAGGTTAGGATTCATTTTTTGAGCCAAGGTGTTCCCCTGGAAGATAGTATAGAGGTGTCCTCGCCTCTATATGAGAAACTCTGTCCATACGTCGGACGGTCTGTTCCCCTGTTGTTTCTTAGCAGTTTGAAGTCAGATTTACTTGAAACCTGGTAGAAAGGTGTCCATTGATAAGATGCTTCTTACGTTGCGAAACTTTTCACTCAGAGTAACGTGATCTGACAATAATGACGTTTAATCTTAATTTTTAGAATCGACTTTTCTCAACTGTTTCAAGTCAGATTTACTTAAAACTCGTTATGATAATGTTCCTTTATAAGATGCTTCTTACCTAAAATTATTTTCTTCTCAGGGTTACAGTGATCTGGCAATAATAGCGCTTGAACTTTATAGAGGACCCCTCGTTGAACTTCCGGTTCTTGTTAATATTACTACTGTTGTGAGTTCGATCCTGACTTCATGCTCTGCGCTTGAGTACGAGTTATGTACATTGGTCCCTATAAACGAAGAGCAGCCCCTCCTACAGTGTTGACAAATAAGAATTTGGTCAATGAAAATGATGTATGAATTAATCAGCTTTACATTTACCCTAAAGAAAAATCTTTAAAATTCAGACTGAATTACAGAAAGCCTATGTTGGAAATCCCGGGTGTATAGTTCAAACTTCTACTATTAATCAGTCGACTATCATGAAACACGTAGCGATTAATGTTATATGTTGTCTTAGATTAGCTTACACGTTATAAAAATCTGTTTGAGGCGTCACATTTGATTAAGGATTTTGAGAAAAAAAAATCAGTCGTGGCAAACGTAATCGGTCTCTTTCCAATGGCTACCATTCAGCGTTTCGATGTCTTTTAAAAAAAGAGGCTAAGATTCAGCTTTTTGAGCCGAGCTGTTTTCCAAGAAAAACAGTCCCTGAACTCCCGGGATCCGGCTAATAATATTCAGGGTTTCGCAGCAGCAATGATCCCTCTGAACCTGACAATGTGGATAGCGTAGCAGAGACATATCATCATCCTTTTCACTGTTATCGAGAAACATTATAATTGGACGCAGATCTGTACCGTAGAAAAACGTATTCCATTTAGAATTAATATGATTTATAAAGGTCAAAAATTACTCATCGTTGTAGTTCATTGATTACAGTCGAAAAACTAAACGCTAAAAATAGGTGCCCCTCAGAATATTTCCTTTATAGAATTGGTCCTTGAGTTTTTGAAATTCCGAAACCACTGTCATAGAAGAATTTTTCCTGTCAATTTTTGGCGCTTTTAGTCCATTAGAACCATCCAGAAATTTGTTGGTTTTTAGAGGAGATATTCTTAAAAAGTTTTACGGGTAGGGGTTCTACTTATAATGTAACTCTAAGGCTATAGAGACCACTTAATTTCCGACATTTTTCTTTTTTTCCCAAACGTTGAACATGAAGATTATGATTATAATTATCATTACTCGAGGATTTGATATAAACACAGACGCAGACGTGCATATACATACTTTCTACGGGTTGTACTTTAGATGCGAGAAAACAATTTCCAGGAAGGGTTTGCCCCACTATTCAGCGGACCTCAGCAGTCTCTAAGGGTGCAAAGATCCGGGGATGCACTCCAAACTGAAAAAAAAAAAAATATCCGTTAGAGAATACAATCAGGGTCACAAATTCCAAGTCATGCCTAGGACTAATGAAACGGTTAGGCAAATTTCAAGTCCCGCCTACGGCGCATGGAACTATTGCATCGGCCCTGTTTGCAAGTGATGTTTGTTCAGGTATTTCACTGTTTCTTGTAGACGGATTCGAAAGGTGTGAGGAAATCTATTTCGCTTTGTCTTCAGATGATTTGATTGGACGGCCGAAATTCGTTTATTCAACTCTTACAACTTTTTGTCACACCCCAGTCCAAGTGGGAGGAGTATAAACTGTCGAGTTATCTAGGCACACACACACACACACACACACACTTGGATCTTTCTCAAAATAAAATAAAGATATATAATACAAAAGTTGCCGCAATCATCTTCAATCGGAATAGAAGTAGGGGTCGAATTTTATCCTGCACGAGCCAGTCTTGTGTTTTTTATTGTTACTTTGATCCTATGCCACCGACAGTGCCAATACAATACCACTGTCACGAAAATCGGTCTCCTTTTTGGCGTAATGACAGCGGAATGGGGGAAAATATTTTGACTAGAATGTTGCCCGTCCTATGACGGTATTTTTATGTAGGGAAATATTATTTTGCTATCAAGCGCAGTATTAGGTTTTACCTAACATGCACACACACACACACACGTACACATTCATAAATGCTCATAGATACTAACTTTTGATTAGGCTGGTACAAGGTCAAATGAAGGGGAAGATAGTGTCATTACAATCTTCCAAACGGGGAAGGACAGTCCAACTGTTTAAAAATTCTAGCTTATAACTGAACCAAAACAATAACCTCTGGTGCCGCTGGAAAAAATAACCACATGCACACTCACTATAATCGATCATGGAACAAAAACGTAAACCTGAAAATCCTACATGATCTTCATTCATACCCCCTCCTATTTTTCGAATATATGAATCCATTTTTCATGTTGAGGTTTCTTCGTAATTTTGAATACTTAGTGTCTGTACTCACGCAGCATATAACGTGACATCATTTACTCGTAAATACGAACTTTTGAATACGAAATATTGTTTCGTCTGAAATAACTACTTTGACAAAATCGAAGGCGAGACATGTTAGTACAATAAACTTGAATTTAAATATTACTTTTTTCAGTATTGCTCACCTGATGATATATATATATATATATATATATATATATATATATATATATATATATATATATATATCACGGCAAATACTGTTATTTCTGAGATTTCAATGTGAAAGATGTATTTATGTGCTGGCTGATTGTAAAATATCACACATTGTTGTGTATATTGCATTTCTCATTGGCGCCAGACAAGGTTAACTATCTATTATTGGCTGCAGTCTGCATTTGCTTTGCCCTAAAGAGTTATGGGAGATTGGTTTGCCCAAATGCTCACCGACCCACTCATTTCTCCGTCGAACATTATTGCATGCCAGTGACTTGATATTTTGTCAAGATATCAGATGAGACGAAGCACGGGGAGAATCGAACTGATACCTTTCACTTAGTACAAAAAAAAACAAAACACAGGCAGCCGTACCCGAAAATCGAACTCAGTTCACTTTTTGTAGCTCGTAGCCGTTATACCACTCAGTACCTGCGCCTTTTTGGCATTTCTGTTACGGATCACCAACGGAATTGTGAAAGATAATGAATTTCAGAATTATTTGTAAAACTAGGATTAATTGGCGCCATAGAGGAATCTCCCGGCTTAGAAATTGGCGCTCCAACAAGTTCCACCAACCTGTACACTCAATTCCACACATTTTCCAATGGTTTCTATACGTATCAAAAGAGAGTGTTGGGACAGATAGCAAATTGGAGTCACGGTTCAAGAAACCAGAAGTTATTCACTTCGTGTGACCAGATAAAGCATGAACACAAGAATCGGCGAGTCATGATCACGTATAGATATAAAATACGCGACATAAAAAACAGTAGATATATCAACATAAGCTGAATAGACAGGTTTTCATTCAGCCGCCAATATTCAGTTTCCTCTCTCTCACACACACACATTCCTTCATTATAAATAGGTATAAACGCGAGCGTTCTCTCCTCCTCGTATACAACAGATATATCACCTGCTTACCCGGGGCGTTGAAAAATTTACGCATTTTACCTTGGGTATTCATAGTTGCTCTTTTTCTGTGTACATATATTATATATAGAAAATACCTATACATAGAACTGCCAATTAGTTGGCGCCTTGGTTCTATTTTTAAAACAAGCCCTGATCTTGCAACCAGAAATAGCATCGTGAGAATTGCACGAGGAGCTTCGACGAAGAAGAAGCCGCCAAAATATTTTGCATCGTGAACTCGAAGCGGGAATACAATAGCATGAGTCAGGCTCTAAGTAACGCTTTGGGCAACGAACTTCAAGCACGCGTACAATCGCGCGCATGCTCACTCACGTGCTGATATATATATATATATATATATATATATATATATATATGTGTGTGTGTGTGTGTGTGTGTGTGTGTATTACTGGCTGGTGCAGAATCGAACATCACCTCAACTTCTATTCCGACCTAAAATGACTACAGCAACTTCTCTGAATACAACAAAAAGACGATGAAATTTTTTTTAAAGTAATTTTTGTGGAAACGTACTTATTTATTGAAATGAAACGAAAGCGTTCGTATCTATTTGATAAATTTTTGTTGATGTCAAATACTTGTTTATTTAGCACGATCAGTAAGACAGCTTTGTGGCGATCGTTTGATGGTGAGGTGAAATCACGGGAGGGAAACGCGGATTCTGTATATCGCAATAGACATATCATTTTGGTGAGGATTGTTCTTGTTACGGTAGGAGAACAAAGTCAACTATTCATTATCTTTAAACCTATTCCTTAAAACGATGTTATTTTCTGTTACTGATTGCATCGTGCATCGAGTTTGTAACTAATGAAATATTTATTCTCAATGTATATCCATACATAAATATGCGTAGGTATTTATGTATGCATATATATATATATATATATATATTCTATCTCCATCAAGTTTTTTCTATTTACGTTGTCTACATTAAATGATACTTTCACCGTGAAATAATTGGAGATATAGCTTCAATATAATGTAACGCAATTTATGATAATTCTGTCGGATCATATATATATATATATATATATATATATATATATATATATATATATATAAATACATACATGCATATATTTATGAATTAATATATATATACATGTATTTAGGTACGTGTAAACCAGAAATGTTGTTTGGATGTTAAATTTATTAGTGAGAAGTGTCCGTTCGTATGTTTGTCTGTCACTCACAAAGAGTACCCAGACATTGATACTGCCCAGCGAAATTTGGCTTGCTTACTCAATGGACCCTGGGGAAGGTTTTAAAATAAAAAGTTTTGTGAAAAAAACAGCTTTTTGAGAGTTTTAGAGGGGAAGTTCAATGTGGGAACTTACTTTCTGTCCATACATATCTTTTCTTATGTTTACAGAAAAAGTCTTTGATGGGTTTAAAGTGAAGGGAAACTATCCACCCTTAGGGGTCTGAAGTGAAGTGGTACTTTTTCCTCCCTGCAAAGGGTCAAAAGTGACATATTTTTTGCTCCTTCAATCTTGATATATTTCAGTTGTTCTATGTATATCATATTATAGCTTTCTCATGTAACTTATGTATGGAAGGTGTCCCGCTATGAATAAGCTCTACACATAGGCGCTGCCGAAACAAATTTGTCGTACATACTTAAAAGACATTGGGGAAGTTTTTGAAAATACATTTTTAAGCGTTTTAGACGGTCGAGTTTTTGCACTGTCAAGGTGTCAATAATAAAAAGAGACCTTTATTTCCTTTCAACTGGTCAAAAGGGAAGTGGTGACCTTTTTTTTTTTCACGGTCTAAGCGTTCAAAAGCCCCAACCCAACGTTTAAGGTGTCAAAAGTGAAGGGAGACTTTGTCTGCCTTTAAAAAGTAATAAGTGGAGGGACTTTTGCTCCCTTTGGGGGTTCAGTATCAATGGAAGATTCCCCCTTTAAAGGATCACAAGTGAAAGGAGAGTTTCCCCGTTCTTTCAAGGGTAAAAACTAGAAATAATCTTTTTTTTCTTTCTTTCTTCTTACTTGTCTGAACATTTTAGTATTTCAAAAGTGCAAGGAGACTTTTCCTCCATTTAAGGCGTCACTATTCACGGGAGACTCCCCCCCCCCCCCATTGAAGGGCTAAAAATAAAAGAAGCCATTTTCCCCTGCTCTCAGGGGTTAAAACTGAAAGTACGCTTTTTTTTTCATCTTTAAAGCGTCAGGCGTGAAGGTGAACTTCATTTTCCTCAATGAGGGGTCAAAAGGTTTTTTAGATGGAGTTCTACTTACATATGTACATTTTCATGGGGTCTAGGTTGAAAGGAACACCCAGTGAGAGTCACCGATTGGTGGTAATGTGAAAACATCTATTATTATTATTATTATAATAATAATAATAATAATAATAATAATAATAATAATGATAATAATAATAATAATAATAATAACAACAACAACAACAACAACAAAAACAACAACAACAACAACAACAATAATAATAATAATAATGATAATAATAATAATAATAATAATAGTAATAATAATACAACAACAACAACAGCGACATGACAGCAATCAGCCAGAATACTAAGGAGAGACTTGCCTTCACTTGATCTCAGGTGAAAGCCACCAGTCACTACTGGAGTGACAACTCAATAAGTACAGATAATGATGATTAGCTGGAAATTCCATGGATGCTGACTATGAAGATATCTTCATCGTATTCGCATACATATTTTCGTAATTGGAAGTAAATAATATTGTTTAAGTGTAATTCATCACCTATGGAATTTACCTATATAAACTATAATAATAAATGAAGTTAGTACCGTTACAAAAGATGGCAAAGGGTTCTATCCTTAATGATATGTGTATGTATTTGTTTGTTTGTTACAGTGCTCCTGGACGAACCGTTTTGTTTACAGACTTGAAAATCGGCAAAAGTAGTCCTCTACACTCCTGAGAAATTTTAAAATCTTATTTTTGGTAGAAAAGTCTCCTGTTATTATTATTATTATTATTATTATTATTATTATTATTATTATTATTATTATTATTATTATTATTATTATCATTGTTATTATTATTATTAGTATTATTATTATTGTTGTTGTTGTTGTTGTTGTTTTTGTTGTTGTTAGAAAAAAAAAGTTCTCTGCAAAAATAGGAAAAAATGTCAAAATTATTTATTTATTCTTAATCATGGCTTATTACCTAGAGTATACTTTTCGAAACATCATTAGTCGGGCTGCAGGTGTAAACTACTTTCGAATATTTTGCCAACTCATGTTTCTCATATTTTCCCACTTATTTACAATCAAATGGATAAATTGAATATTGTTGCCAACTTCGGAAATTACTTTTTCCTCATCCCACAACAATTAAAGGAATCTCTATGTACGTGTGTGGATGCATAGTGGTTTCTTTACAAATAGTCATTATACGAAGTTGACATTCGCCATATATATTAGTTAGGATTCAAAGTAGTGCGGCGTCAAGTTTGAACTTGTTTGGATCAGTGGTACTCGAGAAATCTAATAGAAATAAATTTAAAAAAATTAAAGATTGTATATATTTCTTCATAAGTATATCATCTGTCTTGACTTTTGCTCATTTGAATACATTTTGCATTGATCGCTACCAACATTTTTTTGCAATTTAATTTGACCTGGCTGGCAGTTTCACTCCACATTATGTCCAGCAGTTGTAAAAATGCACTTTTGAAACAGGATACAGTACTAAGACTAGTAATTAAAAGGATCTGGCGAAAATATGGTATGTACAGTGATATTCAATAAAGCCGATCATCGCAGTACATTTGACAAATTTATTTCATCAAATTTTAATTTCGTAGCTCATTGCTCACCATTCTTCAAAATGTAATTGAAATTCATCCGGAACTTTTGGAGATACAGCCAGGATGAAATGCTCTGGTCCGCAATTTTGATACTGTCCTTTCCGTCTGTCTATCCACACGATATATCCAAAGGTTCTCATTGAATTCCAGTGAAATTTAGTTGAAAGGCCGGCAATGAACTACGAAAGAAGGTATGGATTTTCGTAGCGAATCCATGTACAATTATCTCCCCTATGATCTAGCTAACTTCCTGGAGCAACAGAATATCTCCAAAAGATCCCCCTACCTATGCAATAACTCCAAGGGTTCTCAATGAATTTCAATCATTTTGAAAGAGTGTACAATAGATTAAGAAATGAGTAATCGAATTTGAGAGAAGATCTATGCTCAGTTACCTCCCTGTGTTCTAATGATTTGTCCACACCAGAGATTATCTTTCTATACACACGATATCTACAAAATTTCTCAATGAATTTCAATGGAATTTTGTTGAAAAGTTGGCAACAGGCTACGAAAGAATTTGGGAGTAGACCCATTTAAGATTTTCTCACCTACAGCCTAGATAACTGTTGGCAACCACAAAATATCTCTTAAGGATCTGTCCGTCCACAAGTGGACAATAGATTAGGAAAGGAGTCATTGAATTTTCGAGTGGATCAATCTCCTCCTCTTCATCGTAGCCACCTATCCACACAACACAATATCTTAAACGATCTCAACCCATTCATATAATATCTCCAGAAGTTCTCAAGGAATGAGGAAACGTGGGCAGTGCGCTACGAGAGAAGTCAAAAGATTTTTATAGAAGATCCGTGCACATCACCTCACTACATTCTAATTAAGTACCCAATAGCTCCAAAGGTTCTCTATCTTTCCACGTGATATCCCCGAAAGTTCTCAATGGACTTTAATGAAAATCTGTGGAAGGGTTGACAGTGGGTTACAGACGGACTAATCAAATTTTGAAGTAGATCTGTCGACAATAACTTCCCTTATATTAATCAGTCGGTATACAGGTGTTTCATTTATTAAAAAAAAGGAGCATTACATTTGATTGCAGATAGCTCGGCATATGGTTTGTAATGTTAACTCAGCATGAACTTCCTTTCCAACGATGTACAATAAACATATCCATATTTGATGAAAGAAATTTCTTCCAGACATGGGCGAAAATACGCCATTTTTCAAAAAATGGCGCTAATTTTTTTTAAATAACAGCTCGTTGTTGAACAAAAGCTGGACACTACTTTCGCATCCCGATTCGAAAAAGCAAAAATATGGCGTAAATCGGACTTGTGAGAGGCGGGGTATACCTCTATTTGAATTATATTGGGTAATATTTTTAAAGTAACTAAATATAAAAAAACTCGTATCATTTATAGGTGAAACTTTGGAAAGTTTTAAAACTGTGAATATAACTAAAAAAAAAAATATATTTAATCTATTATTCACTAAAAACCTGAAAAAGAATTGATTCTGTTCAAAAACTGCAACGTTGTATTTACAATATTTGACAACATTTGTTAACATTTGTTTCCGAAATGAAACTATTTCTTTCCGATTGTCAGGAACGCTGTCCAACTCTGTTCAAACACTCTCTCTTCGGATAGCGTAATTCCTTAAAAACGCTGTTAATCGATTTAAATCTGGTCCTGACATTAAATTTACCCCTACTCAGGAAACTGTCGACTCACGTCGTAGTCAAGTATGTAATGCGGCTTTATCTAAATATTTTGGTAATTATGAGTAAAGATTTCGAAACATTTTAAAATTCGTTGAGATTTTATTGAATTTTTGAAAATCATTGGAAAATATCTTAAAGTGACTATATTTTCTCTCGTCTACATATACTGTTTTTTACACGCAAAAAGTCTGAATTTATTTTACACCCAAGTATGTTACCATTGCGTAATTTTGACCCTGATCATCAAGTAAAGAAAAGAGAAAAAAAAAATATCGTCGGTTTAAAACGAGGAATAATTGAGCGAACAGTTTGACATGTAATTACAAAGTGTTATTTTTCAAGTTTTATACATTTTCATCCCTTGAATTAATGTCTATTTCACCACAGGATTGATCGTCTGTTTCAGTCATTTTAAAAAGCCTTTCTTTCTTTTGTTAGCTATCTTTATGTGATTTCTTTCTTTAATTTGCGTCTAAGGTATCATCCGTTAAAGCTGACTCTCGTCATCTCTCATCACCCCCTCATAATCAATGCTTCTCACAACACTCACTCGCTTTTAATCACTGATTGTGTTACGACATATGAACTAAGAAATTCATCAGTTCATTGTATATATATGGAGTGGAGTGTGGAGTATATACATGATATTGATTAGTATGCATGAGCCCAAGTATATTCATTTAAAGGGTCACAAATTTACCATTAATGAGATGATATGAGTATTAAAATACAATGTTATACATGAAAGTGTCTACAAAATCACACACACACACACACACACACATATATATATATATATATATATATATATATATATATATATATATGTATAGCTTTAAATACTACAGATATAAAAAAATATTTTTGAATTTATATCACATTAGTCAGTTACTTTCAAATATCTATTAATGCAGTTGAATCAAGATTTTCGGCCGTGTTTGATCAAAGATCACTTTCCCTCATGGTTTGATTTCAATATTCAATTTGCCACATTATTTTTACTTCTATTTGATACTACAAGAAGTTTGGTATTCTATATAAGACATTATCATGATGTATCGTACATGGCTGTTATTTTACATCTCACGTAATTGAATTACTTACTTACGTAGGTTACCTAAAAAACATATTTGACGATGAGGGATCAGTAAGTATAACCACGGAGGGGACTTTTTTGCTCGTGTCATCCATATATATATATATATATATATATATATATATATATATATATATATATATATATATATATATATATATATATATATATATATATATATATATATATATATTACGGTTAATTCGTTCTGTGTTTCAATTTATAGCTATACTAATTTGCACAACAATACTGTGACCGTACCACATCAAAACCCACACTAATCAAAACCGTGCTATTCAAGATATTCATATATATATATATATATATATATATATATATATATATATATGTGTGTGTGTGTGTGTGTGTATGTGTTTGTGTGTTTATATGTGTGTGTCTGTGTGTGTATATATATATATATATATATATGTACATGAATATATTACAAAATGGAAATATAATCATTCTGTCGGAGCACATATGTCCATATCTAAATACATAACTGTCGCGTTGGAAGAGACTAATACACCGAGAATAAACAAGATAAGAATTTGGTATAAAAGCGGTTACTTGGGGCCTTTGTATTACCGGTGGCTGTTTAGCTCAATGGTAAGAGCATCGCTACGTTGAAGCAGCTACCTTATCGGTGGCAGGATTGTTTCCTGCTGGTGCCCCATTTTCTTTAATTGTTCATTCTATTTACGTTGTCTAGGCCGATTGATACTTCAATCGTATAATGACAGAAAATCATCTCACGTAAGTTTCTATATAATATAATACAATTTATAATTATATATAATAATTATATATATATATATATATATATATATATATATATATATATCACAATACCAAATGCTGCAGTAAGGACATCATATACCTTCTAGAGTGCAATAAATATAAGTTACAGTAGATAGGCAAGTCCGAGTGGAAATTTGATATTAGACCCAACAATTACAGACATAGGATTAAGTCACCAAACAATCGTAGCCCACTTCCCGTAGAACTACACTTTCGCACACCTGACCACAATTTTCCCACGGACGCTAGCTTTACCATCATAGGAAAAATAGAAAAAACTACCCCAATCGACATAACTAAAGTTCTGGAGAAATACGAAGATATGTGGATCAACAAACTCAAAACCCAATATCCTAATGGATCAAACACTAAACTGAACACCCCTTATCACGCAGAACCCTAATACACAAAACTCCTACCAATAATATCCTCACACCAACATCTAAGATACATTCAATAATGGAAGCTTCAAAGTCACCCAGACCCATCGATAATTTCACTTTAGCCGGTTATAACCCCTGTCCAAATCATAGCCAACACATTTTCAATAACTTATAAGGTTGAAACCTATGTAGCTCCTTGACCTCACCACCCCTCCATTTACACTATCCCGAACATACAAAAAATCTAACTTCACATCACTCCCCCCTACCCTGACACACTCTGCCCTCCCCAAGACCAACTGCTACTGCTTAACCAAAGACCTGATACCTAACTGGACATTCTCCCACTCAGCAGGAGGCCTCCAGCAGCCCTTACAACACAATTTACCCACAATGCATAACTCCTGATAGTGGACTCTGGTTCCACATGGGAATTTTCAACACACTCAAACAGCACACACCACCGAAGATGGGAAGAATCCTGAAACATGTCTGGACAATTTACATCTAAGGATTAATAAACCTTTCCTCTTGATACTTTACTCCCGAGTCCGTCTCACTCTTTACAGTACTCATTATATATATATATATATATATATATATATATATATATATATATATATATATATATATATATATAAACTTGAATATTAGTAATATCAGATACAACCAGTATTTTCCAGATAATCTTCTAATAATCCTATCATGTAATTTTTTTTTTTTAGAAATCTAAAATCTAGAACGTAGAGCGTGATTCATTGTATTAAAAAATCCAAATCCAGAACGCTGGAAAAGATTTAAAGTATGAAAACGAAGTATATATATATATATATATATATATATATATATATATATATATATATATATATATAAGATCACGTATTTATTTATTTATTTTTTTTATTCATTATGAATTTTAATGAGATTTTTCATATTATTTCACAAAGGCAGAACTGAAAAAGTTTGAAACTAAAGATGAATAGAATTATTAGTGAGTGTAGACTTATGCCATCACATTGGATTATATGGGTGAAACATGATGAATATTGTATAATGTATTCGCACCAAAATTCTAGATATCCTGGGGAGAGAACAAGTTCTGAAAGTGGGGAATGACGCCGTGAATTACCGCCCCGGGTGACACCGACCATAGACCCACCACTGATTGCGACCCCCATCGGATTAAAACGCGAGTTTAATGTTCATTGTTAGTAAAAATATTTAAAGAATTTAAATCCTAATTTTAATTCTAAATTTGAGTGAGGAATTGTTCTTCAATGTTGAGGGAAGAAACTGCGAGAGGGAGATGGATTAAAGGAACGTAAATTGTATCGCTACTGCTCAACTTCAGAAATTTTTGCCAATTTTACACGGTTGAACCATACAATAAACTATTCATGTTAATACAAATACATGAAATGAAATTGAAATAAAATTCGTTTTATCGTAAATTCTCACTTAACAAGCGATCGCGTTCGTCTGTATACAAACAATTGTACAAAGAATCCTTTTTTTTTCTTCTTCATAAATCTTATACACGATATACATTGTAAATAGAAAATCCTATCGTAAATAAACCGTACGTTTACGAATTTTACAATAGATTCTTTTTTTCCATGAATTGTAAACATACTCCCATCGCACCATTTTAAAATGATAAATCAACGGGCGTTTTTTGGGAAAAAAAATGTATGAAAGAAATGCCTCAAATTATCGTCTTTTCCTTTTCGGGAAATGAAAAGTCGGCAAATTGATTAGTCGACCAATCAGGGTGCAGGAAAAATCGACGTCGGGAATCTGAGGGACGAAAAAATGAACAAGACCCGTATGTAACAATGAAAATGGGCAAATTTCGTTTATGTTTTGCGGCTTTCAAACATCCGGAGCTTATTGCAGGCGGCTCTTGCATTGAACAAGTTGGGCTACCCCTGGCATCTAATTTTTGACATGATACCTTTTTGATCTATAAACGCACCGTTGTTTGCAGGATTAAAAACCCACCGTACATTACTAATGCAGAGCTTGGATCAAATTCTTAAAGAAATATGTATTCCTGTATTCCTGCATCAATTCAAGCCTTTTTGGAAAATCGTCTCGCATTCGGTCATGCAAGCGAGACAAAATTTGTTAATTTTTTCAAAATATAATTTTTGTAATGTAGTTTTTCTTCTAGTTGAAAAATGAACTTTTGGGGGATACTTATTGAATTTGATCAGATGTGTATGAATAAAAACTGATCGAATCACTGGCATCACATAAAAAAAAACAGTTATCCAAGTTCACGCTCATTTTTAAAGCTTTATTAAATTTCTACAATCTTCAAAGAATCAAATTGAATAATTGGCGAATGAAAAGTATATTGTTTGTATTTACATGTTTTTCCGATGCAGAAATTTTGTCCTAAGTATTTGAAGAGAAATTTTCCTTGAATGGCTTGGTTTCAAAAGTTAAACAGGAACATCACGCAAGCAAAACCAAATTCCATTGCAATCAGCACAATATAACATCTATTTAGACAGGTTTCGTGGTTCTGAACGCTACATTTATGGAAAATGTTTATTTTGATGGAGTCAAATTGTGAAATGAATCAAACCATGTATTTTTTTCTATCCAGCTAAAATCTAATATTACTATTTGGAAGAGTTGCCAAACTAGTCAGTTAACAAGCATTAAACTAAACCAGCTTGTTCAAATACTAAGTAGTACAAAATACAAGGTAGTATTTTTTTTTATATGAACAATGTTTTGTTTGTTCATATAAATATGCTTGTTGTTTATAATATGTTGCGTGTAAGCAAAAATGCGCTCTTGCCTGTCAACAGTGTAGATAGCTCAGTTGGTTGAATAGAGTCGCATTAGGATTCATTCTTGGTGGACGCGGATTCGAATCCCGCACGATGCACATTTTCTTAGCTTTTATCCCATCACATTCTGTTGGACATAATCTGTCCAATCTAATTATCTATCTATCTATCTATCTATCTATATATATATATATATATATATATATATATATATATATATTCATAGCTATTGTGGAGGGTATATTAATATAAAGCAATATATATATATATATATATATATATATATATATACATATATATATATTGCTTTATATTAATATAAAGCAATATATATATATATATATATATATATATATATATATATATATATATATATATATATATATATATTGCTTTATATTAATATACCTTCCACAATAGCTATTTTGTATCAAAATAACTCACGGGTATACAAGGCAAATAATTATCTTCTATTCATATAATACGTACATACTGTGATATTAATATGTCTATAGACGTTCATGTAAGTTGGTAACCAATTAGAGGGGACTTTACTAATTTTGCATGAACAGAAATTCTCATGTGGTTACTCAATCTGCAGTGAGGTGTCATTGAATGAACTCTTGCACTGTGCGATTGTCAAATATACAATCAGAGTTTGATTAAAGTTGGACTTTCGTTCGCAGAATTTACTCGAATGGTTAGAAAGGCTTCCGGGTATCACCCAATGATCGAAGCCCAGATAGAACTTGGGTAACGACGATTCAATCTAGGTCGGGAATCAATTGAAAGCGTTCCGCGTTCTGGAAGGCCTCCAACCGAAAAAAATTTTAGATATGGGCAGGCAACAATTGAAAACAAAAAACAGCAATTGACCGCGCGAGAAATGAAAAGATCCTGGGATTGCACTGATTAATGTTTCAGAGATTTTGACTGAGGACCTTTGCTCAAAACGTGCGGCGGCAGCATTTTTCTCTGTGGCTCCCGTAACAAGTGCAGGTGGATTTTCGGGTTCAATTTGCACAGGACTTGCATGAAGATCGCCGACAAGGACCCGGATTTCCTCAAAAAGGTCATAACCGGATGTGAGTCAGGGTCTACCGCTATGACCCTGAAACAAAAGCCCAGTCTCTTCAATTGAGGTCACCTGAGTCTCCGCGTCCCAGGAGGGCGTTGCACAGTTGGAGCAACGTCAAAGTCATGTTGACGTTTTCTTTAATCGTGCAGGTAATGTCCTCGACTCATTCATTCCTCCAGGCAGGACAATAAATAAGGAGTATTGCACCGAACTTTTTTTGCCAGTTGAGGGTGGTAATAAGAATAAGTGATAACTAGGAGTTTCATCTTGACAATATTGAATCTCTTCTTCTTCTTTCACAGAACCAGAGTATGACTTTCACTACCTGGCATCGGCATTGGCTATAACAGCCGAGATCAGACAAAAGTCCGAATAAACCAGTGTGTAATTATGATGAATCTTCACCTCGAAATTCAGACTGAAACAAACATACATAAATTAGAATTTTCTGCCTAAATATGCACTACATGAAATATCAGTATGTGGTCAATTTACATTCGTCAGAATGCGACAATTATAAAGACATTCAAGTAAAAACGTATTTTTTGCTCGGTACCGTTTTTAATAGGTAAGCAAATCGAACGGTCTTAGATCGTGTAAATTTCTTTGTAAATTAACATCAGTGCCAAGCAAAAAATTACATTCCTATATATATATATATATATATATATATATATATATATATATATATATATATAATATGTGTGTGTGTGTGTAACAGTAGATGGACAATTAATGTCATATAGAAGTGATGAGACATTTTAGTTGAAACTGTATTTTTCATCATCATCATCATCATCATCATCATCATCATCATCATCATCAGTCTTTTAACGTCCGTCGTTGGACGTAGACCTTCCCCAGGATGTGCCACACTTCTCTGTCATGGGCGTCGCCGAACCAGTACTTTCTGAATCTGTCTAGCTCGTCTTTACATCAAATATTCTGCCGATCTCGGTTGCACATGTGATCACAGGGGATACCCAGAAACAAATCGAACGGCCCAGATCGCGTAAATAAATAAAGAAATGAGCGCCGTACGCGTTCATGCTTACGATCGTAAAATAGAGAAATGAGTGATATGAGGGGCCCTTTTCGAACCCCTGACTTATCAGAGCGTCGTTGGTTCCTCAGTTGTATATCGGCTGCTTTCTGGTGAATTTAGGCTAGAGCCCCACACCACGCTTATTTCTTCATTTATCTTCATGATCTGGGGCCCTTCGATTTTCTACCGAGTAACACCAGTGCCGAACAATATAAAGTTACCTATTAAAATGTCTTTATGATTATCGCACACACACACATGCATATATTACGTGTGCGTTGTAAAAAAATCAATTTCGACACTTATTATCAGGGATAGATATTCACAATTTTGTCCAACTATCTAGCTGCCTTTTACAGTCTTCCTGGGCTGCATTCTGGTGGACACAGGTTCGAGATACCTATTTCTTTATTTATTTACACGATCTCAGGCCGTTCGATTCGCTACCTTGTAAAACTGGTACCGCTCAGTGTAATATTCGTATGAACTGTCTTTATGATCATCATACACTCACGCATTAATAAGTATGTGTGTGTGTGTGTACTTTTTGTTTAAGCATGTTGTTTTTATGTGTACGTGCGGGGGTTTAGAACATACTTAAACAAAAAAAAACAAAAAACACGCAAAACCAACAACATACAATTTAACAAATTTGTTGCCTATGCTTCATCAAAAGAAAAAAATCTGACGCTTACGGTATATGGAATGAATATTTACGATTTTGGTCAACTATCTAGATGCCTTTTACAGTCTTCCAAGGATTTGAATCTTTTTCATTAAGGGAATTCTGTTAAGTCCGGGCTAAATGATACCTTGGAGGAAAAATATCTGGTGAACATGGATTCTTTGCTAGACTGTAATAATTTTTGCCAGATCAGAGAGAAATGTGATATCTGACGTTATCCAAATGAAATATTAGACCCTTCTCTTCATTCTGTTCTTTTTATTTGATGCTGCTTCATCTGGTGTGATCGGGAACAGTGCTTGTTCGAATTAATCGTATATACATATATATATAACACAAGATATGCGGCCTCATTTTCTTAAATTGTTTACTATATTCACATTGTCTACCCCATGACATATTAACCGTGTAATGGCGGGAGATTATTTCAAATAAAAGTTTCAATATAATATAACACAATTTATAATGATTCTGTCGGATCATATATCCTTTTCTTGATATACATATATATATATATATATATATATATATATATATATATATATATATATATATATATGTATATATATATATATATATATATATATATATATATATACATATATATATATATATATATATATATATATATACATATATATATATATATATATATATATATATATATATATATATATATATATATATATATATATATATATATATACTACCGACATGCCATCATCTGGATAATTCGTTGATATTCTAAAAGATACATCCCGAAATTAAAAAACAATACAAGTAGATTTAAAAGTTTTTCCTGGCTGTACGCGTGTATAAGAGTTGATAAAATGTGGGCGAGTAGAAAATTTATATTCGTACATCAAAACTGAAATAATGACTATAAATATGCATTACTCTCGATTATACCTTTTTTCTATTTTAGAAATGAAATTACAAAACTTCATATTACTTATCAAAGCACACAATGAGAGAGTAGAATGGTTTAAAATTCAAAACGGGGAATATATAAAAATATTCGTATAAAACTTTGAATTTGTAAATGAAAGAAAAAGATCCAAAAAAGATTTAAAATAGATAAAAGGAGAAATCGAATTAAATTATATTTCTTTTTCATGATTTAAAATCCATTGTAGCCAATTTTTTCAAATTTGAGAATGGCGATTAGGGAGCGAAGAGGAATATTAAGAGAAAAACAGGTGTTACATCTCAACAATTGTATTTTATATGTTATATATATAGTAAAGACATGATATATTTATCATATAAACTATTTCCCATGATTAGTCGTGAAATGAATCTAATGAAACTATTGTAATATAATCATTATAAAATATTATACATAATATTTCATATTTATATATCATATGTATGTATATAATATATATATATATATGATATATAAGTATATATATATTATATGCATATATATATTAATTGTATTTATATATTATATATACATTATATGCATATATATTATATATATGATATATGTTTTCTGAGTATGTATGTTATATATATATGATATATATCATATGTATACATATATATATAGTATATATCATGAGTATATATATATATATATATATATTATATATATGATATATGTATATATATCATATGTATATATATTATATGTGTAATATCTATGTATATATTATATTTATGATATATGTACTATACGTATGTATATCATATATACAATATACATTATATGTATATATATTATATATAATATGTATCATATGTTTATATGTATCATATATTTAATATGTATTACATGTATACGAGTTATAAAAATATATATTTTATGTATATATATATCATATATATGATATATATTATATGTGTATATATATCATATAATATATACATATTATATGTATGTATATATCATACATATGATATGTCTTATGTATATATATTATATGTATATATTATAAGTATATGTATTATATATGATGTATATTTCATGTATGTATATGATATATATCATATATAATATATATTATATGTATATATACAATATATATCGTATCTATATATCATATATATATATTCATTATATATCATATGTATACATATACATATATATATATATAATATATATATGCATTCATGAATGCGTTATATTATTTGAATATTTACTCAGATTATGTATCCATTTCTTAGTAATATATATATATATATATATATATATATACATATATATATACATATATATATATATATATATATATATATATATATATATACATATATATATATATATATATATATATATGTATACGTATATATATATATATATATGTATATCATTCGTTATTTGAGCATTAGCTAATACAAAAATCTTTCATACATATTTTTATTATCAATTTTCTTTTATCAAAAATCATACGTGATTGTAATTATATGATAGTAATGATCAAATCATATTTTTGGAATGTATAACTGAAACGTGTCTTGCATCAAGGTATCTTTTTGCTTTGCCAAAGCTCCAAATATAAAGTACCAGCCTTTTAACTAGGAACACAGTTTAGTATCTGTGCAATCATTGATAGGTCTCTCGCCCCCTCTCTCTCACGCACACACACATACAAATATATATATACTAAAATTGATACACATTGCGTTTATATGTTATGTGGATTATTATTAATATTATAATTATCATTATTACAATCATTATTATCATTATTATTATCATTATTATTATTATTATTATTATTACCATAATTAGTAGTAGTAGTAGTGGTAATAGTATTAGCAGTATTAGTAGTAGTAGTAGTGTTGCTGTTGTTATAGTTGTTGCTGTTTTAGTTTTTAATGTTACCCATGGAAATTCCATGGTTTGAAAATACTGAATTTGATAAAACAAAGTCAATTTAATTCTCAACCCTTCTTGTCCTCAAAATTTGATTCAAAATAAAAAAAATCGTCTTTTCCCACTCAGCGTTACAAAGAATGTTATGTTGTTTTTTTTTAATTATTCATTGTCAAAACTCTCTTTGAAAATGGTGAAAATCAGCTGGACTATCCGAAAAATGGCTAATTCGTAAAATCTGATCACACATTTTCATTCACCCTTCTCCTTGTCTTCGCTTTACAAGCAGTAGGCACTTTTTCTTCTCTTCCCCTCTTTAATTTAAGCACCTTACTGACGTGACATCATTTTATTAGAGAGTAGCGGTTACGCACTTTCATTATGGAGTAAAACTAGTTTTGTTACAGAGAAAATGCTTCGTCTGGAAAAGAAGATAAAGAAGGGAGGGAAAAAAATTCTGAAATAATATATTATCTTATCTATATCCCCTTGGTTTCCGGCCCTTCAGGCCGAGAGGCCAATAACAATTAACTGAAATTTTCTAGATCGGTGATGTGTCAAATTTGTCCTCATGGGCTGACAGGTAAATACTCGTACATACGTACAAGTGTGTGAGTGCAAATAGTATTTAGCTGTAGGGGAAAAAGTTTAGAGAAGATAACGGGGTAGAGAGAAAGCAAAGTGAGACTATTACAGACAATTGAAAAATATTGAATATTTATTTACATATACGTCCTTATATAGTAATAATAACAAATATTTGCAACTTTTCATCAGTGTGTCTGTATGTTTTACGTATGTTTTGCTTTAATACAGATCATAATGTCTGTGTGTGAGAGTGTATGTATGTGTATGCATATATGTGTACACATGCATGCATATGTGCATGTGTGTTCCTGACCCCATCAACATCGTAGTTGGGTTCTTGAAATCATCGACTGACACAGCGTAAAGTGAAACTGATTTTACCAAGTACTCAATTATATAAATAGGGGTTTATTATTAAAAATCACTTAATAAGAGGCAATTTCACCAACAATATTTTATATTATTGTATACTTAACCTGGTAGATAAAGGAATTTGGCAAAATGGGATGTTCAGTTTCTTCTCATTCTATAAGTCATCATCATCATTCTTTAACGTCAGTTGTTGGACAAGGACCTTCCCCGAGATCCAATGCTTAATATGTTTAATACATTTCTGCTTTTTAAGTTATTTTATGATCATTTGGGATCATTTGGACTTTTTATGAATAAAGTATCTTTATTAAGGAAGTCCAGCCCCCTCCTAGGGGCACCGGAAGCAATTTGGGGCTGGGGCCAGATTTTCAGAAGGGCATTTTACGAGGTTGGGGAAGTAGCGATTTTACAGCAAAACAGTATGATAAAATTCCCAACCTGTGGGCTGCCGACCCCTGAGGGTCCACAAAGGTATTATTATCATAATTAATACTGGGAATATTTTTGTTATGCTCTGGGGAAATCATTGCTATGTCTTGTTGATGTGAGAAGAACAGATACTACACTTTGATTTTGAACTAAATGCCACAAAACTAGGATACTGTCCCCAAATTATACTTTCAAAGAAGATATTAAATTTATAGAAATACGTATCAAAACATTACTAATAATAGTACGTGGTCGATGCTAAATTACACTTTCCTTTTTTTGCACAGCTACCCCCCGCAGACCCTGTGCCAAGAAAGCAGCTGCCCCAGTGGTCCCAGAGCCCCCTGCTTCTTCTCCCTGGATCCACGCCTGATTTCTGTATTTCATCTCAACGACGTTGAAACGAAACAACGTTGTACGAAACGACGCTAATCGAGGAGTCGTTGTATTTCCCGATAGAGCCACTGCCACCTCGAACGCTGCTACTGTTGTCTCAAGCGGGGATCAGTATAAATGGTTGGGTCTTGTTTTTAGCCCTATAGAATTGCTAGCTTGCTTGCTCGCCAGGCTGGCTGGCTGGTCGACAGGCTGGCGGGTCGGATCCATTAATAACGTCAAGAATTCCCGGTACGCCAGCAATGCTAATATTTACAGAGAGGCCGACCAATCAGAGAAGAGCCATTGGCTGGAAAGAAAAGAAGGCGTGGCCTATAGTTTGCTGTCAATGATGGTAATACTTGCTAGCAAACGAGTATTTCTTTTTCTTTTCTGTTTTCTTTCTGTATGTCTTTCTTCCCTTCTTTCTGTCCGTCGTCCTTTCTTTCTCTCTTTCTTTCTATTCGTCTGTCTGTCTGTCCTTTCTTTCTTTCTTTCTTTCTTAATTTATGTCTTTCTTAATTTCTTTCTGTCTTTCTTTGCTACTCTGTTCTTTCAATGTTCTATATTTCTTCTTTCTTTCTTCCTAACTCCCTTCCCCTTCCTTCCACTTCCTTCCTCTGTTTGTTTCTCACTTTCTTTTTTTCTGTCTCTCTGTTCTGTTCAGTCTGTCTCTCTTTCTTTCTTTCTTTCTGTCTGTCTTTCTTCTTTTCCTCCTTCCTTCCCATTTCTTTCTCTCTTCCTTTCTTTCTTTCTTCTTTCCTTTCTTTCTTTCTTCCTTCCTTTCTTTCTTTCTTCCTTCCTTTCTTTCTTTTTTCCTCACTCCTTTCTTCATTTTTTTCTTTTTCCCCCGTCTGCCTCTCTTTCTATGTTTTTTCGTCTTCGTTTATTTCTCTCTTTCTTGCTTCCTGTCTGTCTGTCTGTCTGGCTGGCTTTATTTCTTCCTTTCTACAATTAGTCCATTCTTTCTTTCCTTCTCTAATTTTCTCCTCTCTTTCCTCCTCCCTACCTTTATTACCCCTTTTCTTCATTTCTCTTTCCCTCTCCCCGTCTCTCTCTTTCTTCTCTGGCCTCTCTTTCAGATTCAATTAATACTGCGTCTCTCTTTCTCTTTCATTCTGTTATCTACCAACGTTTCCCTTCTCATTTTTGAACTGCTTGTACAGAATCATTTACCTTGTTTTCCCAGAAAGTACTTTTCACTTTACTTATATATTTTTTTTATTATCTGGAGCAGTGCAGCTAGATGAAGCCCATACCAGGAAGGTACAAATCCAGGAAGCAACTGGTATCAAAAAGCACTTCTTCTCATCCAGAGTTGTAGGTCCTCGGAACAACCTCACAAAAAAGGAAAGAAAAACATCGTCTCATCTAAAAACACACACAAAAAAAAAACTATTTAAAATAACCTTCAACGAGAACACCCTCACAAATCTGATTTGAAATTCACATAAAAAAAATGTTTTACGAAGTTGACAATAGTCTGAAATAGTTTAAGGCTTAGGCCAACTGATACAGAAAAAGAAACCTTTACCATAGAAGGGCTGAAATCCAGACTATACTTTGATAGTACTGCCCAAGTAACTTGAATTAATTACACTTCTGCGTTCTCTGCAGCGTTCAGTGTTAGATCAACTAAGTAGCAATATTAGCAGGTGCTACGGGCCCCGTATTCTCAAGGGCCCCGCATTCAATGCTTGCAAGTGGTTCAGTGACTATATTGTACAACACTACCTTTAATTTTTATGAACGAGAGGGGTGTTTACGGTTTGCGATTTTGGCCAATTATCACCTTCAATTAGAGTTATTATTAATTAATGGAAATGCTGAATTCATTTAATACCTGTCCAGCGAATACATACGAAGGTTTTTGAAGCTAAAGTTTTAGTCGCAGCACAAAAACGAAAATGGAAACCTACCTTAGATAAAGAGTGAAAATGTGCCTCAGGTCTACAGACAGTTATTTCTGAAATGGCAGACACGTCTGTCGTATTATATATCAATAGAAAAAACATTAATCACTTTATTACACAAGTACAAAAAAAAATAATTTAATATTCATAGGTACCTTTTCAGAAAAATATTACCTTTTTATAACATATGCAACAGGCCTCCTTCTAGCTTGGTTCAGCCCTGCAAACCACACAAAATGGGTCTGAGAAGGGATGTTCAACCCTCTCTACAGACGGAGAGAGTCAAAATCAGAGCATTGGCGTGCCCCCAACCCCCTAGCGATCACTGGGTCTTTTATGAAATTTGCAGAGTATATATTTTGTAAGGTGCACTCATGGAGTAAAGCAGATGTATACTTAGGTTGATAGATAGATACATAGATAGGTATGTATGAATCGGTCGTGGGTGATAGTTTGGAAGATAGATATGAATCGGCCGAGATAGATTGTTAATAGGAATTTCTTTACTGGTGGAATAACTTTTCCGACAATGTGTAATTTATCAATTAGACAATTTAGAAAAACAAGTCAAATGACGCCGTTGATACGTGATATCATCGTGTGAGCCCCATGAAAACGTTGAACCTTGTATACTTCAAAATATTATGAGATAGATAGTTTGATAGAACTGAATAGAGCAAGATTGATAGGAATTGATGGGACGAGATAAATAGTTTGATAGAAATGAATAAGCTGATATATATATATATATATATATATATATATATATATATATATATATATATATATATATATATGTATATATATATATATATATATATATATATATGTATATATATATATATATATATATATATATATATATATATATATATATGAACAAACTAGAAATAGATCCAGAGAGACTCTGTTAGATATGATCCAATGAGGTATATATATATATATATATATATATATATATATATATATATATATATATATATATATATATACGTGTGTGTATGTGTTAGAGAGAGAGGGTATATCTCTTTATAAGTGGAAAGATCTTCCGACAATGTATTATTTATTAATTTGACAATTTGGAGGAATGGCAAATAACACCGCTGGAACGTGATATCACGTAGTCCACGTGATAACGCTGGACCTTATGTATTTTTTTGAATATTAAAATCCGATCTGATGACGTTACTTTTTGCGAAACGCATCGTCTGAAGAATTATGATAGCAAATGCTTCGGATAATTTATAATTAATCCGTTTTTCCTAATTGTCCAACATATCAACCGTGTAATAACGGGAGATTATTTCAAATGAGAGTTTCAATATAATATAACGAAATTTTAAATCGTATGCAAATATATATATATACATATATATATATATATATATATATATATATATATATACATACATATATATATATATATGTATGTATGTATATATATATATATATTAATTAGATACATAGATATAAGCAGGCCGATATTTATATACATGTATATGATTAGATACATAGATACAAGCAGGTCGATTTATATATATATGTATATAATTAGATACATATATATAAGCAGGCCGATATATATATATATATATATATATATATATATATATATATATATATATATATATATATATATATATATATATATATATATATATATAAATATATATATATAAAGAGGAGAGGGGGCTGAAATAGATTGTGGGGGAGAGCAGGGGGGCAAAGCGAAGAGGGAGGTAGAAATGGAGGGGAGAGACATATAAGTGAGTGATTTTGGCTGAATCCAGAACTGATTGATCTGTTATGTCGGGAACGTGAGTTAAGAAGTCGTTCTATCAAGATGAATCGATTTAGGATCGGCTCAATGTAGACGGTCCTTGTTTATTCAATCGATGACAGGGTTTACGGAAACTGTTGGAGAAAAAGACAATGATTATAGGCCTCTAATAATCACACTCTAATCATCTCGCGGTGACAGCTAAATTCTTCATGTCCACAAGAGACAAAGTCATTTACATATATTAGAAACTACCAACCAAAATTGTCACCAAAGCTGTCAACGTAGATAGATCTGCCAAGTCTCCCGCATTTGCGCAGGTCTCCCGCATTTGCGCAGGTCTCCCGCATTTGCACAGGTCTCCTGCATTTGCGCAGGTCTCCCGCTATGTTCTTTGTCTCCCGCTACCTGCTCTCGATTTTTGTTTGAGAATAATGTAATCAAAAAAATATTTTTTCTTTAACAAACGTTTCGGAAAACTGGAATTTTTCTCTCTCGATTAATATGTTGTGTTAAAAAAAATATCTTTTCAAGAGAGGGGGGTCTGATATTTTCATTTTTGCATCGATATGCAGACCTTACTTTAAAAAAAATTCAATGATTCGTATTGTGTTGTGTGTGTTTTGCATCAAAGTTTAGTACTGAAAATGCTACTTCCAAGCGTTTACAAGAGTCAAAAATCAAAACTCTTTGGGGCCTCACAACGCCCCAAACGCCGGCTGATATATTCGCGTACTTCTCCGTATGCACCAATGCTCTCTCCAGCATTTTACTCCACAGATTTGGGCAGGTCTGCGTACGTTTCATTACTGTTTAGTTAGTTGATTCGTTGGTTGGTTTGAAGGCATATCAACCCTTGATGGGTCATTTACCACCGAAAACAGTTGTGAACTAAGGAGTCTATATGTTTTAAAATTTTTTAATAGCTTTTCTCTTTTTTTTTTTTCTTTTTACAAGAAATGAAGTTTGGGTGAGAGTTTTTTGTGGGGCAGGGATGGTTGGATATGGTTTGGTTGAGTTTCTTTCCTTTGGCCTTACTGACTAGCTCGGACTTACTAGGGGATTGGATTCCCGCCAGGATTACTCCCCGGGTCGTTGGTTCATGCAAGCCACACCACCATACCAAGGTATTTATCAAAAGAGTGACATAAGTGTTTAAGTGAGTCTACCTATCTACCTATCTATCTATGTCATATATTCAAGTCGCATCAATGAATGTACCGGACTGAAGTTTTAGAAATTTACTTCTTACGTCAAGAAAAAAACTTTTTTTTTCAACCCTCCCGTCCACTAAATAGGCTTCAGTGTGGTGCTAAATTTGCAATGCAAGTTTATGATGAATTGGTCTATAAGTTTGTATCCGGCAGAATTCAAGCTTGTTATTTTAGTGATTTCCGCTCAACATAAGACGAGAGGAGTAACTTATTCGTTGATCTCCCCCTTTTCGAATTTTTAATTGATCATCCCCAACGCAGCATGGTGCCAAAAGACACTATTCATGTGATGTTTTTTATTGGGTGACTAACTGAACCTGTATACGTAGATTTAGGGGCTGTCTACATGAGTGGACTTTTGTCTAGGTGGATAAATTTGTATTTCTTTGTACTTATTTGATTGTAATCAGGGCTGAAGTTGGGACGGGGCAGACTGTGCAGGGGTACAGAGCCCCAAGATTTTAGTGCCCCCCCCCAATATTTCTCTATTTTACTTTTTATATTCATGTATAATTTGTATATGTGCGAATTTAACAACTATTATGCGACACAAGTAGTAATATATTCAATTTTTTGCGGTAAAAAAGTAAAACGCTCCAACTAAACTTGTTTGAGTGTTTAATAAACGACGAAGAGATATAAGACTTCATTTTAGAAGAAAACATCATAAATTTATGAATGTTTCATATTGTTTTGAAAATGATAGCTATATATAAGAACAGAAACGCCTCCAAGAAATGTTATGCGCTTGGTCCTGTACAGATTGATAAAAGTAGATAGACTGAGATAGATTGATTGATATATAGATACGAGTAGACCTAGATAGGTCCAGGAGCGTAGCTGAGGGTCGGGGAGACAGAAGGGTCATTTGAAAATAACCCCTGCCGCTCATTGGAGGAGGGCCCCCAGTTGAAGCTTTACAAATTAGAGATCACCTACTGCATTTCTACTGAAATTATACAATGAGGACATAATTAAACAGACTTGAATTTCGTGAACATTAATTCGACATTTGGTGTTTTTTTTCACTAATTAAGTGGTAATGCATCTATTGCAAATCTCACCAATTATTAAAGGGGGGAAGGGTTTCAGTGAGCCGAGTGTCCCAGGTCCCCAAATCTCGAGCTATGTCATCGGGGTAGACATGGTGATTGTAGGGAATAACAACCAGCCGATCAGCCTCTGAGAAAAGCAAACACTATGCGTTCATTAGATACGTTCACCATACACCCTAAGCTTGATCTTTGGCCGCTCTGTATATATATATATATATATATATATATATATATATATATATATATATATATATATATATATATATATATATATATATATATATATACGTACATATATATAGTAACAGGAGATCATTTCAAACAGAGTTTCAATATAATATAACGTAACTAATAATCATTCGGTCGGATCAAATATCCATTTCTTATATATGTATATATATATATATATATATATATATATATATATATATATATATGTTCCCAAAAATTGAAATATAATGAAAATAGGTATGTTATAACGAAATTCTGAACTTTGATATTTCAATTATATAGGTCTCATCAACTCCTGAACTGATCTGTTCCTAGTCCGTATTTTGTTGGTGTAATCTAACAACAGTGTTTTCCATGAAAGAATTATAAAAAAATCAAGCCGCTCAAAATATTGGAATGTAATGTTTAAAAGACGAAAACATGTTATTGCATAATCGATTAATGAATTTATTCTCTTTATTTCAGAAATAGATATAGTTCTGCAATCAAGGGAAACATTTCTGATCGGACGATTGTCCAAAAGACCACCATGGATACAATCTACAAAGAGGGGAAGACGCAAAAAATTAACGCTGAAAAAGATAGTTGTTCTCGGAGTTCTGTTCC
The DNA here is from genome assembly GCA_963457665.1 of Thysanoteuthis rhombus. Lineage (NCBI taxonomy): Eukaryota > Metazoa > Mollusca > Cephalopoda > Oegopsida > Thysanoteuthidae > Thysanoteuthis > Thysanoteuthis major. The sequence goes on along the minus strand of OY735229.1, from coordinate 12,468,816 downwards.
AAAGCATCTCAAAGGAAGATCATCTGGACGAGCAAGGTGCACCGGCAAGTGTGAGGACCGCAAACAGCTTCGTGGAAACCGTCAAGAAGAACCGGCTTGACGATTTGAAAGGGATCCACAAAAAAAGTGTGTACCAAGACCCAAGCCTCTTCTCAACGATAGGCAGTGTTGCAACTGGCTGACTTGGAACAAGAATCCACCGAAATTGGGTGCTGCTCAGTGGTCCATAACGTTGTTTTAAAATGAGAGCAAGTTATGTATCTCGTTGGGAAACCAAGGTTGGAGAGTTTGAAGGAGGGCTTGAGAGGCACAAAACCCAAGTTGTTTGAAGTCCAGCGTCAAGTTCCCACAGTCAGGGACGGTATAAGATGCCATGACATCTGCAGGTGTAGGGCCACCGTGTTTTCTCAGGGTCACAGTCATCGCAGCGGCCTACTAGAATAGTTTGTAGCTCTTCATGAAGCTTTTTGGTAATGCTGAATTTACTTTGAGCAGAAATTGACTCGGCACATAACGTAATATCAACCACTGCATGGTTTGCTGATCCTCATATCAATGTGCTCCCTTGGTTTGGTAGCTCATCAGACTTTGAAACCAATTGGAAATTTATGGGGCATAGTTGAGAATAAAATGGCCAGCTCGCGTCCAGAGCTCAAGGCTGCTATCGAGTCCGCCTTGGAGTCCATCACATCTGAGCAGTACCGCAGGTTTCTCCAATGACACAATGTACTCAGGCGACCATTGACACCAAAGTAGGTCTAACCAGGTACTGATGGACATGTCGAATGCATCGTACTCTATTGTAATGATCAAGTTTGGTTGTTTAAATATCATATTGTAAAAATTTTAAAGCTTGACTTTTAATAATCCTTTCATGGAAATCACCGTTGCTAGATCACACTAAGGAAGCACTAAGCATATATATATATATATATATATATATATATATATATATATATAATGTGTACTGTAGAGAGTGAGAAAGACTCGGGAGTGAGGTGTTTGGTGGTAGGGTTTATTAATCCTTATAAGTAAATATATGTACATACATACATATGTATACATATATATATGTATATGTAAAAGGAAGATACATGAAAAGGAGTGAAAGTAGAAAATGAATTCATTTCATTTTAAAAAATCATAATTTCAAGAATTATTCCCGGCCCGGTTTCGACTCTTGGGCCATTTTCTAAGAGAGAGAGTAAATGAACGGGTGTTGATAATATCAACTCATACTTTTTCTTTTCCCATCTGATTTTCTTTAGTTGACCTCTGCTGTCTCGTTTGTCCTAGAGGCTATATTACACAGTTATTTGTTGGGTCAGGCCAATTCTTTTTATTTCTCCGTTGTTACTTGGGTCAAGAAAGATTGTTGTGAAATAGGAGGAATATGGTGTTAGATTCTATACTTGGTGAGGAGCTGACCAAAGAGAAACAAGGATATGCCATTATCATTGACAAAATGTACGTATTTAATCAATATATATATATATATATATATATATATATATATATATATATATATATATATATATATATATATATATATATATATATATATATATCCTTGTTTTGATTAAATTGAATCAAATTTCGATCTAATTGAAATATCATTTTTATTCATTTTCTGTAAAGAAAAAACTCAGCAGAAAAATCATACACGGTGTCAATTGGAAATTTAAATCTCTGGCCCAAATCAATTTGGGGGGTCAGGATTCTATGTCTAAGAAAATTCTGATGAATATATTGGTAAAAAAAACTCCAAAACCGCTGAACCTCGGTGAGCACTAAAAAAGAAAAAAAAAAGCTCCATTACACATGGTGTCGTACGAAAATATGCACTCCGGACACGAATCAATTTTTAGGCCCGATTTCGACATTTAGTCCTTTCTTTAGAGCAGAAAGAAATGGAAATAAAAAATCTACCGAAAAAAATCATGTGCGATTTCAACTGAAAATTTGCGTCCCTGGCTCGATTTGGGTGTCCAGATTGTACATTTGATCCAAACTAACTGGTTAGCAACAGAGACAGTAATAACTGTTGTATCATCACCTTCAACTTAGCAAACTTTTCATGCCTTATTCCATCTCTTTGATGATGATAATAATAATAATAATAATAATAATAATAATAATAATAATAATAATAATAATAATAATAATAATTGGGGAGACATGCTGTCGCTTGATCTCTAGTGAGAGAAACGGTCCTGAGAAATCTGAACAGCAACCCTAAGCAGAGAGGTTGGTGGATCTGGGAACCCTAGGCCAAGACTATCCGCCCGGCTGCACTACTGAGGGCGGCAAGAAAAAACTGTACGGCACAGAATCCTGGAGTATTGACGAGACTTGTTGTCACTTGATCTCTTATGAAAACCACCGGTGACTGCTAGTGTGAGAACTCAATAATAATAATAATAATGAACCGTAAATAAAGACATGAAAAACCAAAAGCACTACAACCCCTATCGTTACCAAACATCCCCGTCGCTGTCGTCGTAGTCACAGTCTCGTAGAAGACAGTGTTTACTAACACTAAGAGTCTACGTGGAAATCTGCTTGTGAGACTTGCTACTCAACAGCAATGTTGCCAAGTATTGTTTCTTTTTTAAAGCTAAAACGGTATTTCAAAATGGCTAAAATCGGCAGTTTTTTCCATATTTCCAGCTGAGTTCTTGGCTAAAAATATTAAAAACTCATTTAAACTCCACGTATCTAATAAAATAACAATAAGAATACTGACTGAATTATCAATTATGAATATTGAACATTTACTTCTATTGAAATGACTGAAATTTTTTTTTAAAAGTTGCCAGATTTTTCGTCTATCGTAGATTTTTATCGGCTAAATTTAGAATAAAACCTCCACATCTAGCCGGAAAATGGCTAAATTTGACAATTCAGATTTTGCTATTCTAGAGGCAATAAACTTAACAAGTAAGCAGCAGCGGCAGCAGCATCATCATCAGCAAGAGCAGCAGCAGCAACAGAAGCATCAACAAGCGAACGGAACCATTGTCGAGGTGTTACGAGCTTTTTTCAAACCTGTCCCCTACGAGGTGAGCCACTCATTAATCATTATTATTATTTTCACTGTAGACTCTCGTTATTACGGCACCCTGGTGGGATTGCCGTAACAACGAATTTGACGTCATAACAGGTGGATTGAAAAAAAAGATACGACCCATAAAATAGAATAAAAAATAAGTCAAGAAAAATATTTATTTTTTAATTGGCTCTGGAGGAAGAGGTATTACAGTATCTCCGACTATTGTCTTACGAGGATATAAAAAAAAAAAAAACTAACGTGCCGTTAGAATGTGTGCGTTATTCGATTGTGCAGTTGAAATGTGTGCCGTAACAACGAGAGTTTATTTACTGTTTTGGATTCTCCTCGTGTTTGTTGTTGTTTGTTTTTATGGTGATTGTCGTAAATCTGAGTGGGGGATTTGTTTACATTCCTTAACAAGTACTAACAACAACAATTACTTTATTATTGTTAATTAATCGTTATACGTTTCTTGGGGGTGTTGGGTGCGTATTAATTTCAATTTCCCTGTGGGATGTTTATATCCTAATATTTTATATATAAATATATATATATATATATATAGATAGATAGATAGATAGATAATGTATATATGTATATTATATACATGTATATATATATATATCTATGTGTGTGTGTGTTCGTGTGTGTGTGATTATAAAAAGATATTCGTTTATGTATGCAAGCACGCACGTGTGTAATCGTAAACACGAACAATGTTTGCATAAAAAGGATTGTCCTCATTCATGTAAACATTCACGTACACTCAAGAATATCAACATAGGCCCAAGCGATGCATTGTATACATGTGCACGCACACACATACGCACGTAAAAATAAATAACACGTGTACACACACACACACACACGTATGTAGATTTTTGTTACGTCATTCAGTTGATGTTAATTCATATTTTCATTATTATTTTTTTAAATTTTGTAATAATTCCCTTTCGTAAGTTAGTGAGTTCATGTGTCAGTTTGTACCAACATTTGTGTTCAGTCTGCACACAGGCAGACACACACACACACACGCACACACACACACACATGCATGCATGCATGCACACGCACGTATTATAGAGGGACATACACACTCACACGCACATGCGCACGCGCGTATGGATCTTAATACATCAGATTGATTACACAATTGCATTTCTCACTATACTAATATAGACAGGAAACGTGAAAAGTGCTTATACACACGAACACACACACACACAAACAGTAGCATACACACACCACACACACATGCGCGTATACACACTTACATTCACACTCGAACACACATGTGTCTGTTGTTGTGTAATATTTACAAAATTCATAACATACGTTGGTAAATAAATATTTTGGAAGAAATTCCATGGACACATTCAAATCACGAGTTAGTCTAACCTATGTGTTGATACACACGGATATGATAATATTGTACCTTCATAGTTATCACAGAGGAAGTCGCTAATTGTGATCACTTTAGGACAGCGTATTTTAGATAACAATAACCGGTTGATAACATTGAGAGAATATTAAAAATAATGGAACAGTTTACATTCTCTGTTATAAATCTACGATCATTGCTGTGTTGTTAGATTCATTGTAAGTATTAACAACTTCACATTATGTAAAATTAACAAGAATAATATGAATATTTCAATTTTCAATTCATTTTGATGTGTCCGAGTCGACTGATTTTGATAACAGAAATAGTTTGATAACATTATCCATGATTACAACCAACGGCTTACAAACAAACAAACAAAAAAAACGCACTGGAACAACATATACGGTAAGGTTTGGTTTTGGGAATTAGGTATATGATAATGTCTCCATAAGTAGATATTGTAACTAAAAACGAGAACTATAAGTTCAACTATGCGTTCACCGTACGTGGTTGTTGTAACAGGGGGGGGGGAGGAAGAAGGAGAAGAGTGAGTACTCTTCCTTTGAGTCCATTGATTCTCATCCTTTCAAAACATTATGTGAGTATTCCAAGAGTATTAATTTTTCAATGAAAATTGTCAAATGACCATTTTGGGCATAAATGGCCATTTTTGGCTTTTTGAAAATACAAAAATGCCGAACGCGTTCATTGTATTATGACATCATAGCAGTTGGTATCTTGATGATGTCATACCTTTAATGGCGTCACACCTCTTCCTTTCTTGTCCAGTTTTCCTAGGACCGACCGAAAAGTGTCTTATTCAGATGGGTAGACACATCTAAAAACTAGAAATTGAGAAGTAGTTAAATACACTGTACCCCAGCGTACACCCGTTTCTAACGCTGGAAACACAAATAAACAAAATTAAGATGCGTGTAGGTTTATTATTTTTGACAAGCAATCCATGTTTGTGTGCTTTTCTTTCTTCTTTCTTCTAGGTGTGTTTTTTTTTTTAACTAGAGGATTAACTCAAAGAACAAAACATGTTTCAAATTATATTTTCCATAGTACGAATTTGTATTGATTGAGACTATCAAACTGGCTTATAAAAAGAGTTCGTTGTTCTGTACCTAGGTCAGTTCTTCGTGAACTAAATGACTATCATTCACTCTCAAGTCTTTAAAAAAGAAATTCATTCACCCACGACAAAATTTCCATTGGTTTTGATCATTTTCATTTTATTCTCCCGTGTGTATAAATCTGTGCAAATTTAATTCTGCATCGTGAGCAAAAAGCTTGAATTGAATCATTTCTCAAGTGCTCATTTCATTCATGTTCTTTTGAACTCTCCAATAAAAAAAATATATTAAGAAAGGTCGAAGAGTGACAGAAAATTGATTTAGAAATATTACAAGCTTTTCTTAGTCAGCTAACATTTTTCGAACTGATTTTTCTATGGCATGTTTTATTACCAAAGGAATAATTTTTTTTTTCAAGTATAGAAGACTATAGAAATTTGAGTAAATTAAGTCATTCGCCCTACATGTTTCATTGACCCCTCCTTCACCCCTCTAGTTTCATTCACCCGCGAAAACAATTTCATTCACCCTTGGGTGAATCATTCGCCAGTTAAAGAAACACTGACCTCGGCCGTTGATGTTTGCTTAATGTTTACGTATTTGTGTCTCGTGTCCCCATTTCTACTGTTATGATTCGGTGATAGTTTTTAATTTTCTATCTTGTTACTAATGGTAGGATTTATGTTGAAATTTTTGACGATTTCGTACTTTAGCGTCCCGAATTCTCACACTTGCTCTGAAGAGGGCACTCGGTCAGTTACAACGAAATACGCCAAGCAGATATCAAATCTAAATAAAAACTAAGTGAAATAAAAATTCAAAAATAGAAATGAACACCCCATAAGCTATTTCAACCATAGGTGTGTTTATTTTACCATGTAGTCGGGAACACACTATTTTCTTGTTTTGTTATGAAAGCTGGTATGTTTTCGTTTGAAATAGTATGGAAAAACACACAAAAAGCTGTAGGATAATGTTGATTCTGTCGAAAAACTTACTCTGTTTTTTTCTCTTTTTCTAACTCAAAAACTGCAGTTGACTTTATTTTTCCTACCGTAACAGGAACAAGAAGGACCATCCTCACCAGAATAGGAATCTAAATCGATCAGTAAAATCCATTTTCCCCTACCCTAATTTGAACTTTCGACCATTTTAAATTCCAGGGGTGGGGTCTACCTTACTGATGAAGCTAAATTGATAAGTCTTGGATATTTATGAAAATTAATTAATCGTGCTGATATATACACGAGCTTATTTCACTCTAATTGGTATATATATATATATATATATATATATATATATATATATATATATGTGTGTGTGTGTGTGTGTGTGTGTGTGTGTATGTGTGTATGTATGTATATATATATATATTTTATAAATGAATTGAAAAAATTATATATATATATATATATATTATAAATAACAAATTGGAAAAATTATATATATATTTATATATATATATATATATATATATATATATATATATATATATATAATTTTTCAATTTATTATTTATAAAATTTCTAGGAAATTAGCTGTAATCATCTTCAGTCGGGATAGAAGTTGAAGTGGAGTTTGACCCTGCAGCAGACAGACTTGTTTTAATTAGTTCTAATATCTGTTTACTATTTTTGGTCTACTGATCAAGTACTCCCCCCCTCCCCCCTGCACAACCACCGTGATAATTCGGGGTGCTAAACTATGAGATAGACCATAATTCGACTTTTGTTGTTGTTCCATCGTTAATGTTTGTTTACTTCTTAATTATTTGTTTGTTTTCTTGTCAGGGGCGTGACCGAGCTGGCGGTTGGGGCGGGGGGAGAAGCTTTATGAATAGTAGTTCACTTACTGCATTTTTATGAACATTATAAAACAAATCTCACTGAATGTTATGGGTGCCCTCAAAGAACTAGCCCCCCACCCGGCTCAATCTCCAGCTACGCCCCTGGGGCTTGTGTTTCTTTTTTTTTTTTTTTATATTGTTTGTTTTTTTGTTTGTTTTTGTTTTTCGTTTATCTGTAACGAATGATTGTATAAATGTTGAAATGATTTTTTGAAAGAAAAAAAATTGACTTAATTTCATGGTTTGAAGCTGAACGGAATTAATAACTGGATAGTCATTTTTCGACAGGTTCAACATTTGTTACAGCAATTAGTGTTTTTATTTACACAAAAAAAAAAAAACAAACAAAAAACAATTAAAAAAAACACAAACGGATTTTCTAAACTTGAAATGAGCTCATGAGTGAGTTTAGATGTTGAAACTAATAATTTCGAGTTTTCCCTAGGGGTTACATGAAATCCCCGAAGCCTTTACAATATCAAGTGATTCTGTGAAATCCCTAGTATCACAATCGTAATCGTCAGCATGTTTGTGATACTTACGATTATTAACCACGATTGAATTCGATCCTCACCGTGTGCTCCACTATTGTGGCCTAGTGTCAAACTCAGATGAAAATACACTGTAAATACTGAAGCAGAATATACTTGATATTTATCAAGTTTAACTTAGTTTGACACAAGGCAACAGTAATAGGTCACCCAGTAAAGATAGGATTCATTTTAGTAGTAATGAAAGCTTCACAAAAATGTTGTAAAACCATTAATGATACTCTAATTGTGAAAGTAGGGATTTCATGAAATAACTAGTGAAATTAGAGATTTCACGAAATCCCTAGAGATTCCACGAAATCCCAAGAGATTTCACGAAATCCCTAGAGATTTCACGAAATCATCACTTTCACAATCCTCCTGTAACAACTAGATGGTAAAATAAATAAACCTCCCCTGAAAATAGCTGATGGCGTGTTTACTTTAATTTTTCTTACGGATTTCTTTTTTAACATTTTGTTTTTATTAAATTTGATATCTGCATAGTTCGTATTATGTCGTAACTAACCGAGTAGCCTCGCAATAACGACCGTGATAATTTGGGACGTTAAAATACGAGATAACCCTTATTTGGGTCCCGAGTTCCAATTTCTAATGTTTACTTCAGCTAACGAATTTGGAGAGGTGATAAGTATTCGGTCGCGTCCTTCCGTCTTTCCACATGTCCGCCCCCACCCCACCCCGTCTGTCTATCTGTCCGTCTGTCCACACGATATCCCCTAAAGTACCGAATGAATTTCGATGGAATTTTTTTTAAAGCGCAGGCTTTGGACTACGGGAGAATTGGTCAAATTTTGGGGTGAATCCAGGAATATCTTTTTTGATTGAGAGATATTTTCCCATTTCTTTTCCTACATTCATGCAAATGCTCGCTCATTACTCGACATCTCCTAAATTACTCTATGAATTTTAATGAAAATCAAAGAAGTTATTGAATATTTAGGGACGGATCCATGTTCAATTACTTTTCTTGACAGTGGCGTTGGTATAGATATGCGTTCTCTGAGTGCTTTCTAGTTTGATGCTGTGGTCGTTTCTGTTTTCAATTTCAACGAGGAAACTGCATTTATGTAAATATTTTGGACACAACTTGCTATGGTGGTCCTGATTCGGATTGATCGTGGTTTCTCTTGAATCGTAAATAAACACATACAAGGTTTTAGTGTTATTGTTTTGAATTTAAATGAATTGTTTAATTTGTTGAATTGTTTTGCCTTGGTTCTTGGAATTCCGTCTTGAAAAATTTAGTATCTATTAAAAAAAAAAAAGACAGATCGCATATCTCTGTGACATCTGCTGAATTCCAATCAGGACCATCTTTAGTAAGTTGTACCTTATTTTGTTCCGATTTCATGATCAGGGATCTATCTGTGTAGCGAACAGTGTGATTCGTTGCGTTTTTCTCCGTGACCATGGACTCTTCCACTTGTAGGTAATAAGTTTGCTGACGAAAATTCTCCTGCACACCATTCGAAACAGGGGACTCTGCCATTATATCGATTTTTTTTAGCTTTTTTTTTTTGAAACAATCATCGATTAGAATTTTATTATAGGTAGTCCCTGCTTTCCGAAAGATCACTTAATGCCACTTTTTTCGCTCTTGCAGAAAGACAAAAAGCGAAAAGCGAAAATAACGTTCCTATTTAGTTCTACAACCAGCCGTTATAGAGGCAACGCACACTAACTTCCTCTCTCTTCTACACTCAGTCCCCCGTACCTCCCAACATCGCTACCTCCGACCCTGACTCGGCATGATGTATCATCCCTGCCTTTTTTTTGATGTCAGGGAACGCTCAAAATTTTTTCCAACGTAAATTAATGGTAATTTCTTCTTCGCTTTACGCCGTTTCGGCTTACGAAGCTATTGTGCGAACTGTCTACTTTCGGATAGCGGGGGAACCTGTAAATCCGTGAATGTATTTCACGGGGATTAACTAGTTAATAAATAAATAAGCGAGTCACAGATTTTACTCTCGTCTTTTATTCGAGTCGCATTATTCGTCACCTTCCAGCCGTCTTGATTTCTTTACATACTCTCCTAGTGTCTGCTTCCTTTGAAAAGTGTCCCACGTTCTAGATTTGCATCGACCTTAATACACGTAGACAGACAGATGGACAGACAGACAGACAGACAGACAGATGGACTGACAGACAGACAGACAGACAGACAGGCAGGTTGACCGAGAGACAGAGTGATAGATAGATAGATAGTAACCGACTGAGATAGATAGATAGATAGATAGATAGATAGATAAGAATAGACTGAGAGAGATAGATATATTGATAGATTAGTAGGAATTGACTGATAGATGAATAAATAAGAGACTGGGATAGATAAATAAATAGAAGGTTGAGAAAGAAAGAAAGAAAGAAAGAAAGAAAGAGAGAGAGAAAGAAAGAAAGAAAGAAAGGAATAGACTGAGATAGATAGATAGATAGATAGTTTGATAGATTGATAGATAGATAGGAATAGACTGGGATAGATAAGAATAGACTGAGGTAGATAGATACAAACAGACTGAGCTAGCTAGCTAGCTAGCTAGCTAGATAGATAGATAGATAGACAGATAGGAATAGACTGGGATAGATGGACAGGGTCATATTGAGGCTGATAGATAGATGGGTTCATAGGAACAGACTGAAGTAGATAGATAAGAACATACTGATATAGACCCATAGAAACTATTTCTATTTGGGGGACAAAATTTGATTTGCCCGAAATTTTCCACGGTTTGCCCGAATTACTCTTGATATGCCTGAAATTTAGCACGTATCGTCCGAATTTCGGAGTGGGAACTGGAGCCCCCTTACCTCCAGCTCTTACTCTTATACAGAGATAGATACATATATAGATATGAAGAGATGGGTATTTACATAAATCGATAGATAGATGGATAGATAGATAGACAGATAGTTAGATATCAATAGACTGATATTGATATAGACTGAGATAGACAGATAGATAGATAGATAGATAGATAGATAGATAGATAGACGGACGAATAGAAACGATTTGATTGAAAGACAGAGACTGCAATGTATACGGAAGGAAAATTGAATTTAAAAGACGCTGTAAACAAAAATAGACACAGATAAAATAGATTCAGACGTATATGGAGGGAGCCGTTTAATGTAATCACGGATAATGTCATGAAACGGTTTTTGTTATCATAATCAGTCGATCCAAACTCTTTATTTAAAATGAATTTAAAAAAAATATTAATTTTCAATGAATGCGAATTGTTCCAAATTGTATATCCTGTGTTTAATGTTATCGGCCAGTTATTGTAATCTGGGAGACCTTATCCAAAAGTGATCACAATAAGCGGCTTCCTCAGCAAATAAACTGAACTTCAAATTAGAGAATAACGTTAGATTAGCTTGTTGGGATATCTGTAGTGTTCAGACCGCTGTTTTTATTATTCATTTAATTTCGGTTTTTAATTTGAATAATTTTTCTTGGATTTTTCATGGGCGTTATACCCAGAGGCGTAACTAGAGATTTGAGAACTCGAGGGGCTTAGCTCTCTGAGGGGGCCCCTCCAACAACTAGTGAGATTTGTTATTATATCATGTCTGTGGGAATGAAGTGATTGAACTACTATTCATGAAGCTTTTTCGGACTCCCCTCCGTTGAGGTCCGAGGTGCGATTTAAACACCCCTTCCATCAGCCAGCCACGCGTGGTTTTGTTGTTCATATTCTCTTTTTGTTTATACGACTTGAGACAAAACACACCATTATTTTGTTGATTGGCAATCCAGGATCGGATCCAGGGAATAGGGGTACCGAGGAGTCTCCCTCCCTCAACTCGGTAAAAGCAGAATTGAAAACTTTTTAAGATATCAACAAAACTTTTTTTTTCGTTTTTTTTTTTTAATGAATTAAAGACCCGAATAATCCCAAATTATCTTAGATTAACCTTAAAAACAAACATTTAGCCATTGTCCTTATTAGACAGACGGGGTAAAATAAAATGAAAATGTCCCCCTCCCTCTCTGTCTAAAATCCTGGATCCGCCCCTGCAATTGTATGGCTGATGTTGATAGGCGGTAACGTGACTTGTTGCGTGACAAGAAGCAAGAACGGAATATGGACTACATACCGTTGTCGCTTATGAGTAAGATGATGACGATGACAACGACAATATTAACTAGAAGGCACTCAAGAGAGCGCATTACGTTGCCAAACGCCATTGATACTAAATAATGAATGAAAATCTGTTCAAATATAGCTACGATGAATGGTCGGGGTTATTGTAAAATTTCTGGATCAGCCCCCAAATTTAATCAATACTCCCTTGTTTCATGGTACATCCTTCCACGAAATATTATTGAAAACTTTCGGGGATATTGTGTGTATTTATAATTACGATGCAGGGAAGGTATCTGTAAAAAAAAATATCTCTGGTTTCAATATTTAATCAGCTCTTCTTTTGCCCGCGGCCCACCCTTCCAGAGATATCTAATTGAAATTGATTGAGAACTTTCAGATATTTTGAATGGACCAACAGACAGACAGGCAGATGAACTGACTGGTGAATACATATACCTCTTCCAACTTCGTAAATAATTGTAATAATAAGGCTCCTACTTCAACAACTACCGTCTGTATAAACTACCCGTAAAGACGATATAGTCAATTTGTTGATGCTGGGGTGAATGATAGTAATAAAGATTTTAATGAGCTTAGCAATGTATTTTCCAAAGGTGCATGTTTGGAACGGGTGTAACACTATGATGTGTGGAGCAGCCGGTCATAAGTGCCGTGTAAAATAATTTTCTATCCTTTGTACGACTTCGAAGTATTTAATATTAGTATCCCTAAAATGGTTTATAGAACGAATTTTAAGGATATTAATGAATGTCTCAAAAATCATACCGTTTCATGATAAACATGAAAATAAACAACATCAAATTAAAGTAGGCAAGACCAACAAAATAGAAAAATTAAAAATAAAACTGTAAATATTATTATAAGTGGAACTATTAAATTAATCTGGAAGGAGTAAAAATAGACACACGAGTGGGTTGGAACAGTGAGCCACTGGAAAACGTACAAATGACTCGGATCAAATGCAGACAAATGTTATAATTACAAAACAGAAGCTGTCCCAGAGATTAGGAACCATTTGAAATTAAAAGGGATCATCTGGACCAGGAGATCAGATTTATTCACCTCAAACAAGGAGACCAAAACTCTGTCAGTGAGTGAATGTCACTATTTCAGCAACGCACAGACTGGAATTGAGATAAAGTGAAAAATGGGTAACCGGGGTCTTGCTTGGGAACTGAAAAAAAGATTTTTTTTTTTTTTTACAGATTCAATGTAAATAATGATATAATTCGTAATTTTTGATGGTTATAGAGTCCTTCACAGTAACGGTGTCTTCCCAAGAGGTTGGGCTAATTTTAAAGTTAAATTTCAAGTTGAGACATAATGCAGCTGAAGATGCCGATAACATCAACATAGCAATGGTTGCGAGCGTTGCCACAGAGCGAGCTGTTCAGTAAATGTTCAAGGATTAGGTCTGAAGAAGATCGACAAGCATTGGCTCCAAACCCATCTAAGACCATATTATGACATCTCGCGACAATAGGAATGGTCAAAGCGTTTTTTAAAAATATATGAAATGCTCCGTGACAGTGAAAGACCTTCTGACCGTGTCTTAGCTTAGAGAAAAGGGATATGAGGTCTTGCATCGTCCTCCATATTCACCTGGTATATTTCAAACAGATTATCCTTTTTTCGAAAATTTATAACTAGATATCTGTAATAAAAAGCTCAACTATAGGGGAATCATAATTACAGGTTTCGCAGAATTTCTGACCACTTATCCTAAATAATTTCAGAAAGGTAGCAAATCATCAAAAGATCTTGGTTGGCAAATGGGTCATATTTTAATTAAATATATACTGTTGTTTATATCATCTCTCATCTGATTATTTCAAAAACATTTCATTAGTTACAACCTAATAAGTAATGAATCATTGACCAATAGCGATTTATTTTTTGTTGGTGTAATTCATTTTGTTGTATTTACTGGTAATCACTGCCGATCTGGAGGCAAAGTTTTCTCCTAGTTTGATTTTTAGTATCAAATACCAAATAAAGACCAAGTTTTTGAACGCAACTCGATCTGGGCCAAAGTCGACCATTATAATAGGGTGATGTGAAATATACCCACTGTACAATATAAGTTACCCTGACATACACATATTTACCTAAACCTCTATACTGTGTATACGTCTTCCTGGCCTTTCCGAAGAGAACAGAACAAATACCATCCATTACGTTTCTTAGTCATTTGCTCAGGCTAGGAAGCTGTCTGCTCTTTTACGTTCTCCTTCTTGCTTTTCCTATGTGGAGAATTTGAAACATACATAAAGTATACACCAAGCTCTCCTTGACAAGTTAACGATAGCTTTACGGAAAATTTCGTCATTAGCAGTTGAGCCATTGGACTGCAATGACTCAGATTCCCGTCATCTGCAGTTAATGGATATCAAGCTCGTATAGAACGTGTCAGCAATCTGACGTAAATCAGTTGTGCGTAAGATGACCTACGATTGTATTTGAACAAAATATCAATCAAAATCGATACCTTAATCATAAGATTATGTTCACGTGTAGATCTTAGAAAGCATTTGATTCGCTTATTTATCAAAAGCAAATACGCATATTCATCGAGAGCTTATAAGACGCATATCTATCATAGGCGAATGATATGCGTATTTATTATAAAACGAATGATTGTCATATGCATACAATAGGTACATTTATCATAGGCATACAATAGGCGTATAGGCATATCTGTCATAACCGTACGATAGGTATATTTACCATAAGCAAATACGCACATTCATCAAGAGCTTATAGTACGCATATCTATCATGGACAAATGATACGCGTATTTATTACAAAACGAATGTTTATCAGAAACATACAATAGGCATATTCATCTTGAGTATCAGAATCATACGATAAATATATTCATCATGAGCGTACAATAGGTATATTTATCATAAACATACAATAGGTATATTTACTATAAGTAAATACGCATATTCATCAAGAGCTCATAATACAGATATCTATGATACGCATATTCATTATAAAACGAATGTTTATCATAAGCATACAATAGGCATATATATCATAAGCATACAATAGGCGTATTTATTATGTGCATACAATAGGCACATCTATCATAAGCATACAATAGGCGTATTTATCATAAGCATACAATAGGCGTATTTATTATGTGCATACAATAGGCACATCTATCATAAGCATACAATTGGCGTATTTATCATAAGCATACAATAGGCGTATTTATAATAAGCAAATACGCATTTTTATCAAGAGCATATAATTCCCGTATTTATCATGTGCGCATGATATGCGTTTTATCATTATACAAATGTTTATAAGAAGCGTATAATCTATATATTTATCATGATCATATTTATTATATGCATACCTTGTACACATAATTATCATACGCATATAACACACATATTCATACTATGCTCATGATACGCATATTCATCATAATACGCGTATTTATCAGAATGATTATTAGTATAAAAAGAGCACATTTATCATGAGTATATAATACGTAAATTTATCATGTGTGAATGATACACATATTTGTCAAAGGATATAATACTCATATTTATCATGATAGTAGAATAAGCATATTTATTATAAGCACATGTAACTCATACTGATCACGTGAACATGATATGCATATTTATCATAAGCATATAATAGGCTTATTCATCATGAACATATGATACGCATATTTATCATGACCAAGTACGTATATTTATCATATGTATATAATGCACATAATTACTATATGCACTTGATACGTACATTTATCATGATATGCGTATTTGTCATAAGCTTAAAAACAATTTAATAAGCATATTCATCTTAAGCATATGAGGCGCATATTTATCAAAAGCCAGCACACATATTTATCTGGAGTATACTACACACATATTTATCATATACACATGATACGCATATTTATAATAATGCGCAGTCCCAACATAAGCATATAATAGGTGTATTTATCATGAGCATATAAAATGCGTATTCATCATAGACATATGATAAGCATATTTATCTTGACCATTTAATGAGCGTATGTGTCATAAGCACATAATACACATTTATCACAAGCATTTAATCCGTATATCCATCATAGGCATATAATATACATATTTATCATGAGCAAATAATGAGCATATGTATTACAAGCATATAATACGCATATTTATCATAAGCTATAATGTGGTTATTTACCATAGTCATATTATACGCGTATTTATCGCGAGCAGATATCATAAGTATTCGTATCATAAGCGTATAATACGCATATTTATTTTAAGCATAGGATATGCGTATTTATCAAAGGCTTCTTCTACGTTACAGGTATTTTATTCACTGTGGAGAACTTTTACACCAAACAAATGTTGAAGTGATTGTACTAACTTTGTCTTTCACTCTATTATAGATATCATTACTATATATATATATATATATATATATATATATGTATATATATATATGTGTGTGTGTGTGTGTGTGTGTGTGTGTGTGTGTGTGTGTAAACATATGATACAGATATTTATCATAGGTATACGTACATTCATATATAGGCGTATTTACCATCATATATGATTATCACTTACACACACTCTCACACACACTCACACATATATATATATACAATACGTGTATTTATTATGAGCATATTCTTGGCTTAGTTATTTTAATAATATTTATCTTAAGCATAAAACGCGCAATTTTTATCACAGGCATATAATACGCATTTATGTATATATTTTACGTGTATTTATTATAACGATACAATAGGTGTATATATCATAAGTATTTAATACGCATATTTATCAGAGGCATATTTATCACCAGCATTTAGTACGCATTTTTATCACGAGCATATAATACGCATTTTAATTGAAACAGGTACCAGATTATTCTTATATGCATATCATGTATATGTATGTATGTGAGAGTGTACGTGTGATATAGACTGCCCAATCTAATGATATACATACACACACACACACACACACACACATATATATATATATATATATATATATATATATATATATATATATATACGTGTATTTATTATAAGGATACATTACGAGTATATATCATAAGCATATAATACGCATATTTATCTGAGGCATATTTATCACCATCATATAGTACGCATTCTCATCACCAGCGTATAACACTTATATTCATCATTAGCATATGCTTATGTATTATAAGAATATAATACATATATTTTATCATAAGCATGTAATAGACATATTTACAGTAAGGTTATGATACGCATCTTATCATTAGGATGTTATAGGCATATTTATCATGAGCATAAATATTCATATTAGTCGTTAGGATTTAATACGCATATTTGCTATGAGAATATATAGTGCTTATTTATCATAAACATATAATACGCATATTTAACTTACGTAATACACATATTTATCATGAGCATATAATGAATATATTTATTATAAGCATATAATACGCATATTTATCCTGAGCATATACGTAATACGCATATTAATCATGGGCATATAATACGCATGTTTATCATGAGTTTAAACGTAATATGCATATCTATCATGAGCATATACGTAATACGCATATTTATCATGAGTTCATTAGTAATACGCATATTTATCGTGAGTTTATAAGTAAAACGTATATTTATCATAAGCATATAATGCGCATATTTATCATGAGTTTATACGTAATACACATATTTATCATGAGCATATACGTAATACGCATATTTATCATGGGCTTATAATACGCATTATTATTATGAATTTATACGTAAGACGCATATTCATCATGAATATATACGTAATATGAATATACATAATGAGCACATAATAAGCATATTTATCATAAGCATATGATACGCGTATTTATCATACGCATATAATACGCATTTTTATCATGAGCATTCACGTAATACATATATTTATCATAAGCGTATAATAAGCATATTTATCATAATCATACAATACGCTTATTTATTAAAGGCTTCTCTTAGCATAAAAGGTATTTCATTTGCCTCTAACAAGTTTCACACAGGATTAATTTTTTGTCGGAAAATGTTAAAAGTGGTAATGGAAACCTGTATTTGAACTTGGGCCTTTTACTCTAATTGTAAATATCTGAATGTAATACCCATCTAAGCAGTGGAAAGGAACTTGTCGCAGATCATTCTCTCAGACACCCCTCCTGGGTACACGTATATGTACAGTAAGGATACACTTCCTCAAAAGTGCCGGAAACAAAATCATATATTGTACTTAAGATAAACTTATAGACCAGCCAACTGAAATTTTCAACTTATGAACTAATATAAAAACTAAGAATTATTATTTAGATAAGGACTTGTGAAGTTGTTCTTCAACAAAACAGCATTTCTCGGTTTTTCATATTTATTTATCTATCTATCTATCTATCTATCTATCTATCTATCTATCTATCTATCTATCCACATGTATCAGTCTGTCTACCTACTTATCTATCGCTTTAAATGTTAACAGAAACAGACGTAGATATATTAATCAATGAAATGATATCATCATTCTTTACAGGTTTATTAGGATAAATTTTCTCATCCATGTTAGTTTATTTATCACAACGTTTCGACCGCTGTGTCCCTCAGTCTTCGACGGGTATCTTTCCTATTTTGGAGTATGGAACCTTATATAATGGGAGGGGAAGCGGGTGACCGTTCAAATCAATACAAGTAATTTAACTCAAAGAACGTTACTCTGTGCGTGAATTACTATGCGCGTGGAAGGTTCATGTATTGTGTAGACGTAATCAACTAGGTAATTTAGACTCGAATAAACTAATCATAACAATAAAAATTATTTAGAATGCGTAATTTCCCCAAATGAATACACAGCCGAAAATATTGGCTATCAGGGGCGGATCCAGGATTTTGAGCCGGTGAAGTGCTATTTTCATTTTTTTTATTTTACTCCAATCTATTAGATAATGAATTTAACAATTTTGCATTATTAAGTTTTATTTATGATTATATGGTATCATTTTCCAAACATACTTTATCTAGCTATTTAAAAGGAAAAAAAAATTGCCAGAACAGCCCCTTCCCTGGATCTGCACCTTATACATTAGACCGCATTTTGTCAGTTATATTCGACTAGCAAGTAATACCTGGCGTTGCCTGGGGAAAATGACTGCAAATGTGGTAACAGCGCTTTTCCCTTTGCTTTAGACCCCTAAAATAAGAAATAGATCTAAAACGTTTCACTCGCTGTTGACCCTTTAGAGGGAGGAAAAAAGATCCCCTTTGCTTTTAACATCTGTAACTGAAAAATAAAACGTTCCCGCTCGAATTCGACCCCTAAAAATGAAAAGAATATTCACCATCGATTTGACCCTTAAAAGAGAGAGACGAAAAATACCTCAACACCGAATTTGACCCCTAAAAATAATTCAAACGCGATAACTTGGATGAAGGAAGGCTTGTTTTATTTCAGGGAGATCTTACACAGGAAGTAAAAATAGGGCTACTTTCACCGATGATAAATACTATTTGAATCAACACACACGCACGCACATGCGAACACACGTACCAATGTGTGTACACATGCACACTCATAAACATACGCAGGTACACGCACATACGCTCTCGTGTGCTCGCTCGCACGCTAACGTGTATGTGCGCACACACATGCACAGCGTAAACGAGGAACATGCGCGCACTTTCAAGTGTGTTACTTGACGGATTCTGTTGTCTTATCTGTTTACGATACTTTGATTTTATTTGTGGAAATTTACAACACACAACTACGACAAAAATATACACACGTATGTATAGGTGCGCCCATACACACACGTACGTACACTCACAACACGCCAGCACTCACAACACACCTATGCACACACGAATCTTTGTTACGTTTTTTTTTTCAATTTATACGTGTACATTTCAAGTTGGGTACATTTTCATTCGTGTGAAGTTACAAGCGTACGTTAATGAGACAATGTATATATATATATATATATATATATATATATATAGTAGGTTGTGGATTCGCTACACAATATTATATTATGTTATATTGCTAGCCTGATTTGTACCATATATAGTATATATATATATATATATATATATATATATATATATATATATATATATATATATATATATATATATATATATATATTTGTGTATACATATATATTATTAGTCTACCCCTTGGAGTACGCAGTCAGTCTTAATTTTCAAAAATCCGTATGACTCAGTAACTCAATGAAC
Source organism: Thysanoteuthis rhombus (assembly GCA_963457665.1). Classification (NCBI taxonomy): domain Eukaryota; kingdom Metazoa; phylum Mollusca; class Cephalopoda; order Oegopsida; family Thysanoteuthidae; genus Thysanoteuthis; species Thysanoteuthis major. The sequence goes on along the minus strand of OY735229.1, from coordinate 12,448,538 downwards.
ATTTTATAGTGCTTCTGCGGCACAGCTATGGGCGTCCGCTACCACATTTCCAGAAAGTGGGGGGGGGGGCTCACAAAAGGATATATTTCCAAGGAAAGATATATCTGGATGTCGGTTATCAGGTAAGCGACCTGGGAGTGCTCAAGCTGTGACTCGTCCTAAGCTGTCACTGTTCATAGTGACCCCTTGATCTCCAGCCTTTTTCAATTCCAACCCACCCACTCCCCCCTCTGGCTGAGAAAGACTGATCTGCTGGTGGCGGTGGTGGTGGTGGTGATGGTGATGGTGGTGGTGGAACAGGTGGGGTGGGGTTTTGAAGTTAATGTCCTTTTAGCCCCACCCCCCGCCGCCGACGCCCATGGTAGCAGCGTATCTGATTGGACGGTGGTTCAGATGACTCGCCAAGAGGTTTGCTGCTACGCAATTTCCCAACCTTTAAATGTTTTTAAAATTTCTTCTACATACCATTTACTGTTCATATATGACTACGAGAGAATTAACATTTGCTCTTAGTTCCTGATACGATAATTTTGATAGATATTAAAAGTTATGCTTTATGGACTTCATTCGATAATTTCAATAAATATCATAATTTTGTGGTAAATTTCATCCCTATTTTTTTGTTTCAATTTTATAAAAAAAAAAAAACAAACAAAAAAACAACTAAAAACGAAAAGAATGGGACGGGATTATTTACGTATAGATGTGCGCTTTTGCCTAGGATCAGAGTATCTGTGCGCTCTGTCTACGATCAGAGTGTAGTATCTGTGTGCTTACTAAATCTCTCTCTCTCTTTCTCTCTCTCTCTCTCTCTCTCTATCGTTTTCTCTTTCTTTTCTGCGTTCCATGTTAGATTCACATCTTACTTCTTTCTCCGAATTTTGAAGAAAAAAAAAAGGAAAAAAATCATCCAAAAGGAGAAGACATTCCATCCGTGTTTATGAAATACCGCCAATCCAGACTGTTACCCTAATCTTAGGTTTCTCCAGTTCTTTAGTGAGTCTTGCTGTCTATTTATATATGTGTATGTGCGTACAGACCACACAAATGGACAGCGAGGGTCTGGAAGTTTACTCCTTTCTATGTCTTCAAAAAAATAATTTTCAACCCCCCGCCCCCCAAGGTTTTCAGACGGGGTTCAGTTTACAATGTAAGGGTTATGCTAAATCGTTCCCTTAGTTTGTACCCGGCAGCATTCACGCTTACTTTTTTTTCTTCCCCCACCTTTTTTTTTTTAGAAATATTTTAGTTATCACCGCTCAACAAGAGGTGAGAAAGAGATTTATTCATTGATCACCCTTTTCTAATTTAAAAAAAAATTGATCTCCCTTAACACAGCATGCTACCCAAAAGATGATGGTCACGTGACGGTTTCTATTGAGTGACTAACCAGACCCGTCTGCTATTACGATTTCCGTTTGTCTGGAGTGTAGATGTGGCTGACCGTGCATTAAACTAACAGACATCAATTTTGTTATCATGGATTAGTCTGGCTTTTAACAATTTCATGAAAAAAAGTTCAAAATGAATGGAAAAACAAAACAAAAACAGTCTGGTTGGTCACTCAGTAGAAACCGTCACGTGACCAACTTCTTTTGGCAGCATACCATGTTGGGCATGATGAATTGAAGAAAAATGAAAAAAGTTTGTAACCAGTGAATAAGTTACTTCACTCGCTACTCGTTGACGCAATGATTATTAAAAAGTCTAAATTAAAAAAAAAAAAGGATGGATTAACGGGATCCCAACGGGAGGGTCCCTGCATGGTTCCCAGCTCTTTATAGCACCTGCTTACCAAGTTTGTCATACATGTAGGTACTGACCAGGCTCAGACGTTGCTTAACCTGTGATCGCTTGAGAACCAGTTATCGAATGCGATTTGACAGTAGCACTACCATAGTACCTTTGAAAAATGACTTGATTATTCCCGTATAGGTAAATAACACAATTATATATTTTAGTATAAATGTTTTCATAGCAAACCAAATAACTCATACTTCGAACGAATTTTTTTTTCCTATCGATCATTTACAACTGTTCACATTTTTATATTTTTTAATTGATTTCAAATCAATAAAAGGACAGAATTGGGTAAAGAACGAACTTCTTTTCTAATATGACAGGTTTTATTCGTGGAAAATCAGAGATGCCCAAATTTACAGTATTCGTTTTCCGTGCCACAACAGAGACATCAGCAGTAATGTTGTAGACGCACACATTAGAGTCTTGTTCCACCCATTTCTCTCTTTCTGTTGGCTTTAGCTTACGAAAACAAATAGACACAACCGAACATTGCTTCACCGCCTTCTTCTCTTCCAGTTTGCTTTAGCGTGACAGAAACCAACCTACAAACAAACAGGCCAAGAAGATGATTAGGGACTTTATATCATGAGATTTGCTTTTCAACAACTAAAATACCCATATCTCGTCGTGATAGTTCAAATTGGCTACTCACTGTCAGGCTTAGTCGCCAAATAAGTAAGGCTCATTATTTGAAAATCCTTACATCGAAGGAAAATCTGTTTTTAGGACCAGAGCATGCTTAGATTCAAAATATCAAAGAATTCAGCTCTAGGCAGTGGCAAAACACTGTCGTGAGATGACCCAATAAAAACAGGTACTGACAGGTTATGAAAATTATTCCTGAGACATATGACGGAACTTGTTTGAACTTCTTATCTCGGAAAGTATTGCAAATATTAATTATTAATTTTGTACCAGACTGCATGGGATGTGAAAAAACATAGGTCGTCACTAATTTTTCATAATCTGAAGCAACACTTTTTCCCTTAGAAATGAATAATAATAAAATGGTTAACTAGAGTCACCATCTTCATATTGCTACTATTATGCCGGATAGTGGTGGGCGCGGTCCCCTATCCTTGGTTCGACGACCATTTTAACACAATCCTTCTTTACAGCCGAGAGGCATTGAATACTATTTTTCAATTCTTTGGTATGACCTACGGCACCTGGTATTCCCAGACAGTCATCCATCGAGGCAATGACCAGGCTCGACGTTGCTTAACTTCGATGGTTTTATGAGTGTGTCCCTCCGCTGTTTGACCGCATAATTGTTGACTGGATGTGCAGAGAGGCCGAACAACTGAAGATATGGAGAATGGAGTCTGGGAGCCAAGTCCAGAAATCTAGTGGAGACATTTTGTGTTCACTCCACTCTAATACCGTTGGATAAGGCATGAATCTATCTCCTCCCCGAACCTGCTATGAATAAATCGTAAGGCATCCTGATGGGGCTCTCTAATCATGATCAGCAACCACTCTGGGAGACAAGAGAACTTTGATCCCAGAACAGCCCGAAGAGGATGGGCTCTGTCAAGCTATCTGACCCTTGACACGCCCATGATGAAATCATCTGTGGTACCGCAACGATC
>OY735229.1:12329585-12444943 GCA_963457665.1 Thysanoteuthis rhombus | reverse complement strand
TATTCTAATGCCTCACTACCGTGACTTCTCGCCTCGTTTTGATCAGCCATGGATTTTTATATTAAGACGCTATCACTCGCAGGCGAAAAAGTTTTACGTTCTCAACTTGAAGGATAAAACCTTGTGCTGAATGGTTGTAAGCAGACGAGAAAAAGCGAAGAATAAATGCTAAGGTTTATTTTGGGTTATAGAAGAAAATTAAAATTAAAAGATAGATTTCACGGCACAGGGTTCAGACTTTGCTTGGTGCTTTTAGCTAAGGTTTGATATCGTCACCCATGCAAATAGATGGAAGATTGCCCCTGAAGCGTTTTGAAACAATTGAATTAAGAATAAGAGAGAGAGAGTTTGGGATATCGTTAGATAAATATTATCGATTTCGTTATTTCTTTCTTCTTTTCTTTTTCTCTTTCTCTTTTGCTCTCTTTCTTCCTCCCTTTCTTCCTTTCTTTTTGAGTTGTTTTAGCTTTCTCATATTCTCTGTAAAAAATAGAATTTGATTCTTGGTCATTAGGTATGGATGTTATTTTCCCCTTTTTTTTTCTTCAAATTGACGAAGTCCAAAACTTGATTCTGTCTGTGAATATATTTTTACATGCAGAAAAATGACTTTTGATCTTAGCTGACGGAAAGAATTCTTTTTATAACTACAACCATGCGTTGACTTACGTCTTGATTACGTTCTGATAGTATGGACGCAACTCGATCAGTGCGTAAGTCGATTATTACTGGACGAAGGGAAATATATGTTCTCCATTACGTTTCTTTCACTAAGTCATTAGCTCAGCCCAACAAGGTGTCTGTCCTTTTACCTTCACTTTCTCGCCTTCACTGTCTGGAGAGCTTGAAACAAACACAACCTATACATTGCATCCTCTTTAGCAAACCAACAGTAACACGACGGAAATTTTCGTCGCTCGCAGTTGAGCTATAGAACTGCTATGACTGAAATTACCGTCATCCACAGTTGATGAGATTTAAGCGCTCATGAGGACATATCTGTGATCGGGCGTAGGTCGGTCGGTCGGACGTACATCGACGTATGACTGTATTCCAGAAACACAACTAGCAGGTCTCTTGTTCATAAAACGCTACGTTAAGACAGAAATACTGAAATTATATGAAAGAAAATCATCTAGTTTTAATCTATACGATTTGGCATTCTTTCAGCTTGGGGCATTCACCCTTAAAATCCTCAATACTACTAATATTGTAAACATAGTCAAAAGAATTTTTTTTGAAGAAAAAAAAGGCAAAATGTTCTAACAGACTTGAAAAACAAATAAAATTTTTAATTGAGTTCAAAATCTCATTTTATTTTATTTTTTAATTTTCTTCATTTTCGTGGAATGCTATTCTTAAATGAGGTCAGTCTAAAAAAAAAAAATGAAGAAAAAATAAATTAAACCCGACCGAACCGACCCTTCGCACCTCCACCCGTTTCTCCGTCTCACAGAGTTGAATCGGGTGGAAGGAGGTGTGCAAGGCACGTTATTGTCAGTCTGTCTACAGCTAAGCCAAACATGGCGGCCAAGAACACATATGCGAACGATGATTATCTAAACTGAATGCGCAGTTAGAAAAGAAATCCAGCCAACGCACACTCTCTTTTTTTTCTCTCTCTCTCTCTTTCATTTGTCTCTCCCTTTCCTTCCTCCTTGTCTGTCTGTCTGTCTGTCCGTCTGTTCTCTCTCCTCCCTCTCCCTTTTTCTGTCTTTCTCTCTCCGTCTCTCTCTCTCTCTCTCTCTCTCTTTTTCAACTTCTGTGTCTCTGACTACGACAGCGCCACCACATCTGTCCCAGGAGAATTACAGTCGCGTCTAAGGGAGACAATTATTCTTTAAATTCACCAACTGTTTCCTTTTCCCTCTTAGTCAGTGGTTCTCAACCAGGGGTATAACCCCCCCCCCCCAGGGGAACTTGCTTGATTTCAAGGGTGGGTGCGAGCCCACAGGAGAAAAAAAAGATGTTCTCTAAATATTATGGAAATTCTCTTGAAGAGTATTGGCATAATATCGTGATGAAAATGATGTATTAGATTTTCCCGCGTATTTGCAATATCTGCTTCAAATGAATCATGTAATATGTTAAAGGGTTGTAAAGGCCATGCCCTAACTACTAAAGGGGCTTGTTTGTGAAAAATCGGTTAAATAACCACTGCTTTAAGTTTCAAAGGGAAAAATCATTTCATTTAAAATAAAATTATAAATTGTCAAGAGATGGATACTACTTGAGGCTTAACTTATAAGGTGTATTGCACGAAGTATAACATGCATTTTTTTCCGAAAATTTTGAGCCAAAAAATCCAGGTGCGTCTTATCTATGGAAACATAATTGTTATACATGTTTGTATACAGAATCATAGAAACGGGATAATGTATTTTTTATTCGAAATGGAAGCTTTATCGGAGGGTGCAGATTATCTATTCTAACGGGTTATACATTGTGAAATACGGTACTTTACATTGACCTCCCTACGTTAATCATCGAGGTTCAATAAAATTCAGGACTCGTCGGTAATTTTCCCACTGATCTTATATTATGCAATTTTTTCCCTGTAACAAAAGTATGTGCGCATACATGATTACAGCCATGTTGTACAAATCTGAACAGGAAACGGAGTGGCAAAATGCTGACGTCATCAACCGACTTCCGGTTCCAACCCCCAAAACATTATTAGTTTTGCATTGGGAAAATCTTGCTTGTTTCTTTATTATTTCGACTGCAATTTGGTACTGTTTGTCAGTATAGGATAGCAAGTTTAGATAGAATAAGAAATGTTCATATGATTTAGTTATTTTATTGATTGTTCGTTGTTTTTTTTTCACTTCGGAAATTTCAAACAGACAAGCATTTACGGTCGAATTAGGCTAATACGGAGCCTGTATTGAATGTTATGAAGGAGTCTTTAATATTAAAGCATGTTTTTTTGTACTTATAAAGTAAAAGTAAGACCTTTTTTCGTTTCTCATTCAGCCAGATGATACGATAAATATTGTTGTAATCTTTGTATAGCAGAGACAAGCTTCAAATACCTTCATATTAATGCGTCGTAGGAATCATATTAGATACCACACTTTCATTGATTTGTGTATTAAGATAATGAGCGCTATCAACTGGGATAATAATTTGCTGAAATCGTTAACTTGAAATGTACAGTCGTCCATAGAGAATGTAAAGGCAGTTGTAGTAGCTGCAAACAACGGACTTTCTTTTGACAACAAAGCAAAATGTGTCTATAAAAGTGACTGAAACAAGTAACCCATCAATTTTATCGTTATAATTACTGTATTATTAATAAAAAGAAAGACCGAAGATAATTTTCTTGAGAAAGTAATTTGAGTAAAGCAAGGAAGCAATTACCGTTCATTTTAAGACGTCCCGAACCCCAGAAATAAAATAAAATTTCTTCTGTGCTTGCCTGTATAACTCTAAGCATAACCCTCTTCTGAGCTCTCTTAGGATTTTCTGATATCTCGTTTCATTAAAGTATACAATATATAATCCGAGAGACAGCGCAGATGTTCTCAGTTCAAAGCTATGGTGGTTTGAGATATTCCGATGTGGCGTAAAGCAACCCATTGTGAATCGGAAAATACATACACATACCCAGGCCCACACAAACGCAAGAGCGGGTTATTCATATATATATATATATATATATATATATATATATATATATATATATATATATATATTGAACAGAAAGTAAGGGTCCAGTTTTGTATTATAGTTACATTATAAATAGAGCCCCCTCTTCTGGAATGTTTAAAAATGACTTTTCCCCTCAAACTTTCTATTTCAATTCAAGAAAACACTTTTTTTTCAACAAACTTTTTAATTTAATTTTAATTCAGGATGAAACCCCCCCCCCCTCGACTTTTGATTCCTTGAAATGTTGGTTTCCCTTCACAACCCTTGAAGACTTATATATAAACACAAAATGAAAAGATATGTATATGAAATTCGGTTCCACTATGTCATTATACTTACATGGTAAATAGACACCCGCCCCCGCTAAAACCCTTCAAAAGAGAGAGAGAGAGAGAGAGAGAGAGAGAGAGAGAGAGAGAGACAGACAGACAGACAGACAGACAGACAGACAGAGACAGAGATAGAGATAGAGACAGAGACAGAGAGTTGCAATTGAATGGGGCCCTAAATCTTCATTACGGTACTAGTTAACTGCAGCTGAAATAGTTATTATTATTGTGTAATTCGGCTGAAATTGTTCAGTGCAGAGTTATTATTCTGAAATGGTTACACGATGAGCAAGCCCACACCGGATATAGTAACTAGATATAAGACGGGGCCTCAGAGATGATCAGGATCATAGTTCACTCTTGTGTTTTGCTTTCAGCCTCGGTAAGAAATTGATGTTCAAACAAAAGATCAACCCCGTAAAATAATGCATTAATCTAAACATTTAAAAGCAATACACGCACATTTCCTCTCTGTGTATTGATCTTATTGGTTAATTTACCTCCCGATTATGACATAAGAATTACGTCATAAAAACTATCAAGAATTTATGTCTGGTCTTATCAAAACTGCCTGAGTTGAGTTGAGACTTGAAAATAACTTAAAATTAGGATACTTGAATTATCAAAGACAAATTGTCCAATAAAATAGCTTTGGGTTCCTTTGTGCCGATCTATACATAAATAACCTCGTCGTTTTTTACGGTTAAAATCAAGTTAATAATTATAATTATGAGTAAAATATTACATCTATTATATTATTGAACACACGCCAATGCTGTTTAATTGGCCATGCGAGATGGGTTGGACCAAATTGATCTTGAAACGATTTCAAGTTTACTTTAGCAAAAAGCGTTCAGTTCAGAAGAAAAATTTCTCACCACAAAAGATTTTTGTGCACACTGATTACAATGATTTGGAGAGGACACTGAAAGATCAGAAGTTCGGACACTGGAGGATCAGTGGTTTGGACACTCAAGGATCAGAAGTTCGGACACTGGAGGATCAGTGATTCGGACACTCAAGGATCAGAAGTTCAGACACTGGAGGATCAGTGGTTCGGACACTGAAAGATCAGAAGTTCGGACACTGGAGGATCAGTGGTTTGAACACTGAAGGATCAGATGTTCGTAAAAGTTAACCACCGCTTTACCACAGTCACCCAGCAAGCTTACGTAGTTTAATTTTTTTTTTTTCATATTGCGCTTGTCCCTAGGGGCCATGGGAAGAGGAAACGACGGTCACGTTACTCCGTTCATCCGTATTTTTATTCTCCTCTATTTAACTTCACAATTTATTATATAGGTATAACTTGATTAGTGCAGTAAGTTCCTTCCAGAATTTTCCGTACTGTATACACCATCTCTATTCGAGGTCTTATTAATAAATTCAGGTGTCTTCTTTACCAAGCTGATATTTCGTTTCATTAATTCGTACAGCAATACCCGAACTGTACTAAGTCAAAACCGCTTTATTCAAGGTATTGCTATAGCTAACTTATGGCTTTCTAGCCCTTTTGATGCTTCACCCGAGCCCCGTTAACCGTTCATTTCGAGGACATATTCCTTACTTTGTCCATCATAGATTAAACTCTTAGTTTGAATTCAGATTTGCCTGTCTTTCAAGACTTGTTGCAAACAAAGTCTGAAAAGTTCAGGGTGTCCTGCTATGTTACCCATAAGTGGAAGTGGGGTGAGAAAAAGATAGATTTATACCATCAAAGTCTGGTTTTCACTTCGAATTAATGTCCTTGAGTAAGGCATGAACTCACCCCTTCCCTAAGTCATGAAGAGATAATAGTGCATTTGGAGACCTTTAGTCAATTTGGGCGTTTTCCAAGCAACCCAGCCACATAAAAAATAACTGAATACCAACTGTCTTGATCAGAGTTTGAACTCAGTTCGCCTATTCCACTTCCTGACCGTCATGTCCCTCGTACCTCCATGTTAAGGTTCTTACGAATTATATTAGCTGAAATAAAATACGATTGTCTGGAGAAGCTGAACTATTGTGTCACACTTCAAGTAGGTTTATGATATTGCATGATAGTCTTTGTTGATTAGTTTGTATCATATGTTCTTGTATATCTGGGATCAGGTCAGGTTTTGTGGTCAGCGAAGTTCTTGGAAGAGACGTGCACGTGGTCTATACGGCACAGAGAATGGAATCGGTGAACTGAGTTCCAACCCCGATACTTCTTCTCACAGCTATGGGTAGATAACTTGCCGTTGGAGCTCTTTAGCTCTGTAAGACTGTCCATCTTGGGTGTTATGTTAGTAACTTGCCACATAATAAAATAAGCAATTGCTTGTTGTTGTCTTCATAGATCGTTCAAGAAATGCAGGTGACTTAGGAACAGTCGAATCTGAATCTGGGTAGTCCCTGAAAAAGCCCGAGACAGTTATTTCGTGAGATTTCGGTTCTCTTGTCTTGTAATAGTGGGGGCCAGGGTGTAGTATGTGTAAAAGACTAAGAGTTATAGGTACAGGACTGAAAGTTATTTCCATCGCATTATTGAATTGAAATAAACCATGAATTATTAAATAGCTTTGTTCGATATTCTATATTAAATTGTTAGGTATTAAAATATATATTATTGCTTTAAAAAATATTTTCTGTTTTATAAGGGATTTTTTCGTATATGCCTTGACTCCCAAATTAGGAAAAAAAAAATCTTGCGAAGGGAATATCTTTTTGTCTTTTAAACGTTGTACGCCCTGGATCCCGCTATCATAGGAGTACCGAGATTTCTTTACGAATATAGTGATACTAACATTGAATATCTTACTATAATTGTAGAAAACTCTGTGTGTGTGTGTGTGTGTTGTGTGTTACTTTACAACTGGCCATTATACGAAGTTGACATTCACCAGATATATTAATCAGTGCATAAGACAGTGCAGTGTCATTGTTTAGGGGATCAGCAGTTCCCGAATGAATCTAATAGAAATAAATCAATGATTAAAGATTATAGATCTTTTTTCATAGTTTCTATGAATTATCTATTGACTTCCGTTCTATAGAATTACATAAATTCGGATATAAAATATTCGAATTGGCGGCACTGAGGAGATGTAACCGAAATGCTCAGCTTCGTAAGACGAGAAATCATTCTCCAGTACAATTATGGCAGGTTGCTCAGCTCACCAAAAAGTTCAGCCACTTCAGAGCATACACTTTTGGAGCGGGCACTGCCCTAGTTTAATTAATGAATTACTTGGATATTGTCTTAGCTCAGCCAAATTTGACATATGTTTTCAGAAGATTTGCTGCACTAATCTACTAAGAACGAGTAAATAAAGTATATGACTGTCAAAAACATCTGCTTTCAACAACCTGGCCAATCGAATGCCGTTTGCATGAGATAAACATACTACCTATTTATTTGACCGTCGAAGTATACCCGAACACGTATATACGAATGCAGGTAGATGTCTAGAATAGTAAGGAATCCAGTGAAAATCGAAATATGAATGCGTTTATTTCGACTTAATGCTTGCGTCAGTTTAGATATATGCAGGCCCGACGCTAAGGGGTAACTGGGTCCCTTCTGAAAATCATGTGCCCCTCCTGGTGAATGTGAGGCGAATTGATTTTAATGTGCTAATTTTTACAACATGAACTATTTTTACAACTTGTTTTGGCAGTGCAAAAAAGCGCTTCAACCTTTTGGACATTTTGGGGCGTGTTTTTTTGACCACTTTTAGTATTTCTCTTTGTGTGCTTTGGCTAATTTTAGCTATTCTCTAGCAACACTAAGCTCTTGTACTGGCGGCCCCGCGTCGGGCCTAGGTATATGTGTTTCTGATTGTATTATTTCAAGACCAGCTAAGTAACTATCAGAGATTATTTGTATCTGGATCGGTACTCCTGTCCAAGATCAGAGTTTTGATCAGTGTCGCTCCTCAGCATGTGTCCTCAGATCAGAGCGTAGTATCTGAGCGCTCATTGAGAACTGTTTCCAATCTTTCAATTGATCACCCCAACATGGCATGCAGCCAAAAGACGTTTATCACATGAAGGTTCCTAATGAGTGACTAACCGAACCTGCCCATTCTTACGATTGGATTAAATGAAGAAACTTGTTTTTTTACCTCAAGCTTTGTAATGTACGGTTTTGAGAGAACACTGCTGAGGGCACCCGGGCATTATCTGCTGGACCCCGGTTTCGAAACCAATGCAAGGTATTAGCGCGAAGTTAACGCAACCCATCCCAGCTGGCGTTTGAACTTGATTAGCTAATTCCATTCTCCGTCTTGTTGACTGTTAGGCCACCCGCACAGTTCCAATACATATGACATTGTCCTGGCTGTTGTGCTTTACTTGTAGACCAAGTCTATTCTCATATGCAGACTTCGTAAACAAAACCTGAGACGTCTATATTGAGGGCAATGTTTTCAAGGTTGATGCCATTTCCTGTCGGATGTGTTATGTTGTGACTTTAGAGATTAACAGACAGAATCCGAAAGTGCTTTGCAACCAGGGCCAGATTAAGCTAGTAACGGGACCTGTAGCATATGTTATAGAGAGCCCTCACCTCGGGAAGATACAGGAATACCTTGAATATTGCAGTTTTGATTAGTGTGGGTTTTTATGTAATTTCGTCTAGGTGTTGCCGCACAACTTAACGTTACTATAGGCTGGTAAAAGCAACATCAAATTTTTATAAGTCCTTGTTATGGTTTCGTCTCTACGGAAAATCTTTAAACTAATTATTAACACTAATCAAGGTATAACTACACACATTAATATCGAAGCTCATACATTTTTTGCAAAACTTTTGAACTAATTTTTATTTACTATACGGTCAAACACGGCAAATATATCAGATGATAGCGACAATACTACTCGGTTTTCGTTTCGATTTTTGTGCAGTAGCTATGACTTCGTATTTATGTGTCGTTTAGGCTTTACACAGATACAACACTCTCATTAAGTACTGCATTAAAGTAATTATTCCTATTGAAGGTGATAATCGACAGAATTTTTTAATCCTAAACAATTAAGTCGTTGATAAAAGTTAATGGCAGTAGAGTATTACAGGTGTAGAGCAAGTGTAGATTCGCTGAATCAAAACCGATCACTTGAAAGCGTTCAGCATGGGGCTGTTGGAAATGCGGGGCTAGTAAAATATGCTACCTTTGCTACATAGCTAGTCCAGCATTAGATGCAACTTTTATTTTCTGGTTTTATACCCGTTCGCTGTGGCGAAGTTAGTGACGTCACTCCGGGTGGTTGTCGTCTCTGATTCTATTCCACATATCGCATACAGGCCGAGTACGTAGTGCTGTAGTATGAGCCTAAGCAGGGACATCTGGAATCGTAACCTTCGTGAGGGCACTGCCGTTGGTGGATTTTGTGCTTACACAACAGTTATCGACAAAGGAGATGAATCGAAGACGCTCATAGCTTTTGACTGACGGGTCATCAAATTATTATTTCTTGGCATGCTTAAAAAGTTTGGGAACTTGAAGCAGAATTTTTTTTTTTCAAAGAAAGGGAAAATTGATATGGGATATTTCTTGGCTGGGTGATTTTAATGGTATATTTGATATATTCTTCTTCATGAGCAATACATATCCTTGTATTTCTTGTGTGCGTGTGTGTATGTGTGTGATAACTATAAAGACATTATATAAAGTTATATAAGACAATATATATATATATATATAGATATAAATATATATATATATATATATATATATATAGAGAGAGAGAGAGAGAGAGAGAGAGAGAGAGAAAGGGGGGGTGAACATATGGAAGACACATTGATAGGAGTGAGTGTAAAAAATGATTTTATGTCATATATATATATATATATATATATATATATATATATATATATATGTATGTATGTATTACCTAACCAGTTTCGATCATTTGGTCATCCTCAGATGAAGGAAGAGTTGATAGCAAAAAAAAAAAATGGTCTTGGTGAATACTAATTTTAGAATTCTTGTCCGTCTCTTTCAGTAGAAATCTCATATTGCATACATCAGTGGGGCCCCATCCAACTCAGTTTTTATCATCTGGGCATCTCTTATTTCATCTCTCTGTCCCTTCTCGGATTTTTCCCCCTCATAAAGTACCAGCAAGTGAATACAGCACACTACAAAGAACATATTTTGTATCTATAATCACCTAACTAAATAATTCTATTGAAACACTATTACAAATCTTTGAAGATGAACATGAAACAATAAGTATCATAAACAATGTGAATGTTTGATATGAAAATTCAGTGCAAATCGAACACATTCGAATTCATATCAATTCGAACAATCAACTGGTTTAACAAATGAAATCATTATGGATCATCGTGCAATTATATATATATATATATATATATATATATATATATATATATATATATATATATATATATATATATATATGTGTGTGTGTGTGTGTGTGTGTGTGAGTGTGTATATAAAAGGAAATGAATGGGTGTTGTGCAAGGATCGAACCTGCGATCACCTTGGAAGCAAAACGATTGTAAAATAGAGAAATGAGTAATATATATAAGTGCTTTCCCGAAATCTTGGCATACAATGAAAGTGGTGTCTTCAATGTCTTCAATCATCACATTGTCGGATATAAAACGTCCATTTACTGATATTTCATATATATATATATATATATATATATATATATATATATATATATATATATATATATATATATATATGGGATAATTAACGCTCCCTTATTCAGGGTTGAGCACTCTCAAAGTGAAGTAACTCGTTCATTGTAAGCTTATGCAATGCTCTTCCAACATGGAATGGAGCACTCTGGTTGATTAGGAATATTTACGATAAATAAATATATCGGTTAAATTCAACCTCACTGACCGTCCAGTTCCGTGGAGTAGAGAGGGGATACCAGCCTCCGGGTCCGAAAATAAGGTTTCGATCCTGCATCGTGGTACTGGGTGGGATATGGGATAATGGATAGTCTATAGCCACACTGAAGAGTTGTAATATAACGAAACAGCTGTCTGTGAATGACACAATAATATATATATATATATATATATATATATATATATATATATATATATATATATTGTGTTATATTATATTGAAACCTTTTTTGAAATGGTCTCCTGTTATTATGCTGTAAATGTATCGCTTGGCCCAGACAACGTAAGTTTCGATATGATATAACGCAATTTATAATCTGTCAGATCATACATACACACATACACACACATACGTATATATTTATAATAGAATGGTTAATGGATAGATGGTGTGTGAGCTGAGCAAAACTGGATACAAAATCTCATATCTCCCCCCTGCAGCTAAATTTTCATGAAATGCAATTTACTAGCCTTTAGGGTCAAGCTATTCGCCATCTGATTTTACCTCTGAAAGAGCAGGAGTGCTCAGTAGTGTTCCCCAACCATGGGGCTGCGGACTGGTAATGGGCCGCGAACAAGGCTCTCCTTAACAGGAACTGTTATTAAAAGCCTTGGTTGCGACGCATGTGACACCAGGTTGCGAGGAAACGATATAATTTGCCGATATTTGCTTCCTTTGATCTTGATATTGAATTCGTGAGATAAACCGTTTTAAAAAACTAAATTGTGTGTATTAACCCCTTATAAGTGAATTAAAGTTGATTTATCGGCAATATTCTGGTTGTGATTTAATGCGCCTCCTCCTGTCTACTGGTCTGCAAGAATATTTTCGATATCAAACTGGTCTGTGGTGTAAAATAGGTTGGGGACCCCTGCTGTGCTTCCCCAAAACTGAGGATCTTCAGCTTAATAGATTCCTTTCGGTTGGGTTGTAAAGGACGTCTTTTCCTGACTGATATTCTCGTTGGGTAATCAAATATTGATTGCTTACAGCAGTGGTCGCTAAGTTTTTTATGCCAAGCGCCTACTTTTGAGACTTATGTTGGTGTAAAATTCCTGTACCATCCACCAACATTTGAAATCCAGTTAGCCACAGAACGGCCATTTAAAAATGGCTGGATTTGTAAAAAAAAAAAAAGACAAGTGGCTTAAATTGCGTAGATTTGATTTCCAGGTCATTGGGGGATTGTTTATGCTCCAAAAACTAGTACAAAATCTGCAAAAAGTAAATATATATTATATATTAAGACAATAAGGAAAATAAAAGCCACTGTTTTGGTTGGTAATCTTCATAAAAATGCACTGTTAGCTATAACAGAAAAAACGGAATTGCACATTCCAAAATTGAAATACTTTATTGCTACGAATACAGACATACCTTGCAATCCATTAATGGGTCTATCGCTCGCTTAAAAGCTTACATTGCTTATAATCGGGTGGTATAACCCAGGTTGGCGACCACTGGCCTACAGGTTTGTTTTTTCAAAAGCATGGATTATTTTTACATCTGCCAACGATTCACTCCTGTCTCTCTGTCAGTCGGACTCTCTATCTGTCCAGTCGATATCTCCAAAGCTCTATGAATTCCAGTGACATTTGGAAAGATGGACCATGAACTAAGGAAGAATTGAACACATTTTGGAGGCGGATCTGGACATTTTCACAGTTACCTCCCCATCATTATGACTCTATATCCACGCGATATCTCAAATAGTTCTCGGTGAATTTCGACGAAATTTTCTGAAACAGTTAACCCTCTGTTAAGGGAGAATTCGTTTAATTCAAGGCTGGGTCTCGGAATATTAATTCAATTGAGATATATTTTTCATATACATACATGTATGTTTTCACTCATGACTTTCGTGAAAATATCTCCGGAAGTCGTTTGTGAATTTCAATGACATTTTGTGGAAGGGTGGGCCGTAGGCTAAAGAATAATTGAATGAATTTTTGGGTCGACTGAGGAATTTCTTGCAAAGATACCTCCTCTGCATCATAGGCATGTACGAACTGATTTTCACCCAGTCGTTAGTGACAGAAGCGTTGGTAGAGGTATGCACTTTCTAGCTTTAAATAGCTATGATTAAGTGGGACCCTCTGTAACCAATGTGCCACTATTGTACATTCTTCTGTAAGAATAAGCATGTGGATAATATTCTGAGTAAATTGTGCATAAATGGCAATAATTGCTCACACCAATTAATTGACAAGTGGCTCTCTGAGATTTTTGACCTGACGAATGATTCAAGAGTTCTGACATTCTTTTGACCACGCCCCAAAAAGCTAGGAGTGGGAGGACAGTCATACAATTTAGGCCACACCCTAAAGTAGGCCACTAGAAGCCACCGGCGAAACAAGGGCGAATTAACTAAAATGATGTTTTTTTCCCTTTTAAATATTAGTTAAAATTAGCTAATCGTATTTTTGCTATAATATACGTAGAAGAAGATTAAAATTAGGCTTAACTTAATTTCACACTCGGATACTCATTATTAATGAAGGTTCGGTATTAGGCGCATCGTGAGAGACGAGGCGGAGTAGGAAGAAAGAGCCAAGTCTTCTAAAACATTATATTCATTTACAGTGTCATAAGTAGCAACTTCCTCTTGGCACTATTCAAACCTAAAAAAGCACGTGTCGAAACAGTGTTAGCATTTGGTACTTTTCAAGACCAACGTTGTGCAAATTTGGTACCAAACAAGGCTATTTGTTTTCCAAAATTCAAAATTTGGTACTGAAGGAAAATTTGCTATTGATAACTATTCTTCAAACGTGAATGATATGATTCGATGTGAATGAATATACAAGGGAAATAGATTTAAAAAAATATGTATTTTAATTAATTTTTTCTGTAAGCTTAGCCTAATGATAGATTCTAAGTTATTTGATTATTTTGATACTGAATACATTCAATTTGGTTCCAAGACCACAGCAATTTGGTCTGATAATGGATTTTACGGTATTTGATTATTTTGGTTCTGGGGCTTCTTAATTTGGTCCCAAGACCATACAAAATTGGCAAGGGACGTGAGGGGCAAAGACAGTGCCCCCCTGTGACAGTTGCACTATATCAGAGGCGATGCGTCAGACCTGCAGACTCTGCAACTGAATGCAGAGGAACTCTTGGACTCAATATATCTAAGGAACCTTTTGGAAATCTAAGAAAAAGCTATTTGAAAAAAAAACCTTTGAAATAATTGCTGTTGGACTCGGCGTTGCCCCTGGAAGATACAATCATTAAGTAACGGATCCTCCCAGCGGAAATTTTGTGCTTCATCATACCTGCGCCCGGGTGCAACAGTTTCCTCTCGTAGCCCTTCTTGCTACACCTTTAACCCCGAGCCAAGATGTCTTCTGGGAAATTTTCTTACTTTTTTTAGCAGTTTTCACCATGATGCTGTACATTAGAGATAAATAATGAAACTGACCGAATGTTGAACATAGCTTGAGTCTTGACTTGTCAAATATCAAACGTCACATTGCAAATCTTATGACAGAGAAACAACATGATCTCTTGCAAAGCAATCGTAGGACATAATTATTGTGAACAGGTGTATATATAAGCATTCGAATAATTGTGATCCATTTGAAATGAAAAGATGATTTTTAAAGGTCAAAAGTTGTTTCTTGTAGTTCGTAAATTTCTAGAAACTAAATGCTAAAAATATGGTCCAGCCAGAATATCCCTCTTTATAGAAGGAGTCCTCTAATGATTTCAAAATCTCAAAACCACTTTTTTAACATTACTAAAGAAAGAAAAGTCCGATTTCCAATGAGAGATTACTCTTCGTATGATAGGTTCAGATTCAAAGCCGCCATGATATAAAAATGTACTTCCGAGAACTGAAGTCCATTTCCCTTATTTATTTGAGTCATTGTATCCTGAGCTTTTGGTTGTAGAGCCGCGGTAATATATCGATGAAAAAATTTTGATTCAAAACCAGGATTGGACCCAAATGCTGGCAACACGGAACGTCAACCAGCAGATATCATGTCTCTAGGCCTTTCCAAATTCAAAGGGATAATTTTTGATTTTTATCAGATGAAGTATGATAAATCATCAGCATTTCTAAATTTTTATGGCTACTTTTAAATAATAAGTCTTAGTTGTGAAGTCAGTTTTTTCAGGAATATCTGATAGTTAGATGCTTTCTGTTTTTCGTGAATCGGAGAGAAACAAGACATTCTCATGATCGACGACAGGTTCTGTCAAAATTGACTAGTTCGATGAGATGGAGTGCTTACAATTGTTGGGACTTAAGAGAGAAAGTAAGTGAACTGAGGCAAGGTTGCAAGTAGATAAATAATTAAATAAGATAATTCTAAACTTTGAAGGGCGCCGAAGTTCAGCTTGCCCAGGGCACTAGAAACTCCAAGACCGGCCCTGATAATTCACCATTGAATGCTTGCGCTAACAGCTCTGAACAAGGGACCGCATAGTTCTCTGTTGAATCTTCATAGCCTGTTAGCGGTCTTCACTAACTAAAAACAGAACTCTCAGTTATAACTAAGTTAGAAAAAATAGAAGCAGTAATTTACTTGTTAAACCTGTTATGTTAAAATTGGAGACCAACTTTTTTTTTTTCTGGTCTTTCTTCTTTTTGTTTTTTCAAAATCCCCCCCGCCCATCCTGCCTACGTTGTTTATTTTTATAGTTTTCTATCTTTCTCTTTTTATATTATTTTTTTTTCCATGTTTAAATTTTGTTTTTCTGCGTCTCTCTAGAGATGCGATTTGTCCGATCGGGTAATGTCCTCGGTAATGGTATGTAGCGCAAGGTGAAGTGAGCGATGCCGCTTCGGGTGCCTGTAGACTCTAACCCGATTTCACAAATCGCCAACGTGTCGAGTAAGTAGAAATGCGATATATAGCGCTCGAGCAACGACGACTGAAGCCGTGGCCAACGTAAGGGCACTGATTACTAACCTACTAGCATCTGTGTGTATATCGGTCACTTCTTCTTCTTCTTCTTCTTCTTCTTCTTCTTCTTCTTCTTCTTCTTCTTCTTCTTCTTCTTCTTTTTCTTCTTCTTCAACTCAGCGTGTGCAATGCGTTCATTTCCGTGAAAGGGCGGCGGTACCATAGTTGATAAGCGCTAATGAATAAGATATTCGATAACGCTCGGGAAAGAAAAATCACTCAGACATACCAGGCATTTTATTTTGACAGCTAGTGCCCTTACGCTGACTACAGCCTCAACCGCCACTGCCAAGGCTTTCCATATCAAAAGGTTTCTCTTGTCTAGGCTTGCAATATGTGAAATTGACTCGAAGGTGATAAGCATTTTAAGTGACGTCTCTCACTTCATTATTTTCGCCTACGGACCTGGTAGGTATTCCCAAGTGGTAAACCATTCTAGAACTGACTAGGCCTGATGTTGCTTAAATTCATCGATCTTACGAGAATTGGTGTTCCGTCAGGAGGTTCTATTTCGACAATTCCAACTAAAATACTAAAAATACTAAAAAACAAACAAACAGAAAAACAAGCCTGGTCAAAGTTAGACTCTACTTTTATTATTTCAACTCAAGATGATTACAGCATTTTTTGTCTTGTATGTATTATAAATAAATTCGTAGATAAATAAGATTTGACGTCTTGGTTCTACTCGTCACAATTTTAAATCACGGTAGGGGAATGTTATATATATATATATATATATATATATATATATATATATATATATATATATATATATATATATATATGAGAAACCGAGGACGACACAAGAAGGAGAGATGAACTAGGCAAATTCAGGAAATACTGGCTCTGCGACGCCCATGATAGAGAATTGGGGCGAATCCTGGGCAAGGTCTATGTCCAACGACGGACGTTGAAAGACTGATGATGATGATGATGATGATGATGATGATTGGATAAACGAACAGCGGATAGTTTACTTCCCTAACTTGAGATGAGGATTGTTCTTGTTCTTGTTACAGGGAAAAGAGAAAGTTAACTCCGACTTGAGTTTGGACAATGAATCACTTCTGCTACAGCTGGATCAAGATGTACTATAGTTCTTGTTTTAATCGATGGAAATATTGAGCCAAGGATTTTCCAAAAGAGATCAATTATTCTGACCCGGATCAAAATCAGTGTCTCTTTTGTTGCTCATCTTCATAGTCTGATTGGTGCAAACTTGATGGTTGAACAAAATCATTCGAGGAGATATTGGTCTGCAAAAAAATCAAAGTAATAATGTAAACTATCAGACGTTAAGAAAACTTAACATCTTTAAACTGTCATGTGGAATAAACTCCATCCTGAATGTTTTCCCGACAAGTACAGCCCTATCAAACGTTAGTTTTCTTGGTCTTCATTTTTAACTTGTCACGTTTCAGTGTTTCCAACTTCACAATTTTTACACCACTAAGCTAATTCAGCATTTATTTTTAGTATTCTTAATTCTGTGCCATTACGCCCTTCTTACAAAAAACCCTTTGATGTGAAAAGTGGCCAAAAGGAATCAACAAACCGAGTTTGAATTCCATTCGAGGCTCCTGGTTTTCACTTCGCATTATTGGCCTTGGGAAAGGCATTAATCGACTTCTCTTCCTTGTCCCTCTAGCTTAGGGTGAATAGCAAAAGCCATCATGTCGGCCCAAGTACTGGTAAAGGAGCAGGGTTGGAGGTTGGACGAGCAACTTCATCCCGTGAGAACCCACTTGGCATTGAAAATTGAGCAACAATATCTAGTGTTGTGTGTTTGCGGCCCTATGCTCCACCATGAGTCTACAGGTAATCAATCAACTACTTCTCTTTAAACTCAACTAATTAACTCACTGTAGAGTAGGGATTTTACCTTGAAGCTCTCACAAGGATCACTTGAAAGCACTCAGAGTCAAAGAACTCATACCTCTGCCAACGCCTTACATTAACGAAAAACTGAATGAAAATCTGTTCATATATAGCTACAATATAGGTAACCATGCAACTTTTGATTTTTCATTTTTTGGACTAATGCCTTGATGTATGAAAATATCTCTCGATCGGAAAAGATCCTCTGTACGCCCTCAAATATAACCAACTGTTTCTCAGCCTTTATCTTACACTTCCACAGAATATCATTGGAATTCATTGTGAACTACTAGAGATATTGCGTTGATGAATAGATAAACATTAGTGAATGCATATACTTCCAATTTCGTGAACAGAGGTGAACAACTGATAGTCGTAGATAGTAGCAGTTAAAGCAGTAGTAGTAGTAGTAGCAGCAGTAGTAGTAGTAGTAGTAGTAGTAGTAGTAGCAAGAATAGTAGTAGTAGTAGTAGTAGTAGTAGTAGTAGTAGTAGTAGTAGCAGTAGTAGTAGTAACCAGAGCAATGAAAAACCAGCATTGAGCAGTGTTGTCAAGTGTGGCTTGTTATTCATTGCTAAAAGTGTCTTTAAAAATGGCTAAAATTGGCTACATTTTATACATTATGTATTTCATGTTGTATTTATATGTACTCATTTGAAGTCGAATTAATCAAATGAAATGAGTAAATAAGACTCCGGAACCGATTATTAGCAAAAATTGGACATTAACTTCAAATAAACTTTCCAGGTTTGATCGTCTATCGTAGATGTTTTATCAGCTAAATTGGAAGTAAAATCAGCCAGCACTAGCCAAAAATGGTTAATTTGGCAACCGTAGCACTGAATGAGAAAAGTAAATACAAGAAAAAATGACATGAAATAAAACGAAGCTTGATGATTATTCAGTGTTGCCAAGTATGTTTTTTATAGCTAAAACTTTCTATGAAAATGGCTACTTTTTATATTTTCGAAGTTATACTGATTTAAGAGGATATCAATCAAATATAATAGCTATATACAAAGATTGCAGAACAAATTATTAATAAAAATTTAACATTTAATTTCATTGAATAAACCAAATTTGATAGCCTATTGTAGATTTTGATCGGTTGAATCCTTTAAAAAATAGCCAAATCTAGCCTGAAAATGGCTCATTTGGCAACCCTGTGATTATACTGGTAAGAAAAACGGGATGGGGAGAAGAAAGAAGTGTTTTAACTTTTTTTTTTCTGAGGGAAGCCAGCGACTTCCGGAGGATGTGGGTGGAGACCAAAGCACTGCGTGACACGTCCATATCCCTCCGCTGCTTAACCTTCTCCGGGGTCAGGGGTCAGAGCCGAGCAAGCGGAGGCAAGGGTTAGCAAGGTGGAGGTCGTGAACTATCAGCTTACACTCCCGATTAATTCTGTCCCACGCTTCGTGGTGGGGTTGACCACCAGTTGAACGAGGGAAACGAAGGAAGATGGATGGATAGGAGGACAAGAGAAAGATGGAGGATGAGTGGGGGGGGGGGAGACAACACACACACATACACACACACGTATTCAAACACATACACACACTTACACCCACATACACACATGCACACACACACACACACACACACACACACACACACACACACATATATATATATATATATGTATATGGATGTATATATATATGTATATATATATGTATATATATATGTATATATATATGTATCAATATAAAAATGCATGTAGTGAGTGGGGGTGGAAAGCGTGGACATTAAAAGATAGAGAAAGGGAAGAATGGGGAGAGGGAGAAAGACACATACTCATATATGTGCACACACGCGCGTGCACACGCACACACACACAGTCATATAAATGATTATAAATTGCGTTATATTATATTGAAACTCAATTTGAAATACACTGTGGTAAGAACATACGTTGGAATGAACTATTAAGAATTAGACGAACTCTTGAGTTAAAGTACCTGGAGACTATTAATTAATCAATTGGCGAGTTGATAAGTATTTTATGCATGTACCGGTAGGTGTTCCACTTAGTGGTTAAAAGGCTAGGTTCCCATAGAAAATATACTTAACCCCAAATATTTGGCTTAGAAAAGTAAGATGAAAGTCTGTAGGAGGCAATAGAGTCCTTTGAGTATCAGTAGATGTTTCTGTATCTCCCCCACCCTCTCTCTCTCCCTATATATATATATATATGTATATATATATATATATATATATATATGTGTGTGTGTGTGTGTGTGTGTGTGTTTATTAACTTATATATACCTCTCTCTCTCTCTCTCTCTCTATCTATCTATCTATCTATATATATATATATATAGGGAGAGAGAGAGAGGTAGAGAGTGAAAGAAGGAGAAAGGGAAAGATAGAAGAATATATATATCTATTTGTATATATATATATTATATATATATGTGTATGTAGAGAGAGGGGGAAAGAGAGAGAGGGGGGAAGAAAAAGGAGAGAGAGAAAGGTAGAGGATGAAAGAAAGCATGGAAATAAAAGGATAGAGAAAGGAAAGGAGAAAGAGGGAGAATACTGAAGGAGTGAGAAAGACTAAGGAACTGTTAGTTTGAAAAAATGAAATGATTTGCAGAAAGCAAGTTGAAGAAGAGGGGAAAATATAAAGCAAGACATAGAAAGAAAGAAGGGAAAGGAGAAATGAAGGAAGAAAAGAAGAACGAAAGAAATATTTTAAAAAAGAAAGGAAGGAAGAAAGAAAGAAGAAAAGAGACGGAAGAAAGGAAGTGGGGGAAGATGGAGAGGAATAAGGAAGAACGAAAAGAAGGAAAAATGGGAGGGAAGAAAAAGGTCAGAAGATAGGAGGGAAGTTAGAAAGGAACAAAGAAAGATGAGATAGAGGGAAGGAAGAGAGAAGGAGTGAAGAAATGGTGAAAGACGGGAAAATAGAGAGCTAAGAAAAAAAAGGAAAAAAAGTGGAAGGAAGAAATATGAAATGGAAGGAAAGAAAGATGAAAGAAAGAACTAAAAAAGAAAAAAAAATAAGGAAGGAAGCAAGAAAGAAAGAAGAAGAAAGGAAATAATGAACGAAGAAAGAGGAGACAGAAAGGAAGCACAATTTTAATTGAGTAAGTGTGGGCAAGGGCAAATGCTAAAAGGAAGGAAAGTAAAAATAGGTGAAGAGAGATAAGATAAGCAAAAAGATACGACAAAACAAAATGGATGTTGCAGAGAGATCTGAAAAAGATGGACGAGGCAAAATTGGGGCGTGAATTAAATGTGCGGTAGAGGAACCCTGTTAAAGGGGGGAGGTGTTCGACCGAAATTCACTGTCCGAAGCATCGTAATTGTCTGTCTAATGAGAACCAACTTGCACAGAGAGAGAGAGAGAGAGAGAGAGAGAGAGAGAGAGAGAGAGAGAGAGAGAGAGAGAGAGAGAGAGAGAGAGAGAGATGGGTGAGCAAATTAAGAAAAAACTCCGGGAGTTTTGTTTCAGTGTTGTGAAAAATCCATGAAATTATTACCAAAATGATTTGACTATCCCCACCCCGTATTTCTAACAAGAAAACAGGAGAATTGCCTTGTATATAACTAGATGAAAAAAAAAAAAAAAACTCTAAAGAGAAAAAACCCAAACATTCCCTAGAATTCTTATAAATAGGTTTGAAAACAGAATTGTGAAATTGTTTTTCACATCAGTGAATGGTACCTCCAAACACGTTTGGCAAAAAAGGCTAAATGACGGAAGAAAAAAATCTACAAAACTTATACAAAGATAGTCATCTTGTTAATAAATCTTTGTCACATTCGTAAGAAAAATGAATGGATAAAAATCTGACAGGAAAATTATTTGTTCCCAGTGTTTAGGATAGGATATTTTGGTCTGTGGAAAAGTTGTGTATACACAGTGTAAAACAATAGGACGTAATCCATGTTTGGAATTGTATATAAAAAAACGTGCGTGAAGGTAGTTACCAGTGCGGAGAATCTACGACTTCAATATAATTGAAAAATGCCAGATCCCATATAACTTAATTGTTTTTAATGTTTCAAAATTGTTTTCTTTTTAAACCATAGACGGAATTGAGCCTTTGAATCAGACAAAAGTACATTTAAAAGAAAAATCTTGCTAAAGATGTTATCAACAAAAAAAAAAAAACAACAAAAAACCCCCAAAACAATACATTATTTTCCAGCTGATGTAAGTACGATGTCTTATGATTATTGTGTATTTTTATTCGGTTAAAAATCCCCATCAAAAAAGCTGTGACTCAAATGTAATTGACAAATGCTGGCTGACATATTACTAAATTGTTTTTGAAGTTTGAAATTTCTTCTCTTTTTCACGTATTTATTTGTTCAAAATGTCAATGTAAAAACAAAAAAAAAAAATCTTGAAAATTACTCACTTGAGAAGAATTAATTTTTGGTTCACTTCGGAATTTCCCCTTTTGTAGTCTACACTTGTTGTGTAACTAAATTAAAATCGCCCACCGAGAAAAAAAGTGGTTGAAGAGGTAGATTCCCTTAATACAGCTTATGTGTAAACGCTCGCGTGTGTGTGCATTTTTTTCTCACTATTATCACTACTAATAATACATACTATTGTTCCATTAATGGAAAAAAAATGTATTAGAATCAATTTAATTTGTATAAAAATCAATTCAATTTGTACAAGAATCAATTTTATAGTTACAATGATTTGTGCCAATCGCCGGGAAAATTACTGGAGAAAATTTGAATATAAAAATTCCTTTTCAAAATCTACAACCAAAGTTTGGTTAGAAAATACTGCCGAATGACTTCAGAGGTCAACCCCATATAGCCTATGTGGCAATCTGACCTCTTCTCAGTCGACATGCTGAATGTTAGGTCGATAGGTCCTGTAGTTTGACTGGAGAAGAGGCACGGACATACAAACTAAAATCTCAAATATTAGTATAAGTAGTCCAGGTGATTGGGGCAGAATTTCATAGGAACTGCCCACTTACTGATGAAAAGCATTGGTAGAGATGTACTGAACAATTCCAGATATGGAGAAATTCTGATAGGGACTTTCCTTAGCAACAGTTGCAATGGAGAGAGAGAAAGGTAGAGGATGAAAGAAAGCAAGCCTATGAATATCTTCTAATTAAACATAGAATAGATTTCCCAGGTCTACCCCCAAATTTGATCACCCCTTTTTTATTTTAGCTGGATAACTTTATTATCAATCAAACAATAGTATTTTTTCTGATCTTTCCACAACATTTCGTTGAAATTCATTGGTAAATTTTGGAGGTATGGTGTCGAAAGACATAAGCAAGTACAGAGATGCCTCCCCCCAGGAAAAATGTTTTTTTCATTAATTTTTATATTTGTTCCTGTCTCTCTACGATATCTCAGAAACCCCTCCATTAATTTCAATTGATTTTTGCTTTTGGTTAAGAATCGTTGTTAGGAAGAAATAACTAAATTTGGGAGCGGATCCTGGAATTCGTTTTGATTCAAATGTATCTTATACATTTCTGTATTCGTTCCTGTCTGACGATTGGGTATCTTCAAAAGTTCTCAATAGATATCAATGAAAGTGTAAGGCACATTGTAAAGAAGGAATAACAAAATTCGGGTATGGATCTCGGAATTTCTGATTGAGAGTTTGTGGGTTTTTTCATAAATTTCTTTATTCTCCCCTCCTTTCAACACGATATCTCCAGTAGTTCTCAATGAATCGTGATGAGCTTTCGTGGAAGAATAAGGCACATATCAAGGAAAATGTGATTAAATTTTGGGGTGGATCTCAAAATTTGTTTTTGATTGAGAGAAATTTTCCAGGTTCTGTCTTTGTACATGTCTGTATACCCTCGTACCTGTCCATACAATATCTCCAAAAGTTCTCACTGGATGTCAATTAAATTTTGTTGAAAGATGGGTCACGGAGTAGGGAAGAAGTGATTAAATATCAATATGGATCCAGGAATTAGTTTTTGCGTCAGAGATATTTGTTCGTTTTTTTTCCATACATTTCTATATCTGCTCCTGTTTGTCTATCCGATATCTCCAAAAGTTCTCTATAAATTTCAGATTTTGAGGAACGGTAAAGCAAGTAACAGGGAAGATGTGATGAAAATTTAGAGTTGATCCAGGAATTCGTTTTTGATTGAGAGATATGTGTTCATTCTTTTCGGGTTTTTTTCTCTGTACATTTCTGTCTCATGTCTGACCGCACAAAATCACCGAAAGTTCTCGATGGAATAGTGGAAAGATGGACTGCAGGATGAAGAAAAATTGATTAAATTATAGGGGAGATCAGGGAATGTTTCTGTATGGTGCGCACTGCTGTATGAAAAAATCCACTATTCATGAAGCATGTCCGTAATAAGGCCTTTACACGTCATCTTATCAAGTCAGACTTACAATATATCATTGAGCACATCTGAGACAAAAAAAAAAAAAAAAAATTTGAGAAACTTTTTGATTGAAAATTTGAAGGACTGATTTCTAAGCAGTTGCTACGGAAAACTAATTCCTTAGAAACCGTAACTTACAGTCTGAGGATGTCTCCATATCCGAAAATGATTAATACCTATCAAAGAAAAATTGTGCCAAATTTCAAGCTTTTATCACCAACTGAGAAATTTTTGCACCAATCGCCTGGACTAAGATAAGAAAATATATTAATTGGCAAAAAAAAAAAAAAAAAAAAGAGTTAGTCCAGCTTGGTTGGTTTGATAATGACATATTTCCTACAGACGCCAATGGCCAGTGTTCGATCCCAGCAGGATTCCAAATGCTGATTTTTGGACTAACAAGCTCCTCCGTAGATGTCACTGGCTTAACTGTTAGCAGAGCGGAGGATGGGATTGGGATGGGAAACTAATTCCTGCGAAAATAGTTGGTGCTCACTTCAAACTGATGCGCAGGGTAAATAATAAGGTAGGCTAAATTTTTGAGCCTTGGTTTGCAATCAGTCTAGGAGACGAACAGCTCTCTATTCAAACCGGAAAAGTCCAACCCTTTATTCAGCGTCGTTAGAGGCAGGCAATGGACGGAAAAATTTACGAAGTTGAACCTTCAAGAAATTGCGCTAATTCATTGCATGTAAATTTATTAGTTTGTCTCAGAGTTCATTTACTCATTAGTGGAGTAAATTTGCAGTATTTTAACTGTTCATCTGTGTAACATTTTTTTCAGTGTAGGGAACGTGTTGCCGCGGGCGTTAGTGGAGCTTAAACGGGCATCTCAAGTCGGAAGTGGATTTGATGAATTGCTCAAGTAAAATGAAGGAGAATGAATAACGCGAGTACCGGCCCCATCTCCCAACCACACCTCGAGTATAAGTGGAAGATTAAAAATTGAGAAATATATTTTTAAAAGCTCTTTTCACTCGGAAGATTGACTTATTTTCTCTCAATTAGCCTCGTGCCGTATTGAGCTTGACACTCTCTTTGATTTCTATGAAGATTTTCGTAGATGGAATTCCTGAATTACAACTGCTGAACACGAAATTTTTCTCGTAGTAATTTACTTCCTATACTTCCCTCAAGAAATTACATGACTAAGTTTCCCTTCTCATCGGTGGTCTAAAGGAATCAGGGAACATGTTTGAAAGTATACTTTATTTTATTGAGTTCTGAGTGCGTAAGGCATGAAATGTTGACATCCACCGGAAAGTTTTTCCTATCAAATTTAATTTAATGTATTGATGGCTTAATATTTGATACAAATTGAGTACTCTGATTATATATCACCAAATGAATAAATAAATAAATAAATAAATAAAATAAAAAATAAAATAAAATAAACAGATAAAAATTCTGTTCCTTCTTTGTAATCTTACAAATTACTAAAACATTATTGTGAACCAAATACGTATATATATGTATGATTTTATAACATTTTTATACATATCCTGACTAGTTTCGACCCGTGTGGTCGTGATCAAGGGGAAAATAGGTAAATCTTTATATCTTTAGATTTGTTTGTCTGTAACAAAAGTTGTGGGCACACATGATCAAAATAGAAGCAAAGAGACATTGAATTTTTTTCTTGTGACAGACTTGAAAATGCAACCAGCCAGCCAGCCAGCAGTGGAACTCTTCCAATCAAGACACGGAGACATCCTTATTGTGATCAAAAATACTCACCACAATTGTGATGTGGTATTAGCAGTAGAAAGCTGTCGTCCGTTAACAGATCCTCTCAAATAACTGCATTTCGCGGATGTACTTTTGCGAAATTTTTAGCACGAATCTTTCCCGAAAATTAGTCCTACAGAAAAGTTTTGCACGCATTAATTTTCCTCAAAAATAAAATTTAAAAAAAACCCGAAGAAATGGAAGTTAGATAAGGTATTTACAGAAATTATTTTTCAAGTCATTAGAATGGGGTTGTATAAATATTGTAACTTCAATGCTAAACTGGACCGTAACTTTCCACCCATGATACGGAAGTACACCTTTCATTATTTCCTTTCAATTATTTCCTTTTTTGTCTGAAAAAATATAGGTAATCCTTCGTTTCGTGAACGCCAAAAATTAAAATTGACTATGGACGCAGAGAAGGGCCAAAAGCATTTTTTTAAACACCGAGTGATGATCAAAGCAATAACAATATAGTTCATGTAATAAGTTCTATTTTCTCTCTCTGAATTTTCCACACACGATGTTGTAAACAGCAAACAAAAATTGAGCGCCGTTTTTAACATCGAGTGAGAGTATGAACTTTTCAATTCATAATCGTAATTCAAAGCAATCAGATACATATACGATTTGAGTCACTTTCTATTTGCCCTTTTTCTGCAACCGTGGTCAATTTTGACAATTGTTGAAATGTTTTGCCTTCACAAGAGGACTGACGAATAGGATTTGGGATTGAAAGATTTTTTTGATGGATTTCATGTTATCGGAATCTTCAATCCAGACTTCAGCTTTCTAAAATTTTCATAATGGTCACATGGAAAGCTATGTGGACGATGTTCACCTGTGTGAGGGTGCGCAGGCCTGACCGGGAGTCTGCGCGAATCTACCCAAGGTTGTGTGGAAACCATGCCAAGATTCGATTGCATAGCCGGTCAGTTAGTACACTAAACACTCAATCCATTTTTGGGCTCGAGCCACCCCGTCCACATAGTTGTATTGTGTAAGAAGACATATATCAAAGAACATTTTATTTCTGTGTGCTCAATTGTGCAGTTATTTCTTCCCCGAGCAACACTGGGATTCCTGCTGCACACCAACAGCAAAAATCTATATAAAATTACTAGCAGAGAATCTCCCAGCGTTGGCACGGAAAAAATAACCCCAAATTTGACAAAAAAGAAATAATGCTTAACTGCATGTGAGATTGTGTGTTGGCCGGCTTGGGGTGTACAAGCAGTTATTTGAGCCTATGGAAATGCCAGGAATCCTTGCTAGTATATATACATGACAAATTTGGAAAATTATACTTTCTTTTAACTGTTTTATTCCGGTACACGTTTCAATGACTTATTCATCTTCCTCAGCCGGTTAGATATTAATTTCAAATATAAGTGATGTTCCTCGTTGTCATGTGGCCTTGTAACACTGCTCCTGTCATAGTTTCATTTCATGACATTTACTGATGGTATCTTTATGTAATCTGCCATATGTATATATATATATATATATATATATATATATATATATATATATATATATATAAGTATATTGTGTGAGTTGTGTGTATAATGAGCGTTCTAATGAGTGCGCAGATACTACACTTTGATACTTGGTAGATGGCCGGGGAGCAACACTTAGATCCGGCATTTTTGACGGTTGATATGCTAGTGAAATAACTAGAGAGGTAAATGAGTAAAGAAAAAGAAGTAATGAAGGAATGGATGGTTGAAAGAGTAGAAGAAGAGGAAGAAAAAGAAAGAAGGAAAGAGTACATATTGGAAGGGGTTCTCTGTCCACAATATGTGGGGTCTGGTTGCTATTTGTCTGGAGAGCATAAAAATAACTTAAGCCAGATTATAGGGGCAGAGTCTATTGGAAATGTGTCGACCACTTCTCAAACACAGAGCAGCAGAAACAGTGGTAAGATATA
The DNA here is from genome assembly GCA_963457665.1 of Thysanoteuthis rhombus. Classification (NCBI taxonomy): domain Eukaryota; kingdom Metazoa; phylum Mollusca; class Cephalopoda; order Oegopsida; family Thysanoteuthidae; genus Thysanoteuthis; species Thysanoteuthis major. The sequence goes on along the minus strand of OY735229.1, from coordinate 12,417,286 downwards.
TAATACCCTTTTGTTGTCAAGGTGGACAAAAAAAAAATACATAAGAATAGAAGAGGCCCCTTTTGTGAAAGGCTTGTATTTCAGCTGATATAAAGCGGGAAAGAGGGAACTGAGAGGCCAAGGAGTTAAAAGTAGTAGTGCTGAGCTCGGGTTAACTTCAAACTAAGGTTGTCAAATTAGCTATTTTCAGCTAGATCCAGATGATTCTTCTCTGATTTAGCCGAGAAAAATCGATGAAAATGGCTAGAGATTATCTCGCTCAACTGCTGAAGTTGAAAGACTATTCAGTAGGATTAACGTAATAGAATAAAAATTGAGAAATAGGATGGAACTAAAAATGTATTTGGTAGTTGAGTTCGGCTGGAGAAGACACGATAAATATTGAAGTATCAACGAAATACCAGAAAAGTTCAATGGCTTCAGGTTTGAGCAAAAATGACCTCTGTCCCTCTAAAAAATCTTCAGATGGGCTGCTGAACTCAATGGTGAGAGCGATGCTGCCTTGAAACGGCTTCCTATCGGTCGCAGGTTCGATTCTTGCAGCAGCAGCCCATTCTCTTTAATTGTTTTATTCTATTCACACCGTCAAGGGCAAGTGATACATCCTCCCTGTGTTAACGAGAGATCATTTCAAATAGAGTTTCAAAGAAATATAAAGCATTTCTGTCGAATTATACATCCATTTTTTAATATCATTGACTGCGTTGAGAAACAAATAGAGAAGGTATGAACAGTGAATGAACAATGACAGAATTTGGACGTATAAATTGTTTTCAAGACACGAGATGTACCCGGAAAGAATCGAGCGATTTAATATTAAGAGAGGAAATAGCCTGCTGAGGTGATGGCACCTTAGTATTTATTAAAGAACGCCTTTTGGGACATTACACACTTATCTCAGCATCTCTTCCAAAATATTTTTGTTTAAACTTTTGAAATAAAACATAACAACCAAAACTATCAACATAAGTTTCTTCAGCTTTTAAGCTGGTTTGGCTGTCTATGTATATATGCATATATGTATGTAACCCGCATAAAGGCTGCACCATGGAACTATAGTATTCAAAATTTAAATCTGGTTGGTTATATAAAAGTAATTATAGAAATTTATCAATGATTTGTCCTAGATTTTTTTCATCTATATAGTTTGCTGAGATCTAGCCGATTTCAGCTATTTTTGATGACACTTTTAGCTATAAATAACAAACCACACTTGGCAACACTGGTTCAAACTTAATCAATCCACAGTCGCTGATTTGTCGTCCATATTTAAACCTTAAGCCCAGCCATTTCCCCTTTTTTTTTCTCACTGAGTTGTACGTATGTCCTCAATGCCCTGACACAAGAATAACCTTAGAAAAAGAAAGATAATATATTTAAAGTTAAGTCCATTAACACGGAGGATTGTTGGGGTAATTCAGACGGCGTTAGCTTCTTTCTCATGAAGAGGTGTGTCCTGGACATTTTGCTACCTTGAGGAATCCAGATCCTCACTATTCTTTCTCTCGCATGTATGCTATTCATGGGAATATTATAACTGTAGTTTGACAAGTAGGTGTAAAAATAAAGGGGCCTACCTGCCGTGGTTTTGATGTCGGTCTTCGTTCTCGCTGCTGATAGAGTGAGCCTTGCTACTGCACATTCATCTCGAGGTGAAGTAACACTTCTAATTTCAAATTAACGAAAAGTTCTCAGCATTCGTAGCGTCGTAAAATTTGTCTTTCCTGGATGGTATAAATGACGATCTGTATTTCATACCTTTTTTAGAGCCAGTATTAAACAATCTTGACTATTTTATTGTGACTGATTTATTCTGATTTTGATTTTCAAGTTTACAATCAACAGAGAAGGCGAAGTGGTATGCATTCGAAGCATAATTGAAAACCTTCAGCCCCAAACTGTCAAATTGGGTTTCCTCAGTACTTTGGTTGTTCTGGCTGTCTGTCTCTGTATGTATGTATCATGCGCACATGCCACACCAAAGAGGATTGAGGCCTGTTAATTTAAACATCTACTTCCTTATCATCTCAAAAAATGATTTCTTTTTTTTCACCCCCACCTCTGATAGGGTTTTAGTGTGAGATTATCCTAAACTAATCCCTTAGTTTGTGCCCTGTAACATTCACTCTTTTTTTGGGGGGGGGGAAGTCGGACCTTTTTTAGTGATCACTATCCAACAAATAAAAGAGAAGTAACGTATTCATTGAAGACCTTTTTTTTTTTTCACAATTTATTAACTAATCCCCCCCAGCATGACTTGCTGCCAAAAGATATCAGTCATTTTGCGGTTTCTATTGAGTGACTAACCAGACCTGTTTTATTGTGACTGATTTTAATTCTCAAGTTCACGATTAAGAGAGGAGGCAGAGGAGACAGATAGCAAATTAGTTTATATACGAAGCGTAATGTTTTTATTCATTAACGTTCCAAGGTAATACAGGGTTGCTCCGTCCATTAGGCGGGCCCAGTCGGTCGCTGCGGATGCACAGGTCCTAGGGTCGCTCTCCGAACTGAAAAAAAAGTTATTGGAATAAAGTCGGGGTTGCAAATTTAAAGTCTCGTCTAGGGTGCATAAAAACCGTTGCACTGACTCTGGTTTCAAATATCCATTAAGCTCATTGTATTTTATCAGCGTTACTGTGCAATGCAAATAATGTAGATTGCTAGATATCATGAGCTTTAATATAGATTTGAATAGATGAAAGCAAAAGAGTATAACCCAATTGTATGGAGGGCTATGAAGATCAGAGAAAATGGGGTATTTTTTCATTCTCTTTTTTTCTATCTTAGAATATGCCTGCAAGAAGTGGAGTGCGTCTTATATGCCGTAAAACATGTCAATTTGGTCTGGCTTAGAAAACAGCATTCCAAATTATAGCTTCTACCTAAGCTAGGCCATAATTATTCTAGTTACGAAGCAGGCAAAGTAACTTCGGATAGAGTAACGGAAGACCGCAATAAAGTGGTACTGTTAAAATATCGAACTTAACTACCGTAAAATGTATCAGCGTTCGAGCAGGTAACGGCACTGAGGATGAGATCGACGTACCGAGTTCAAACTCCGGTTGAAACAGTTTGCGCTCACTTTGCCCTGATGCTCTTGGGAAAGGCATGTATCTAACCTCTCCAAATACGTCATGGGCCAGTGTGAGAATGTAAGGCTAATGTTTCTTTACTGGGGGGGGGGGGCTATTTTTAACGATTTCGACGGGCCTGGCAAACTACAAGTGGATCATGATACATTAGTCAAATAGAATAAAGGAGAGTGGGAGAGGATTGACAAAAGCAAAGAACCTCCTTAAGACCCCTTAGGGGGCGTAAGTGGAAGATTTTACCAGCGTCTGACACAGGATCGATAGGCTTACCATCACTCAATGGCAGGCGCCCTTACAAATTTCGAGTTTCGAGTAAGGAAACAAATAGAGTAGATATGGACTGGGGATAAACAATGTAAGAATTTGGACAAATAGTTGTTATTTGGGCCTTTGCTTCACCGGTGGACTGTTCAACTCAATCGTAAGATCAATGCTTAGATGCTTGGTTCGATTCCAGCGGCAGGCCATTTTCTTTAATTGTTTTTTTTTTATTCACGTTGTCTACGTATATTAACGGGAGGTTATTTCACAGTAATATAAGGCATTTCTGTCGGATTGTTTATCTATTTTTTAGTATCATTGGCTGTGTTGAGAAACAATTAGAGAAGATATGGACAGTGAATGAACAATGGCAGAATTTGGACAAATAATTTGATTTCAAGATACGAGGAGTATCTGGAGAGAATCGAGCCATATGATATCAAGAAAGAAAATGGCCTACTATGGCGATAGCAACTTAGTATCTTTTAAAGGACTCCCTTTGGGGACATTACACGCTTATCTCAGCATCTCTTCCAAAATATTTTTGTTTGAACTTTTAAAATTAAACATTGTCATTATTAGGAAATATCAACCAAAACCATCAACATGGGTTTCTTCAGCTTCCAAGCTGGTTTGGATGGTTATATATGTATGTATGCATGTATGTATGAATCACACATGAAGACTGCACCAATCGAGTAAGAGTATTCAGAAATTGAAAAATTGCTCGTTACTACGTCGAGAAAAATATTTTCATTTCATTTTTTGACCCCCCAATAGGTTTTCATTGAGGATGGGTGTGTGTGTAAATATACAATGTAAATTTATGCTGAATTGGTCCCATGGTTTGTGTCTATCAGTTTTCACACATGTTATTTTGAATATACGGACTTTTTTTTTAGTTGTCATTGCCCAAAAAAGGGTGAGAGATGTTACTTGATAATTAATCACCACTTTTTCCAATTTTTGTATTGTTTGCAATCCAACACAGTATGCAACTAAAAGACGTTGGTCACCTGACGATTTCTATTGAATGACTAACCAGACCTGCTTTGTATATCTTTCAAAAGATACTGCCAACGGGAAGTACGAGAAGTAACTTATTCGTTGATAACACTTCTGTCCAATTTATCCGAAGATTCTATCATATAAATGTTACGAGCAAATCGCGTTGGACACACCGTTTATCGTACGATCGCCGAGGTAAAGCAATGTCGAACCTGGTTATTACGTAGATGGGGGTGACCGTTTGGGAATATCAGGCGCCATGAGAAGCTGGAGATCCTGTAGAGAGCCTCTCGTGCTCAAAAATGCAAACGAAATTTCGCGTCCCTCTCCCAACCCACTAAAGCCCCCCTGCTTGGCCCGGCTGCTAGCGACTGCGAATTAATAAATTAATCATGTCGAACGATTATTTCGAAACTGGGGTCCGCGGAAACTGAGGTCTGCAACTATATTCCCTCTGAACCTGACAATGGTAATCTAGTGGCTGAGAGACAACATCCCACAGCTATTAGAAAACATAATGATTGTACTCAAACCTGTACTGTATATAAGAATTCGAATGATTGCAGTTCGTTTACACGTTTTTAAAGGTCAAAAATTGCTTATAATTGTAGTTCATTAATCACAGTCTAGAAGTTAGAAGGCTTCAAGTAAGGGCCCACCAGATTATTCCCTTTATAGAACGGGTCTTTTTTTTGTTACGAGAACCACCGATGTTGATGACGATAACCAGCCTATCCCAGAAACGCACATCTTGAAGACATTTTGCCTTTTTGAGCGTTGCTCTCTCAAGGCTAATCATTCGACCTGTCCTTGTATCTTATAACGTCCGTTGCATATCGTAAATTGTAACGCTCTGTAAACTATCCAAAGTGGACGATGTAGAATTGAACACTTGTCCAAAGATGAGAGTAGATTCTTTAGCGACGGTTATCAGTCCTCATATCCTCGTACTTCAGAATTGCCGGTTTCCAGGATTTATGCTGGAATCGTTTCCGATATCATCGACACATCCTGGCCATTATCTCTGTCCGCATTTTCCATGTCTAATATCAATGAGGTCAAGTACGCGATATATATATATATATATATATATATATATATATATATATATATATATATATATATGTATATATATATATATATGTATATATATATATATGTATATATATGTATATATATATATAAATACACATACACACACATATAAATATATATATATATATATATAATATCAGTGAATTATCATTCACCAATTCATGTCAATGACGAGGAGAGCTGTAACCAATCTGACACAAACGCTGGTCCTTAAAACAGGACCGGTTCTAAGGTTCCTGGCGCCACGGGCAATTAGTTTATGTTCTACTGTGAGAAAAAATAAATTTATTGGAATAAAAAGTTTATTACAATAATCAGTTAGATGAAAACCGGTCCGACAAAGCATCATAGTCACAAGGAATTTTCTCATTTTGACTGTTTTTATTCTTTGTTTTATTCATTTTTTTAAATTTCACCCCCAAATACTTCTTTTTTGGTGAAGTCAATTTACAATGTAAGTTTATGCTTAACTGGTCCCTTAATTTGCGCCTGGCAGTATCTCCGCTTGTTTTTTTTTTTTTTTTTTTTGGTTTTTCTTTTTATTGGGTCTTTCTTATTGATCACTGCCCAACGAAGGGTGTGAGAAATAACTCATTCATCAATCAGCTCATTTTACAAATTTTTAATTAATCACCCCCAACACGGCACGCTGCCAAAAGGCGGAGGTCACGCGACGGTTTCTATCGAGCGACCAACCGGACCTGTTTAGATATTGGAAGTGTTTCTGTCAGATTATCATGTGATGATGTTAAGGGACGGCACCTCCGAATAGATATTCGTGAGTAATCAATATACAATGGACTTATCATTAATTCAAGCGTCCTAATTTTGATCTAACCCAGCTGTAGTTACTACTAATAGAGTCAAAATGAATTGTCTCTGGTAAGGCAATGCGTCAGACGTCAAAAGTGGTTGGTTATATAAAGCGCAGTTTCAATAGGTCAAGAGGACGTAGAAGATGGTTTCTGGGGTAGAGTCTCTGTTGGCAGTAGAACTTATATGGCTGACCTTTATTCAGTAAAACCAACGCATATTGCCCCCCCCCTCTTCCCCATAAAAACTAGAACAAAAATTAATACAGGCCACATCAGCTGATTCAGGGTCGTGGGATTGTATTTAACCAAAGTCTGTCGCCGCTCTAATTTTTTATTGCAAAGTCTTCGTAATTTTGTTCACATTCTGCGCGAAGTGTGAACCTCATGGTTGATCCGCAGAGTTTTCGATTGAGATCTATCTGCCTGGTTCCTGCAGAGTCAAACTCCACTTCCAGGGTTGGTGATCCGAGTGTGACTTTTTCAATATTTCGATCCTGGAAGTCACACTCAAACTCCAAAAAATAGGAAAAAAAAAAAGAAAAAAAAAAGGGAAATAGAAATAAATAAATAAAATAAAATGAAACGACCCAATTGGCAACTAATGAACTTTGAAACCTAAAAAAAAAAAGATTAAATTATAAAATATGTAAACATTGAACGCTCAGGACTCATAAATCCGAAAAAAAAAACAACAGAAAAAAAAAAACAAGACAAAAATAAAAAAAAAACACATTGGCACCCTGTCCATTCCTTCTTCTATCCCAACTGAAGATGATAACAACTTCTGAATCTTATTTTATATATAATGAATAAATCAATGTGAGAATATATTTCTTTATGTGTATGACTGTATTACTTATTAGAATGAAATACATTAGTCTCATAGATTTTCGTAAATATGTAAGACTCGGCAGTTAGGCTCAATCGGTAAGAGAGCCACTAACTGATCACTTGGTCATGATTTCAAAACGCAGTAGGAAAATGCTAATTTCTTGTATCTGTTTGGTTTAACATATTACTTCCCTATATTAGGTGAGGATTGTTTATGATCTTGATAGGAAGAAAAAATAAAGTCAACTCAAGACTAGGACTGAAGTTTGACAAAAAAACAATTTGGAATGGAATAAAAAGGAATATATCTATATTTCTATTGTACATCACAGCCTTCTTATCGCAGTCAATTTAAAGATAAAAAGTTACTCAATTCTAATGTATTTGGGGCGAGGGGATAGGGGCCCCTGTACAATGCTTTTCCCGGAGACCTAAAATATTATTGAGATGTTCCTGATGAACAGTGTCACCTTTCTTTTGTTTCTTTGTCTATAACTATGGACCCTCCCACTTGAAGGAAACAATTTTGCTAATAACAAAAAATATTTGAAAGGATGGACTACTACAATTTTTCATTTTTATTCCCCACTGCATTCCACTAGTAACACACTATCCACAAATTTGAAGTCCGTCACACCAAGGGACGTAATAAAATAGAATTTTATGTTCTGATGACATAATGAAAATGCTCAATTTGAAGAATTTAAAGGAAATGTGAGACAACCTTGACTGCGCTAAAGTCAAAATCCCTTGTTTTATTAATAATCTAAAAGGTAAACAAAACAGAAACCATTTCCCCATACAACATTATTCCAAAATACGTGTCCCATTTCAACTCCTTTAATAGTAGTTCCTGTTATAAAACAAGTCGACCTGAGTTGAGAGAGTGAATTCGTCATCAGTTTTTGCGTACGCAACACTTTCATGACGTTCCTGGATTTTGGTGAGGTCATTGTCATTTTTGTGACAAACAAAAATGATGTGAAAACTCAGTAGAAGAAGTTCGACAAAGAACAAAAACAAGAAAATCCGTTTTTCGGTCAACAGAACACAAGTCCCCAAGCCCAGAGCATTACACATCCCTGTCATTTACGAAATGAAATCTGTATAAACATATTTCATACATACCGTTATTTTTGAAGCAAAAGATTAAATTAATGTATTATATTCAGTTTGTATAACTAAGAAAGCAAAGATATAATTATTTGGGACTATATAGCAAATCCTATGGAAACTTCATATTACATTTTGACGGTATTTAGGGACCCCGCTGTTTTCCCTGGATATGGCTGAAAAAGTTGTCCTATTGCACATCGGCCCCCACATTGGCCTGAACCTGCAGAGACCTTGATAAAAATTCCCTGATAGGCGCAAAATAATCACAGAAATAAGTTTTTTTACTTGATATTCTCCGCTGATATACGGGTAGGAGATCGTATCCTTATTTTTCGAGGTATTAATGAACTTTTTTTATGGAAAATATCATTTTCCGTTACGCTGTGGCTATTTGCTTTGCGTCGTTTTTGTTACATTTACATTTGACCTGTCTATAAAAAAAAGGTCTGTAGTTGAGGAATGATTGACTTCGGGCTTTAAAGATATAGGTCGGATTCTCAATCCAATTAGCTTCATCTATGGAACTTTGGGTAGTAAGGTAAAATGTAGCAGTAGAGTCAATATATTTGGACTAAGGTGCTTCATTTGTGAAAATCATACATTAAACACGATTGAGGAAAATTACATGAAGAAATATTGGGAATTTAGTGACTGAAGTGACATGAAAACAGTTTTGAAAATTTTTTTTTCCAAGTGTTCTGTGTTGAAAGCTGGAAAGCTTTCTTGACTATATATATATATATATATATATATATATATATATATATATATATATATATATATATATATAAGCACGCATGAATAGTTGATGCAGGTGTATACTTATACGTGTGTATGAGTACGTAAATGTACCATTACATACTCTTATGAAACATGCATACCAAACTATGGTGTCTGCGTACGTGTGTAAAGAATACAAATCGTCAATATATATATATATATATATGTATGAGATATTTCGGATAAGCACATTCAATTGTTCTGTTTGCTTATCTATCAGATTGCAAAGATATATAATCTTCATAGAGACAAATACACACACCGCAGACACGCATAGACATACGAATATATGTATATATTAATCATATATATATATATATATATATATGATTAATATATATATATATATATATATATATATATATATATATATATGTATATTCCTGCGTATGTGGTAACTGGTTCCTGTTATATCACTGTACGTCTGCGTAACATCTTCCAGTGGCTTCGTTATCGCAATTACGTCAAGGTGACATCACCTACATCATCATATGAATGTGCAGATAACACATCTTATCTCAGGAACTCATTTGCATTCTATTTCTAGGAGCTCCACTGATACGTCAAAAGACGTACATTCTTCTTCTTTCATTCATCCACACTGATTGAATGACCGACACACCATTGAGCTTGAAGCATACTCATATAGTATTTGCCTTACTTTCTTTTACTATGTGCTAACGACCATTTTAGTTACCACGGAATTTCCACATCTATCAATCTATCTATCTATCTATCTATCTATCTATCTATCTATCTATATATATATATATATATATATATTTTGGTACGTGTCTAGCAGCTGAAAACTGACAAGGTTCATGCCAACTTCTACGTCCTTTTTTTTGCATTTGCAAGTGTGTGTATATGTGTGTGTGTGTCTTTGGAATGTGTACACACTTATATATGCGGTTATTTATATATTTATCACATTCTATTCAAAGGTATGTAAGTATGTTTGTATTGTTGGATAGAAATTACCGGTAGGTTACTGAATAAGACATACAATTGAAAAAAGCAAACAAAGAAGGCCGAAAGAATAACAGTCGAAACGTTGTGCCAACAACAACGAAGAAGGGGATATTTGGATAAATTAATGCATCGTAAATATGGAGAACTTGAATGTAGATTTGTTTTCAACTGTTTTCTTCTTTCGGTTGTACTTGGGGTGTCGTAGTGAGGTGAAGACGGCAGTCGCATTATTTTCGTCTATTTTCTACCAACGTCTGTTTGACTAACCATCACACCATGGTTGGCACAATGCACACACACACATGCACACACACATATACACACACACACACACACACACGCACACACACACACACACACACACACATATATATATATATATATGTATGCGTGTGTGGGTGTGCGTATATTACTAAGAAATGGATATCAATCTGACAAAATAATCAAGAATGCGTTATATTATTTTAAACACTATTTGAAATGACATCCCGTTATTACGAAGTGAATGTGTCACTTGGTCCGGACAGCATGGATAGAATAAACAATTAATTAATTGTAGAGAACAATAATAGATATACTACAGGAGTATGTGTATTTATTGAGCAGATCTTTTTTTTAAAAAAGTGCTCGATACTATTGGTAGAACAGTTATAAAATGCGCGAAGTTTCCTTTCAGCGGTACATTATAGATTGTGCATTCTATTCTACTTGAAAAAGATTCTTAATTATTGAGAAAATTTCTACCCATTTTATGTATAATACAATACACACACGCACACACACAAGCATATACGTATATGTGTTTGTGTGTATCGGGGAGGTCGTATTAACCACTTATAACTGGGATGTCTTATTGGCTAAATATAACGTGGACTGTTCCCAGATAATCACTGCTTTCAGTATTTGCATTGCCAGCAATGGTTCCTCTTCTTGAATCATGGTTGACTGAGAGACAGCGACAGAGATCACTATGTGTCTATTCCAGAGAGAAAGAGTTCGAAATAAAATGCAGGAATTTCGGTGGTAGAAAGTCAGTCAGATATACTTGATGTCCCAAAAGTAACGCTCGATCTGTCTCCAAACAGTTTTATTGATGCAATGAACTAACTACAGATATAATAAATATGGAAATATGACTTTCAAAGTTCAATGCTACTGATTTGCACACTTTCTAACGAGGTTCAACGTCAATGGTGTCAACTTTCCCTTCTACTAAATTTTTCAGTTCTTATACGGTGGCTGGTTTTGTACCATCCATCATTTCGGACTCCCCAGAGAAAAAATAAATAACCAACAACAAATCAAATTATCATCGTCAGTTTAGTACGTTCTTTTAACGTCCATTATAGGACATAGATCTTCTCGAAGATTCTCCAGACCCCTCTATCGTGGGTGTATCAGTGTTTATATCTTCAGAAGCCGTCTAAATAGTCACATCCATATTTTTTGCCGGTTATGATTTCTAATATGATCTCCGGTGGTCCACGTTGTGAGTCGTGATGTCCAGCGGTTGTATGGTAAATTTGCATTATTACCAGCCCATCGCCATTTGAGTTTTATAATGGGTTTCATGGTATCTATGACCCCTGTTTTTCGCTTTAATATACTGTGCTGTCTAGTGATCTCTCCATGTGATGTTAAGCATGACCCTCTCTCGTGCAATTTGCATGCTTCTGAATTCATGGCCACAAAAAAAAAAAAAATCGGAGATCTAGATCATTTTCAGAGGTCACATTGCCATCAAAGAAGTATTGTCCTATGATGCCAGGAGACGGAATTACACGCCAACCAGACTGTTACACTAGGGAGAGGAACTTATGGGAGAAAAAGGGATTTATTTTTGGGACGCCCTGTATTTGGTTAGAATGAGGCGAAATGAGTGGCATTTTTCTCTTTCACGGAGGAAGTAAACTCATTCATTGCATAGGATGCCGATGAAGCAAGCACTAAAGAAGAGTCACTTCTTTTTCTTGAAGTTCTGCCAAAGGTAATGACTCTCTTGCATTCGTATCTTTAATACTGCCAGTATGAATGTGTATGTGTGTGTGTGTGTGTGTGTGTGAGTGTGTTTGTGTGTGTGTTTGTGTGTGTGTGTTGGCATGCATCTTTGCATGTGTACTGTAGTAGAAACCGTCAACCAAAACTGTCAACATGGGTTCTTTCAGTTTTCACGTTGGTCTGAGGCGGCTATGTACACCGGGAAAATGTCACTCAGAGTAAATATGATTTGAGACAAACTGATAAATTCAGGAGTGATAGATTAAAATAATTTTTCAAAGTTGATCATAGTAACATTTTTTTTTTTACAGCGTATGTATTTATCACGCGCATAGGCCGCACCAGTAGAGCTAAAAGGTTTGAAAGATTGAACTCCTCGCTGCATGTCTATCCCATCGCGTTAAACCTAGCCGATGTATAATAGAAACATTTTCCTACTATGATTTGAATTCACGACCGAGTGATCACTAAGTCCTTTTAACGTCTGAGTCAAACTGATAAGTCTTTCATATTTATCAAACTGCACGTTAAGTATACTCCAGGCTTATTTATTTCATATTAACACAAATGAATACTTTAATAAAAATAACATTACCCTACTGTGATCGGTCGGCGTCCGTCTTTTGGACTGAATCAAACTGACTACACAACTACGATTTTTTGTTAGAAATATATAAGTGCTTATTTCTGATAAACAAATACATATATACTAATATATATATATATATATATATATATATATATATATATATATATATATATTCAAAGATATTATTTAATTATATATACTATACAGAAGTAATCATCTTCAGTTGGAATAGAAGCAGTGTAGGTTAACCATGTTATAGCCGTGCTTGTCTTCATAATATTCAATCAACAGTCATGTCGAGGAGAATGAAATAAGATTTACTTGAAGAGGCCAAGTGTGTCCAAATTTAAGCCCTATACATTGGGACAATTTCTATTGTGACTCAGAAGAAGAGGACCTTGAGTCTTTTGCATTACGTTGATTTCCGTATCATCAGTATTTTACTATACTGCTAAGAATGGAACAAGAGCATTAAACAAATGAATATGTATGTTGAGATCTTGATCACATCTCCAATGCGATGAGAACTCGCGGGCTAAGGGTTAATCGGTTATCGCTGCGGAGGAGAAGGCCAAGCTCAGCACCCATTACCCCTATGCGAACCTACTCAATGGAAAAGATCAAGAGGCCGTCCGCGCACAACGTATTACCTAGTCTGTTGTGATACTAACCTGCAAATGGAAGAACTCGCAACAGCTATGCAAAACCAGGTCGTGTGGCGGAATATAGTCAGGGAAGTCCACGTTCGCTCGACCCGAAGAGGTGAGGTGATAGAGGCCAAAACATTTTTGAACTGGTGAAATTTTAGTCTACGTAGCAGGCCTGTTTAGAAATGGTTGCCAAGACAGAGTTATGTGTTTTATATTCCTCGTCTTTACTATTCTTGTCTTCTTTCGTGTCCATTTTTTATTCTCTGTTTAACGGCGTACGTAAATACAGACACTTATTTATGTGAGTGCATATGTGAGTATATATATATATATATATATATATATATATATATATATATATAGCATTAAATACGTTAGTTGAGTTGAGAGATGTGGATAAGTTATACTATGTATCTGTTTCGGAGCATGCATATATATATATATATATATATATATATATATATATATATATATATATATATACACGTGTGTCTGTGTCTGTGTCTGTGTGTATTGAAAAGTATAGACATTTCTCGTCCGTTCATTTTCTAGTATTTTTTTCGTGTTTTCTGATGTTGGTTTTTATAGTCAGAAAACGTACTAGAAAAATGAACAGATAACGAATGTCTATAATTTTCAGTGAGTGAGGGAATGTCTCTGTGTGTGTGCACGTGTGTGTGTGTGTATGTGTGTGTGTGTGTGAGAGAGAGAGAGGGAGAGAGACTTTCTTATGTACATAGATGCAATGTACAGATATGGTCAGGTATAGATACACCGTTTACGTTTCGTCTTGGTATCTATCTTGCCTGATTGTCGTATATCCATCAATGCTTATATATACGCATGAACATATATATATATATATATATATATATATATATATATATATATATATATATATATATATATTTATATATATATACATACACACACACACACACACAGACATATATATATATATATATATATATATATATATATATTGGAAGCTGGTCTGGTTTGGTCTGGTCTGATCTTACTGGCTGGCTAGGTATGAATGGTCACTCCAATGGAGCAAGAGGGCGTAAAATTCGAACTTTTTTTTATCGCTTTTCACCCCCTCCCCCCGTCTGTTTTTAGTCGAGACTCAAGTTTTTTTTTCAGTGAACTCTATCCCCATGAGCCGAAAGAGGTAACTTATTCATTGATCATCCCTTTTATCCAATTGTTTTTTTATTGATCACCCCTAACACAGCATACTGCCAAAATACATTGGTTGCACGACGGTTTCTATTGAGTTATTTACCAGACCTGTTTATATGTGTATGTATTAGTGTGCATGTGTGTGTGTGTGTCTGTGTGTTCGTGTACGTATGCACGCAATTAGGTGTGTATGCTCAATCTGTTGTGTGTGTGTGTATGTATGTATGTGTATGTGTATGTGTGTGTGTGTGTGTGTGTGTGTGTTCGATGTATCTTGTCTGGTTAGCGGAGTATTTTTTGAATTTTTACAGTAAGTGCAAAACAAGCATTTGTTCGTAAGGTTTCGTGATGATAAATATCTTTATCTATTTGTGTCCATCTCTCATGATGTTTATATTGGTAAATCTATATTTATGAGTCTGTCTCGCATACTTTTTACGCCTATCTTTTCTAAGGTATGTGTTTTGTTAACTAAGTCTGAAAGAGCATCAGTAACTTTTATCGTTTGTTTCTTCTCTGTTTTTTTCTGTGCTTGCAGCCGGAGAATAAACACTACTGTCCAATGCAGGCAACACACACACACATACACACACACACACACACACACATATATATATATATATATATATATATATATATATATATATATATATATATATATATATATATATATATGTTTAATACATTTGTTCGTGGCTATTTATCTACGTATCTACGGTATGCGTGGCACCTTCTTCACCCCCTAAACACTCGTAGTGTAATTTCACGGGGTGTATTATTACCCACGAATATAGTTCTCCCTCAGCTGTGTGCGTGCACGTTACGGAACCAGCGCACAAAGGAAATTAATGTGCTGCAAAAAAGATTTGGTTGATAGCTTACTGAGTTTTTTTATTAAAAAAAAAAATACCCACGAACTTACTTCCCTAAAAGATGTGTGCGTACGTGCGCGAATAGACGTTTTGCAACCAGAGCACAAACAAAATTGATGTGCGCACACAAATTTTGAATAGCTTACTGAGATCTTATTGAAAAAAAAATGATGATTCCCGATGTCGAATTCAAAAGTGCACACATGCTTTTCTCGCAGGAAAAAATTCTCCGCATAAGATTTTCGCGCGCACTGACTACAAAAAATTAGTGAGAACATAACTCACGAATCTATTAATAGTTCTTGTCTTTTCACATTCCTAACGTTTGCATAACTGTTTTGATATTCCTGCAAAAGAAAATTCTGCAGTTCCCATAAAAAATATTCTTAGAACAAATTCTAGCAGGATTGAAAAATTCAGTTTCTGCTATTCATTGCCAGTGAATGAGGTCTAAAGTCAAGAATTCTGCAAGACTGAAATATACCAAGTCCGGCCAGTATTTAGCCATGGACAAATTCAAAAGGTGAAATTTTAACTGTTAGTGTCAAGGGGGTACAAAAGACGAAAGTTGGATAAAATACCAGGACTTTATCCGATCCAAGGGAATGAAACCTTACTTGTACTGAGGAATGAAACAAAAAGATTATCTAGGGCTCTGAGATTCTTACTGATCCTCCTTGAAAGGTCAGAAGACTAGTTAGATATTGTTATCGTAAACAAAAATAAGAGAACGTGTCAGTTAATGGATTTTGCTGTTCCAGAAGACCACAGAGAGAAGCAAGATTAAATACAGTATAGGAGAAGATTAACTGAATCCTAAACTTGTTATATACATCAGATCAGCGTAGCCCCACCAATGGCCTGCCCAAACAACCAGCCGAGTGAGCTGGAGATCCTTTCATTTTTGCTTGTTTGAATGCGTTTGTCCGTGCACTCGTGGTCACATTTTGAGGGGCTAAAACCTTGAACATTTCCATGAGTACACCACTCAACACCATCTAGAAATGTTTTTTTTTGCTTTAAAAAAAGTGCCTTGTCGGGTCTCTATGATCATTTTTCGGCCAACAATTCCAAATCTTGTGCTGGTATATATATTTTTAGATGATGTCAGATAAAACATCTATTTTTAAAGAAAATTTTTGACATCTTTCTATTTAATTAATTCTGGTACACGTGCTAGTTACGGTGATTCATTTGTGTGAGGTACGGATATCTAATTACTATCGAAGAAATCTCTATGGTTCTGTGAATGCATACACTGGGATCACTCGGCAAATCGCCATTGTACGAAGTTGATATTCGCCAGATTTATAGATTTATATATTAAGTATCTAGATTGGCAACACTGATGAGAAGAAACCAATATACTTCGAAGCTGCATATTTTTCAAAACCCCTGATTCAAAATACTATTGAAATCGAAACAAGCCCTTTGCAGCCATCAAAGACCTTTTCTGGCGAACGACTTAATATGGAGTTTGAAGTGGATGATGTCACTATACATTTATGCAGATACGAAAACTTTCGTCAATTGCAGTTCTATGATCTATGCAGATAGGGGAACTTTAGTCATTGCAGTTCTATGATTTATGGACATTCAGGAACTTTCGTCAATTGCAGTTCTATGATTTATGGACATTTAGGAACTTTCGTCAATTGCAGTTCGATGATTTATGGACATTCAGGAACTTTCGTCAATTGCAGTTCGATGATTTATGGACATTTAGGAACTTTCGTCAATTGCAGTTCGATGATTTATGGACATTCAGGAACTTTCGTCAATTGCAGTTCGATGATTTATGGACATTTAGGAACTTTCGTCAATTGCAGTTCGATGATTTATGGACATTCAGGAACTTTCGTCAATTGCAGTTCGATGATTTATGGACATTCAGGAACTTTAGTCATTGCAGTTCTATGGCTCAACTACGAATGCCTAAATTTCCTCCATGTCATTGTTAGCTCCGTAAAGAGAACGAAGGGTATACATCTTGTTTGACTCAAGTCCTTCATAGATGGAAAGTGACGAAGAGAAGTTAGAGGAGAAGACACTTTGCTGGGTCGAGCTAATGACTCAGTGGAAGAAACGTAATGAATGACATTCGTTCATTTCTCTTTGGATAAGCAAGGAATGCGTATTTTACAATAGAAAGATGTAGGTGAATATGTGTACGCCATAGTATCTCAAGTTGTGTAGTGCGTTTATTTCGCTTCACCGTATAATAGTCGACTTACGCCAGGATCAAACTGCTTGCATACTACCATAATGTAACCAGGACGCATAGCTGTAATAAGTCAGGACATAAGCCAAAGTCCTAGTATACGATATTTGTAATCTTTTCCTTTCAAAATTGTGCATACGAATAACTGGATATTTGAGATTACGAGTGATAGTAGTGAAGGACGTGACTTTGATGTTTTAACCTTTCCTTAAGGGAAACGGCTACATTTTGTTCTAACCTCATGAGTGCAATACATTATTGAAAATTATTGGTTATGATGATTGTATATTACACTGTATTAAAAAAAAAAAAAAGATTTGAAAGATACAGGTAGAAATCGTAATCTTATTAATCACTTTCCTCTCCCTGAACATTACCTATTTATCTATATATCTCTCTATCAATCAATCTCTCTCTCTCCCTCTCTCTCTCTCTCTCTCTCTCTCTATATATATATATATATATATATATATATATATAGCCAGAGAGAGAGAGAGAGAGGTTATATATATATATATATATATATATATATATATATATATATATATATATATATATATATATAGTGAAGAAATGGATGATATTTATCCAACACAATGGTCAATTTAATAGACAACTGACGTTTGACAACTTGAGAAACCGTGTAACGTTAATAAAGACCATCCACTAACTTTGTGTTTCCATATTGTTTACCAAATTCACTATATATATATATATATATATATATATATATATATATATATATATATATATATATATATATGTATATTATAATTAAATAATTGAGTCATCCACAGACAGCTGTTTCGTTGTATTACAACTCTTCAGTGCAGCTATATATATATATATATATATATATATATATATATATATATATATATATATATATATATATATAATGATGTTTAAACAGGAGGAGGAATGAAATGAGCCTAGGTGAATGGGATAGACACTTTACCTACACAAGGCACACGATGAAGTCGCTTACTTGCTTGTTCTGTGTAATTATGCAGCTTTCACAACCCAAGAGAGAAATTACGATGAAGTTAGAATGAAGTGGGGCTGGCCGAAGGCCCGGAGAATGAACTCGGCGAGCCAGTTTCTAACTCTGGCTTGGACAGGGTGTGTCCACTTTGTACTAAGGTCCTTGGGAAATGCATTGATATATCTCTCGACTGTAGGTTGAATAGAGCAGGGTCAAGTGAGTGACGCCACTTCTGGTGCCTGTCGCCTCCAAGTCTATATCGTGTGTCGCTAACAGGCCAAGTAAGTAGTAATTTGATATCAAGGAGCCAAAGTTGGGACAACTGAAGCCGTTGCCAGCGTGAGGTCACTACTTACTTATTTCAAAAGAAGCGACGTGATGTCTCGAAATCACTGGCGCCTCTCTCGCATTTACATGCGCTATCTCTTCCTCTCTCTTTCTGTCTCATTATTAGTCCTCTGTATCTAATACTTACTCTGTTTAGGCTTTCAATCTTTCTCTCTCTCTCTCTCTCTCTTTCTCTCTCTCCGTTTTTTCCTTTTCGCATCTCCCCCTTCTGTCTCTTGGACTTTCTTTTGCCAACATCCCCTCCCGCTTTTTTTCTCAATCTTCCTTTTCGGCACCACCCTTCTTTCCCTTAGTCTTTCTTTCTCGCACGTACTCTCATTCTCTTTTCTTTTTCCTCTTTACACCCTCTCTCGCCACTTCTCTCATTTTTAGTCTTTCCTTTTAATGCACACCATCTCTCTATCTCAGCTGCTCTTCGCATCATACCCTTTGTATCTTCCTAACCCCCCCGTTCTTGCTTGTTTCTTCGTCTTCCTTTTTCTCATCCCTTCTCCCTTTCCATTTTCTACCTCCTGTCGCCATCCCCCTCTGTCTGTCTTTCTCTCTCTTCCTCTTCGTTTCCCTTTTTAATCCATCCCCCTCTCTCTCACTTTCTCAGACCTCCTTGCCCCCATCCTGGTCTCTCTTTTCCACACAACATCTCTCCTTTACCTTCGTTTTAATTTCGGCACCTCCTCTCACTCTTTCTTTGTCTCTTTTTTTTTTTGCACTTCCTCCCACTCTCTGGATCTCTTTTTCGCCTCCACCCCCATTTCTCTCTCTCTCTCTCTCTCTCTCTCTCTCTCTCTCTCTCTCTCTCTCTCTCTCTCTCTCTCTCTCTCTCTCTCTCTTATTCTTCGTCTTTTTTACGCACCTCTTCTTCCTCTCTGTTGGTATATTTCTCTTCACCTTCTATATCCGTCTCTCTCTCTACCTCTTTGTCTAATCTTCCTCTGTTCTCTTTCCATATTGTCCTTTGCGTTCATCCTCTTCTTCACACTCCTCTCCCTCCCTCCCTCGCTCACCCGTGTTCTCTCTCACTTCCCCCCTTCCCCCTCACTCTCCCCCAACCTCCTCCCACTGCTTCTCTGTCTTTTTTTAATTGACCAACTGACCTTAGAATGACGGAAACATCAAAGGTCACTTGTCGAATAATTAAGGAGACATTCCTTTCGAGTGACGTCTACAAAGCCATTGGACACACACACACACATGCACACACATACATACACATATACACACACTCATATACACACACATATACACACACATACACACACACGTACATACACATACACACACGCACATACACATACATATGCACGCACACATACAATAGCACAAACTCATCCAAATATACGCATTCTCATTTAATCATACTCGCTAACACCAATACATACCATACATATGCATAGAAAACAGCCAATATCTATCTATCTATCTATCCACATTCCAATGAATATATAATCGTGCAGATACATATTAGCACACATACAGACACAGATGTATTGACACACTCACGTAAGCATACGCCAGTCTAATGTATATATATATATATATATATATATATATATATATATATTGAAGTTGTATGATCCCCATAATAACAATGAAAACAACGCATTTTAAAATATCATCCGATCTGATGAAGTTGCTAGTCAACGAAACGCGTTATTGGAAATAAAATAAATCAAAGTAAGTAGTTTTCGAATTTGTCAATTCAAATACGTATTTTTTTAGATACCCACGTACACAAATATATCTAGACGAATATGTTAGGCATTATATTCTCGTATAGTCGAAATTAACGTAGAATATCAAGGTGTTTGACAGCACGCCAATTCTTACTTTATGGTCTCGAACCAACCATGATTACTTTGGGAAGCAATAACTTCTACAAAGCAGGTAATGACGTGTATCAAGTCTGATAACATGGCCATATAAAATGCTACATCTTCATCCTGTCTCGTCTGGTGCTAGTTTCATTGGCAAACGTGCACTTATTCAGTATTTGTCATGCTATACGGAAATTCGAATTACTTCTTGGCCAAAACAGGGAGGGGGAATAGATGGAACAGTTGGCAAGGTCCAACTATTTCGAAAGGGCCCACTCCCCCCTGGAAGAGCCAAGTACTATTGTATCAACTGCTTCTCATTAGAATCCCGTACTCTTTTGTCTTGTATACATGTTGAAGAAAATGGCTTGCCATTACCTTCTTTTTTAGTAATCGTTCTAGTTCTTCTGGACTCATGTTACTTGTAAGTACATCGTTTACACTTCATGTACAAGTATGTACCCGAACATAAATCATATATATTTAGCGCTGATTGCAAAAATACTTAATGAGCATTTTGAAATTGATCCTACGTTTCCCATCTGGCCTTGGCCTATTAACAGCTTCGCACAGACCTGGTTACGACATCATTAACTGGAGTCTGGCAAATATTATCGAACGTTCATCCCCCCCCCCGGTACCCGTAATTAGAGCTTGTTGCAGGGGTCGCTAATTAACTAATTAACAGCGCGTAAATTGGAATCGGCGAGTCGAGTTTGAACTGCGGCCGAGACAGTTGACGTTTACAACAAACTGTTATACGTGCGGAAGGCATGAATCCATCTAAGGGTAAAATAGCAGGGCAGACTGGAATTTTTTAGTCTTGGTTGTGAATCAGTCCATGAGACGGACAGATCTGATTTCAAACCGGAAAAGTGTAACACCTCGACTGCTGCCATGATAGGCAGGTTGGGGAAATGTACGGGTAACGGAGCATTGGGAAACATGGGCGGTCCGAGCAAGCCGGAAGTGGATTATGAGAAATAGTTCGAGTAAAAATAAGAAAGAATATCCGTACTGCGCGTACGTGAATCATCACAGCCCGTGTATGTAACAAAAACTGATAGAAAATAGATCTTTTATCTTGAGTAATACCAGTTCAAGAATGACCAATGAGACCCTAAAAAGGGTTTTTGTTGGTGCCTACAAGTGTATTCATGCAAATTTCAAGACTGTAGTCCCCAAAATGTGACCAAGAGCATCCCCCACAGGCAATTAGGCCCGCAGACACAGACTTTCAAAAAAAGAAGAATCTGTTGCCCTCTTGGTTGGTTGGTTGGTTGGTCGGTTAGGCCATTTGTGGAGCTACAGTGATTCGATAAAACCGCATGACGAAATGAAGGAACTGTCGTCTCCAATTCCCGAACGCCTCGAGTACAAATGGTAAATTTTTAAGAAAAGCATTTTTTGCAAAAGTTTCCATTATCCTACTGAAAGCTAAACTTATTGAAAGAGAATGGTGTATTCCTTTATATATGTGAGAGATAGGGAATTGCTGTGTATATTCACGGGTATCTATGGTTCTTGCTGTATGTATCGACTTCAACCTTCCTAAATGATGCTTACTTTGAATAGTATAGGTATTTTCTCGGCTTGGCTCACGTCAGTAGTTTGAGGCATCATATGAGAACAGAAAATCCCCCCCCCACACACACACACCAACCCATTATAAATACGTTATTTTTTTTAAATTTGAAACGGCATCCAATATCTACACGCTGAATATGCCTGTTGGTCAAGACAGTGCAAATAGAATTATCAGTTATAGAAATGGGCTGCTGCAGGAATCGAACCAGAGCCAGGTAGGAATCCGTCTTAACGCGACACCGCTCTTATCTAAGCTAATCTGCCAGTGTGACAGTCGGAAGTCTGAACAACAGCTTAGCACAATTTATGATAATTCTACCGGATTATGAATTCAATATATACATGTATATAAAGATATATAGATAGATGTGTTATTTGTGTGTGTGTGTGTGTGTGTGTTTGTGCGTTCGTTATTTTACACAAGAATAGCTTCACAGCTTTATACAATTAAAGTCAATTATATCCAATTATATGTTGATGCAATTCATGTAATCTTTTCAAAGGGTTTCATGTTTTACACAGATATTATACAGATATTATGGTACTACGTGTCAATTCTTCTTGTTGGGATTATATATATATATATATATATAGATTGAGGAGAGAGAGGGGATTTGTGAATAGACAGAGACTAACTATGGATATGAACGTTCATGTCTAAACATGACTTTATAAATATTTAAAAAATTTGGAAATGCCGCTCTAAGCTATCTCATTTTCAGCTCTGCCAGCAAAGGAGGAGGTATATGTATTCATTATGTTTGTCTGTCAACACAATATCTCCAAAAGTTCTCAATTAATTTCAAGACATATTCTGAAAGGGTGGGCAACGAGCAAAGGAAGAATTGGTTGAATTTTGGAGATATTTGTCCATTTTTTCTGCTGAAAAAAAAAGGTTTTAACGAACAGTTGATAAAAAAGGCTGGATTTGAATTTTAATGGATGTAACTCACTATTTGCACTTTTAAAGTTCGCTCTTCTGTATTTTTCGTTTTTGTTCAGAACTGGATTTCCAAACATTTTTGAAGAGAATCGATCAAGAGAGCATTCTTCTTCACTCACAATAGATTCTCCGAAAGAATTTTTTTTCCAGGACACTCAGAATTTGGGAATGTAATTCATAGATTATCCACCCACCCGGTATCCCAACCAATCATATATACCCCTATCGTAACCCTCCGTACTCGGAGAATAACATTCTTGAAAGTGAAGAATGGTGACGAAGATACGCTGTGGTATTTAATGAATCGCCTCACACTTATTGATTCCCTGTCTTCTTTGTGGATGTCATCGTAAATATCTCGTGGCATCTGAAAATTACGGGTTTTAAACAATGCAATACATATTTAACCCACATACCATTTCTTACTGAGAATCTTAGTGGTATGTTTGCTGTCCTTAATTTTAGTCGGCCAAAATGCTCTAGTGAAACCAATGACTAAAAAGACAATTATATATATATATATATATATATATATATATATATATATATATATATATATATATATATATATATGTATTTATTCATTTATTTGCGTGTGTATGTGTTTATATATATATATATATATATATATATGATTGTGAAATCACTATCCAAGAACACAAACATATATGTATAAACAAGGACATATATATATATATATATATATATATATATATATATATATATATATATATATGTATACTGTAGAGAGTGAGACAGACTCGGGAGTGAGGTGTTTGGTGGTAAGGTTTATCAATCCTTATAATATATATATATATATATATATATATATATATATATACATATATTGACAACTTTTCTTAAAAACACATCATATCATTATATATATATATATATATATATATATATATATTGACAACTTTTCTTAAAAACACATCATATCATTATATATATATATATATGTGTGTATGTGTGTGTATGTGTGTGTGAATTTGGGTTTATGCATACATATATATGATGTTGTGTTTTTAAGAAAAGTGGTCTTTATTTATACAATAGAGCTAGTATAATAAATACTCATGGAATCCTTACTACTAAATACGAGTTGAAATTTTCAGAAAAGCGTGAAACAAACTTGTAGTGAGAATTATATATATATATATATATAAATATATATATATATATATATATATATATATATATATATATTCATTGATGCAGATTCAC
The DNA here is from genome assembly GCA_963457665.1 of Thysanoteuthis rhombus. NCBI lineage: Eukaryota > Metazoa > Mollusca > Cephalopoda > Oegopsida > Thysanoteuthidae > Thysanoteuthis > Thysanoteuthis major. The sequence goes on along the minus strand of OY735229.1, from coordinate 12,392,897 downwards.
GTTCTTATCCTACCTCAGTTATTTACTATTTTGGATCAATAAGTCCGTAGCTTTTTACGTCATTATCGGCTGAATTCTCAGGTGGAATTTCCCTTGAATGATGATAGTGATGTAGATGATTAATATTTTATCTCTGAAGCAAAAGTATCAACAAGGAAAGGGATGATATTTGAATATGAATATTCGCTATTTTTTCTTCTTTCATCGTTGGGCTTCAGACTTATTGATGTACGTACGTGCATATGGATCTCTGCGCTGACCTCGTGACGTCCTGTTCAGCTCTGCACGTGCTCTCATCTTTGCTCAACAGGGAGGTCACTAGGTCAGTGTTGAGATCAGGAGGTGACATTCCCAAGAACACATAGACGTGAAAACCGGACGTGACGTTTATGAGAGGGGATGTGCGTGCTCCCTCGGTAATAGATTTGACACACATTTTAGAACGTAACAGACACCAGAGAGGAAAGTTGGAGGGGTGCGCAGCCGAAACGTTGTGAAAAAAAAAGTAAGAATAACCCTACTGCTACTACGGAATTAAGCAGATTAAATCTCGTACAATGATATCGCGTCTCAACAGAATTTAGACAAAAAATTAATTTCTATTAGAAGCTGTCAACAAAAACTGTCAGCATAGTTTTTTTTCTCCAGTTTTTAAGTTGGTCTGGCTGCCTTTATGTACGTATTGCCTAACCCATGGAGCTTGAGGGATGAAAATCCGAATATTTGCCCCTTATTATGTCTAGAAAAAACCTTGAAAAAAAAATTCTCCTTAAATTGTTTTTTTAGTGTAAAATTAATTTTGCAATCTAAGTTTATGCTAAATTTGTCCTTTAGTTTGTGTTCGGCAGCATTCGTGCATCTTTTTTCAGAAAACTCGGATGTTTATAGTGATCCCTGCTCAATAATACCAGAGAGAAGTAACTTATTCATTAATCATCCTTTTTTCCAATGTTTTAATTGATCACTGTCATCACGCTGCCAAAAGACGTTAGTCGTATGATGGTTTCTATTGAGTGACTAACCAGACCTGTCAATTATTTTTTTTCTATTGACATTTTTTGTCTTTGGTTTGGCTGAGTTCAAATATAAACGTGTTTTTGTGTCTGAAACTGAAATTGGTTAGCTGATTTGAATCGTATGTCAATGAATTTCGTCTCACTGAATATGAATCTGTCTATGACAAAGAAGAAAGGGCCGCTTCTGTCTCGGCAGACAATTGAACGACACTGAAGTGACTACTGCTGGGTGCGAACCTGAGCCAAAAGGAATCCTGAGATGTCCATTCGACAAAATCTACATCCTGGCCTTGCTGGTGTGGTCCAAAGGAAAACGGACGACACAATACGTTAGGTATGAACTTGGCAGCAGGAGCTGCCGGGAAGATGTCAAATCGAGACACCTTTACGGGCTCCCATTCACTTGTTTGGAATCAGACTTGTCCTTTTCAAAGATTGGTTGCCTTCCCAAGGCTTGAGAGCTCAGTCTGTCCTGTAGGCTGAAATTTATATACATATGATGCAGGTTGACGTTCTTATCCTGCCTCAGTTATTTACTGTTTGGGATCAATAAGTCCGTAGCATTGCACGTCGTTATTGGCTGAATTTTGAGGTGAAATTTTCCTTGAATGATGTTCGTGATGTACATGATTAATGTTTACCTATGAAGTTTGAGAATCAACATGGAAAGGGGTGATGTTTGAATATGAATATTTGCTTTTTTTTTCATCGTTGGGCTTTTCATATTTATATACTGAGATTTATAAAGGCATATTCTTGTATGTAAAACATATATCAGTCAACTGATTTGAATCTGCTCCCTCTTGTTGAGATTGAGAGACAGTGTAATATAGAATGAAATTATCATAATGATTTAGAAAGAAAGTAAAAAAAGTAGGTCTGGTTAATCTCTCAATAGAAACTGTCGCTTAACCAACGTCTTTTGACTGCATACCATGTTGGGGTGATCAGTTGGAAAAACTGGACAAACATATCAACTTATTCTTGGGGAGCGGGGAAGAGGGTGTAAAAAATCGGAAATGTTTTTTTTCTATGTATAAGGAGTAAATGTTTAAATTTTCAGCCTTGTACCTTTATCAGTATGGCCTGTTCGCGCAACACATACACATACCTACGTACATAGCCAGCCAGACTAGCTCGAAAACTCAAGAAACCTTTGCTGACAGTTTTGGTTGACAGTTTTGGTTGACTGTCTCTAAAAATGATGTCGATCATGTGATGTATTTCAAGCCTACGTGGACTTCCGCCTGATGACGTCACAACAAAGGTGTGCACTTGATGGTGCTTGAAAAGACTGTGGTTCCTAATGCCGGAAGAGGCACTTATGAAGTACAAAACAGTCTTTCTTGGCTTTTGTCATAAAACATTCAACGAGAACTAACGAGATAGATGGTCTTTTTAACAATAGATATACTACCAGCAATAAGGACCCTTTTGTTTTATTAAGAGATTTTAGTAATTCAAAGGATTGGAGAAATATAGTAGGTCGCTATTAAGACAAATACTGCATAGATTTTTGCTTGCTTACTTAAATGAAAGAATCAAAATGTAACTGAGTTGATGGTTTCTAATTAATGGTAATAATTAATGAGTTAGATAGGACCTGAAAATTATTTACTAGGTCTGTTACAAATGATTTTCCCTGCAAAGAATTTTGAAATACTTGAGTAGTTTAAGATTATGCAAAATAAGTACAATTTTACATACGTAATCTTGGAAATAAAACAAACTAATTGGGCAATTTTGAGAATTATCAGCTGAAATATATAGAAGGATTTAAGGAAAGTGAATGAGTAAAATATGCTTAATAAAGGTTTCTGTGCGCTGATCGGTTTGTAAGTTGAATTTATAAGTATTCCAATGTTGATTACGTATTTTAAAAAGTAAAATTGTGCAGCTGCATTGCATTCGATGAAAAACTGACTTGAAGAAGTAATTGAATAGAACCTCGTTGGCATACTTTCCCCTTCCCTTCTTTTTTCCTCTACATAGGTATCTTCCTATCTCAATATATTAATCAATCACTGTATATTTATGGAGTTGACCAAAAGTTCTTCTGTTTTTGTTGTTGAATGACAATAAAAACTTTTCAGTTTAAACTAATTTCTTTCAAAAGGATCTCCTTTGAATCTACTGTGACAGCTCTCATATTAGCGTGCACTAAAGATGTCTCGGACTCCAACTTTCTTCCTGCTGTGTATATCTTAAAGAAAACGGGAGTCAGTGACATCATAGAATCTATGGGAAAATCTAAATGGCAATATGCTGGTCATGTTACGAGATTTAAAAACAACTGATGGACATCACGACTCACTACATGGATCCCCTGAGATCACATGCGAAACTGAGGCCGACAGAATACAAGATGGAGAGATGAACTAGACAAATCAATAAAATGCTGGCTCTGCGCTGCCCATGATAGAGAAATGTGGTGGATCCTAAGGAAGGTCTATGTCCAACGACAGACGTTAAAAGACTGATGATGATGATGAAAGGATTGTCAATATTGTTCGATATTAACTTGGTGATTCTAAAAGCGAATATTGATGCAAATAATCAACATTTTCGGTACATACACGCGCGCGCACGCATGCACGCACACACACACACACACACACACACACACATATATATATATATAAGATTGAACATATGGAAGACGCACAAACAGGAGTGAGTGAAAAGATAATTTTGTATTATATTATTTATCTATCAAAAAATAATAACTGAATCCAGTACATTTTTTAAAACACGCTTAAAACATATATCCTTTCGACCCTGTCCTCGTATTCAATTGAAACATTTAAACAGTTTTGATATAATACAAATATGAAACTTGAGCTATTATAAGTAATACAAATATTCGATATAAAAGTTCAGTCTGAATCTAACTTATATTTGAATTTAAATTAATTCGAACATTGGAAATTTTAACCGGTATTCATCTTCTTGTTATTACACGGCCCAAAAATATCATAGTAAATTGAATTTAAAGAAAAGAGCTTGAATGGAAGTAGTTTTTGATCAACACTGTTTGGGAGCCATGTTCAAGTAACTGGTTTGTTTTCATATCCCTGAAACGGTTACATGGTAAACTACTGATTCGCTTATGATATAATATTTAATCCTGGGTAAAACATAAAACCCTTTGCAAATCTTACACTGACTACATGAATAGATATTTGGAAATAATTGACTGAAATGACATAGAAATTTAACAGTTCATTTTACATCCTTACTACTTGAAGCTGTAAAAAATTCCAGACAATATATATATATATATATATACTTTGCCTTGATTAGTCCTTAATTCTGAACAAGTGTTAACACTCCATCATTATTATCAAAAGTAAGCTATGAGTCAAATATTTGATCATTAATTTAACATTCTGCCAAGTTTAATCAAAACTCGAGACCTATGTGTACATTCACTTGTACTGGCGAGCCAGCAATGTCTGTCAAGATACATTTGTTTTATTGTTGCGTACAATTACCGCGAAATAATTTATGTATGCATATGTATAAAATGATATATGTATAAGATATAATGTAACCACAACCGAGTTAATTTTCCAACAGTTCATTTAATCAAGCTTTTTTTTTCTGGTTTGTACAGTACAGGAATCTTGTGTGGGTTGGGAATTTGCTTTCAATTCCTATCCTTCATTTTCTTTTGACAGATTGATAAATTTCTGCCGAAGAAGAGAGACTTGGTTTGTTTTGGCGCAAAACTGGTCGCTTGATTTCTCTGTGAGTGTGTCTAAAGGATTAAATAGACACTTGCAACCAATTCTGATTTCCTTAGAAGACCAGGAAAGAATCTTGATGACTTCCATTCACTGGAGCAAAATGGGACGTTTAAGATTTGCAATCTGCCAGTTTCTGAACTATTCTTAGAGGTAAGTAAATCTTCAACTCGTACATTTTTTTCTATTATGCAGGGAGTTTCATGAAGGACGTAACCCTAAGGATAAGAGGGTATAATTTACGCGTGCGTAAATTTCGTGCTATGATATTTGTCAAGTGGCGACATTATACTCGGAGATAATAGTATTGCATCGTGTGCTAGCCTCTATCGAGCATCCATTCCTTGGTGTTTCCAATGTAATGGAACGTATTTGTAATTTGCATCCAGGTTTGAGGGTATCACTTTCAATATTAGTTGTGAAGTTAAAATGTATGTTTGATTACTCATTTTTTGTAATCTTTCTGTAATCTGTGTCTTTCTATCTTAGAAAATTGATTTTTAGAAATTAAAGATAGTTTAAATACAAGTTGTCAAAAAGATGGTTGCATCCTTTTTCAAACATAGTTTGGTTTATTTCTTGAGAGTTGATCATTTTGTATTTCCTTAGATTCCATAACTAAGGGTGTCCGTTGCGTCTTTTCAGGGGAGGGGTGGGAGGCAAAGGCATATATTCCCAGGCGGTGACAAAAGGATATATTAAGAACATATATCTTGTTGGTAACCCTGTTTTACGATTGACATTCCAACCGCCATTTGTAGTGTAAGTAAGTACGACCAACTTTATGATCAATGTTTCTGACATGGCACTTGATTGCCGACGGAGATGAATCATCTGAACCCGGTGTGAAATGATGGAGAGAGCACCAGCGAATGATATTAAGTTGGGGTTACATAAAGCAATTGTACTATACCACTATCCTTAATGACTATACGGTTCAAATTTTCAAGCCCCGTCGCTCTAGTTGGGAATGCCTAACCCAATGGCGATTCTCCATTCGCCAAAGCTCTTCCACCCACGCTCCCAACCACTTGTTTAACAAATTTTGATTAAGGATCCTTTGAAAAAAAAATGAATAAACATGATGTGATGAATTTATTTGCATGGTTCAAATTGTAAGTGGGTAAAAACTGTGAAGCTGACACTGAATTATTTCCAAACTTTTTTGTTGTCTTTCTGTTTGGTACTTCTCCACGGCCAATTTAATTTGAAATCCAAGTTTTTTTCATCCATTTTAGTCAATGAAGTTTAATAGATCATTATCATTAATTTTTGTTGCTGTTTACCTCCATCTTACTTGCTGGTACTTTTCATCGCAACTAGACTCAGGCTGGGTGATTGGAACTAATTCCTCATTCAGATCTGCGTTGTTGATTTATTCACTTAAAACTGAAGAGTACCCAGACTGAGTTTAGTTGCAATCGGACGCAACATCAATTTAGATGGAAACAAATAGTCACAAAAATTAATACGAATGATTCTTCACAGCCATTCCACATGATTTGTACATGCTCTTATTACAGGAACGACCAAATTCGCTCTTGACTATTCAATGTTTCCATCGTGCAATCCTAATATGGGACACACAAAGTATTGACTGCTAGCTGAGGTTCAAAGAAAACAGAAATACATAAGTTGCATAGGAGTTCAAACATTACATATTTTTTTCTAATTGTATTTATGATAAAATTTGGATTACAATATGAAATTTATGGTTTAATTTTTGGAGGGAATCAAGTATGGAAAATAATGTCCGTCAAATGATGCCCTTATGTCTCCTTGTAAAATCTTGCTTATTTGAGCGAATTTAAAAGATTATTTGAAACATTTTGCGATTTGTTGAAACTCCTTTGTAATTCATGACCAACGTTGTATCTGAATAACCAGTGAGTCGTTTGAAATAACATTTGATTTGGGTTTTTGAGCGCGAATGGCTTTTGTTTTGAACCTGGATTAAAATATTCCAAGTTCCATATCTTTCGACAGGGGATGACGCAGTAGTTATCTTTCTGAGTCAAGCGATCAAATGATATTTATCGAGCCCCTATCCTTTTCATGTTAGATCGTCACCACCTTATTATGTATTCATTAATGTTTGTTGGAGCGCCTCCAAAGTCATATCTTCCTTCTTCCGACTGACCTTGGTTATATCATCTTTGCATGAATAACTTCGGACATCGCCATCACACAGATCTTCAGAAATAGGGAAGGGGGAAGCCATGATATATTCTCAGACGGTCACCCGTCGAGGTACTGACAAGGATCAATGTTGTTAAAATCCAGTGATCTTATGAGGACTGATGTGTCTCATGTGATCTGACCGCACTGACTGAAGTTGAAATTCCAGCATTTAATGCCACCCACTATGAAAGAATCATGCTCAACCTCACATGGAGGGATCAGAAGACTGGACAGTACATCAGGAAGAAAACAGGAGTCCTAGACATCATAGAATCTATTAGAAAACTTAAATGGCAATGGGCTGGCCAAGTTGCAAGAATAACAGACAACCGATGGATATCAAGATGGAGAGATGAAGTAGACGAATTTAGAAGATACCAGCTCCGCAACGCCCATGATAGAGAAATCCTAGGGAAGGTCTATGTCCAACGACGGACGTTGAAAGACTGATGATGATGATAATGATGATGATGATGATGATAATGATGATGATGATTGAACTGCCGAGATTCAGCCCTCTTTTCTTGTCGTCTCAAACAACCAAACATGGTTAACAATGGTTTCCACGCTAAGAAAAAAAACATGTGTCGTCGTCTTACCATTCATTATGCGTTGTATATTTACAATGACTTATTTTTTCCCCTAAACTGGACCTCGCACTGATTAAACCAGACTCAACTTGCATTCCGATCATTCTAGCTTTCTATCACACCCTCTGCGTTCCCACTCGGAGAGATTTTATCGAATTTATCCAAAAATAAGAAAAAGATACTCACTATGGACCCCTAAAAGCATTCGTTGAAGATTACTCATCAGGATTTCCACAGTAGCAGTCGTATACAGTATTTAGCAGGATAATAATACGTTGGCCCGAGAGATAAATGCTCACATGAAAGACGCCCACACGAAAATTCCCTACAACGAGAAGTTCAAGTGAAAAAAGCCCACATGGAAAAAGGCCCTCACGAAAAAAACCCACACTTTAGTATGCTACACTTCAACATACAACATTAAAAGATGATAGATTTTAGCATTCAATCCATATGAACTTTGAAAATATATAAATGAAAATGAGGATGTCCGGACGTTAGAAAATGCTAAATTTTTACATTCAACCGCATTTGTTGAATTTCGACATTTGACCGCGAAAATGTTTTATTATATTTATTTTCTATTTAGCAAATATGTCATCATAAATACACGCCATTAATTACGTTCAACCGTATATGTTAAATTTTGACATTTGACCACAAAAATATGTATTATTACATATATATTTTTATTTAACAAGTATTCTATCATAAATACACAATTCTTTTTTCATTCAATCGTACATGTTAAATTTCGACATTTGACCACCAAAATATGTTATATCATAATTATTTCTATTTAGCAAATATGTTATCATAAATACACTGTAGTTTTTCTACATTCAACCGTATATGCTAAATTTCGACATTTGATTAAATTTTATCATGTGAGCATTCTTCATAGAACCGAATGATAAACAGGGTGGGGTTTGGCTAACCTGAAGCTTGTTGCATACGTCAGAAAGAGGCCTTACATTCTAAGAAATATACTGATATTAGAACATAATTTTTTTTACTTTAATTGTAAAGCAATCATTGTTTTTATTTGCTATACAGTCCGATATTTTTTGTTTACTTTTGATCATCCATAGTAAGTTTTTTTCGGGCAGTTTTCTCATCAATGGATTAGTAAGAAGGCAGTTATTCATGCCACAGAATTAGGACCACTTAAAGAAAATTTTAAAATAGCTTACTGATGTTGAAATTATCAAGTTGGAAATACTAGGACTTGAAACGTTATGAATGAAGACTAAAAATTTGAAAAAAAGCAACAAGAGAGTTAAAATGAATTATAAGAGTTAAAAACACTAAAAAATGACGAACAATAGGAGAATTTAAAAGGGGCCCTATCCTTTCCAAGTTCGCTAAACACCACCTTTTTGAATCATGCAGGTGTGCCCTTGCGTGTGCTATTCATGTTTGCTGGGGTGCCTCCGAAGTCGGGTATACCTTCTTCCCACCTTCTTCATCTTCTAAATGGTGGTGACTAGCCAACTTGGAAAGGATAGGGTAAGGTACTTCTTCAAGTTCGAGTTGAAAATGTTGAGATATCATCATCATCATCATCATCATCATCATCATCACTAGTTTTTTTTATCGTCCGTCGTTGGACATAGACCTTCCCCAGGATCTGCGACATTTCTCTATCATGGGCGTCGCAGAGCCAGTATTTTCTAAATTTGTCTAGTTCATCCCTCCATCTTGTATTCTGTCGGCCTCAGTTTCGCATGTGATTTCTGGAGATCCATGTTGTGAGTCGTGATGTCCATCGGTTGTCTTGTCATTCTCGCAACATAACCAACCCATTACCATTTGAGTATTTTGTCGGAAAAAAATACTCAAAGAGGAGTTTATTCCTTAAAGCATATTCAAGCATATGTTCTTGAGAAGAGGCTATTTGCGTGGAACTTGCGACGGGTCATTATATCTAAAAAGTGTACCGGCCGAGTTTGAATAAAAAAATTATCGGACATGAGGGACTAGGGAATTTTGTTCGTCAGAACACTCTTTATAGAAGTAACGACAGAAAAGTGTGAAACTTACGACATCACGAAGATGAGACAATCGTTGGAGTATGGAAAAGAAACTCATAGCCTTCTATTTCACTTATTCTACCGAGTGTATGAGGTCCTTGATAAGAGGAACCTGTCCAGATGTGCACGTAGTACTCCATTTTGGGCGGATTAATCATAATACAATTACGTAATAGCATTACTTCGTTTTTGTTCCGATTTTCGTGCAGTGGACATTACTTCAGTTTCAAATACCTTCGTATCTATGTATCGTATATGTATCATTGAGATACCGCACTCCCATTAATAACCATGTTAAAATAATTACCCCAATTGAAGGTTTTGACAGTTAATCTCGAACACCCAAGTCGTTTATTGAAGTTGGAGGCAGTATAGTAGTTTATTGAGATAGAGCATGTGCAGAATGACAGAATCAGAATTCTCAGCTTGCAAACAATTAGTGCGGGGCCCTTGGATATGCGGGGCTAAAAGCATACGCTACTTTTGCTACATAGTTGATATGTTCGATAATACACCTTTCTTTTGTATATAGATAATGGGTGAAGTGTATTCTGTGCATTGAATTTGACAAGCTCTTTCGCACAGTCGAAAACGATATTTAAAGAGACGTTGTCAATAAAGCTTTGTTATTCTTTCATTTACGTATCAAGAGCTAATTGGTTGATAGCATATCTGGCTAATAACAATAAAGATAGGGGAAGGAGAAATTAGTGCATAGTTTAATAGTTGTATTAAACTACCGCCATTAAATTAGCTCTCTCCTATGGTTTGAGATAAATGGTTAGAGCATTGGACTTGGGTGGATATTTCTCTATAGCATTTCAAGGAACAGTAAAGAGCAGCGATTCTAGAAGTGGAGGTAATTACAGGTTTTTCTATGACTTTTATTAGTTTGATTTCACTTGTACATTTTATTGTATTAGAACATTTTTTTTAATGACAATATATTCTTTACTTACCAAAATGTTTCATTTTTTGAGTCAATTCTTCTTGTGAGCCATGAAAGTTACTACAATTTTGGAAAGGGTTAATCCCACCTTGAAAATTTGGGAACTGCCTGTTTTGAGTTTAAAAAAAAAAATTCCCTTAAATCGAAGGTCCGGTAATTTCCAGTTTTGTACGTTATAATTCGGATTTTTTTAGTTATATTCCGGTTTGGTTCGTTAGAATCTGGTTTGGTAAACATAAAGCAGAGCGTTTTTATTCTAACGAAATTGAAATGAATTATTTTATCGATGTATATATTGAAGCATCGAATCAAAGCAAAAGAGAACAAGATGCCAGTTTGTCCTGGCGTTGTAATAGGGCTCCGTAGGAATTTTTGAGTTGACTAATGAAACCAATTGGACATGATAGAGGGACTTTTAGTAAGTAAAAATAACTTGAGTTGATTTTCCAGATCATTTGTAAAAAATTTAGCCCCATTTTTCATAATTTGCCGAGAATTTTCATTATATTTTTTAAAAACTTTTGCTCGAATTATCTTGGGTCCCGTTATTCCATTCGTCTGTTTTTCTCCTCTCCTTTATTTTGCCAAATGTATTGTAGAGAAGGTGTGAGTGACCGAACGGCACAGAGAATGGGATCGGCGAGCTGAGTTCAAACTCTAGTTGAGACAGTTTTGTGTTCTCTACGCACTTATGCCTTTGGGGAAGACATGTATCTATCTTTTCCTGTCATTGATCATTATAATAGGAAAGGGTACATCACCCCCATGTCTCTGTACATACGAAAAAGGGGCAGGCTATGTTCAACACTTCGACGGGCCTTGCAAGCCGGAAGTTGATTATGGTTGATCACCCAAGTCGAATTAAGGAGAGTGGAAGAAGGACAAACAAGAATCTATTAAAATCCACTTCCGGTTTGTCTTCCGAAGCTTTACCCAGGCCCGTTTGACTGTACATCTCGTGAAGATTTTCCCCCTTCTGATTTTACGGGCTTTTCTAATTACCATCAGCTGAGATGAGATGTATTCATACCTTCCCCCAGGGCATTAAAGTGACGTGAACGCAAACTCTCTCAGTAAGGGTTTGAACTCGGTCACGCCGATACGAAGACCTAGGAACCAAAGCGAAAACTATGCCAATATCTGATTTTTATAAAGCACAATTCAGAAACAATTGCTATTTCGCCAAAGAAAGAAAAAATCCTCTAGGAATTAATCGCAAAAGATTGAGGCAATGTTGGATATCTACTATGTAGATATAAAATGAAATAAGAAATAAAAAGTTAATGTTTTCGATAGGCCAATATTATCAGCATGTGCAAAAAAAAATCTTGGTGTCTAAATGAGAAAAGACGACGACGACGATGATGATGATGATGAGGGTTCAAATTTCCGTGTTGCTAACCGTTGGGCTATCCGTACCTCCGATGAGAGTAGGCAATGGAGAGAAAGAAAAAAGCATTATGACAAAAAAACCAAAAAAAAAACCGAAAAAAAACAACGGGGAAATAGTTACATAGAGAAGGCATTTATTTTTGGATCAGTGTTAATATCAAATAAATGGCTTCAAATCAAATGATATATGTGTCTCGTACATGTTCTCACGGATCTTCGTTATTAGAGGCTTTGTAACACTGGGAATAACTCTTTATCTTCTTTGCTAACTCAGGACATCGACGTCTCTTCATTTCATCTTGGCAAGTGATTCAACGCAAAACCCTATCTATGATGCTCTTTGCCAATTGGCAAATTCCTTCTGGGAATGAGGACTGCTGCAAATTGTCTTTAACATTCTTCATTCAATATTCTTTCCACAGTAACAGTATTAATGCAACTCCAGATTACTTCGTCTTTGGATGGCGCGCACGCGTACATGTACACACTGAGATAGATGAACAGATATCCGTACCTGAATAAGCTTGAATGAATCACCGTAGTTCGTGCGTGTACCAGAACTGATTATCTATAGAATGACCTAAAAGTATCTAAAAAATAGTTCTTTTATGAAAAATAATCTAAAAAAATTACTAGCATGAGATTTTGGCATCGTTGGTTTCAAAATGAACATAGACCTCCAAAAGCATATAATGTATACATACATGTACAGTGTAGTTCCAATACACACACACACTCACACACACACACACACACACGCACACACACACACACACATATATATATATATATATATATATAAAATGGAGTAAGGAAAAAACACGTCCATGTTTCTGCCCTACTGGGCTTCTTCAGGCCTAAAATACGGCAGAAACATACAGATGTTTGTGTAGCAATTTTTCACTCCATTAAATTTCAAGCTCCACTCTAAATCTATTTTATGTTTAATGTTGAATGTGTCGAGTACTTTATGAAATAAACCCATCACAAGTTGTATTATATTATCTCATATTGTCTCCATATTTGTATTATACATTCACACACACACACACATATATATATATATACATATACATATATATATATATATATATATATATATATATATATATATATATATATATATATAATGAGTAAATATTTTTCTATAGTTCTCTAGATTGTACCTTCTGTTTTACTTTATTCAAATGAACTTTCATTTGAAATTCTTTTTAAGTGAAACAGAATGTATTCACTGTAGAGAGTCATTGAAAAAAAAATTGTTCTCATTTTATAACTATTCTACCGATGGTATTGAGCATTATTATTTTGAACAAAGATTTACTCAGTACATTAATACATATACACAGGCATGTTGTATATCGATAATTGTTCTATATATATATATATATATATATATATATATATATATATATATATATATATATATATGCATATATATATACATATATATACATATATATATACATATATATATATATATATATATATATATATATATATATATATATATATATATATATATATATATATGTAATTCTAACAATTGATGCACATGCTTTTTTTATGGTGTCACCCAAGGTTCATTCAGTATAGCAGTTGTTCATGGGTACTTTTCACCTTAATCTTGCCTAAAATCATATGACGTGCAGATGGTTTTCCCCCCTTGTCATCTTTTCCTTTCTACAAAGTGTTTCAGACTGTTGTGTGATTGAGAAAAGGATACAAAATTGTAACCCTTTTTTCTTCCGTTTTTCCCTCGGCTTTGATACCGTTCATCGAGTTCTGTAGGAACTAAATGTATTCCTAAAAGATACCATACTGTAATAGACAGCACTCAAAAATCTTATAAAATATTATTTATGCATACTACGAAGAATCAATCTCCCAAATAGCAATTCATATTCATATACCCCCTTCTCCAAGACCAACTGCTGCTGCTTACCCAAAGACCTGATACCTACTGGACATTCTCCCATTCAGCAGGAGGCCTCCAGCAGCCCTGACAACACAACTTACCCACAATGCATAGGTCCTGGCAGTAGACTCTGGTTCCACATGGGACATTTTAATACACAAAGCACACACCACGGATGATGGGAAGAATCCCGAAACATGTATGGACTATTCACTTATGAGGATTAATAAACCTTACCACCAAACATCTCACTCTCTACAGTACACATTATATATATATATATATATATATATATATATATATATATATATGTTTTCTATGTACGTATATGTATATTCGTGTATACATGAAGGGTGTTATGAAGGTTTTTTTTAATGTATTATGAATATTGATATTGAAATGGGATAAACATAGTTCTTAAGAAAAACCATGTGTGTATACATTTCAGACCACCCAATATATTTGTTTATATGTGTATGCATGTATATATACACATATATATGTATAAATGTATGTGTGCGTGTCTATGTGTGTGTCTGAGGTCGTCTCGCCGTAGAGCGGTTATTAACCAGCCATATATCCAATTTTCATTGGTCGCCCTTCACCTGTGGCCTTGTATCAGACAGGGCTAGACGTTTTAAATTCATATATATGTGCTCCTTGCTTCGGGTCAATTTTTTTAGCTAGTAAGTCCAGGATTACCATTTGGTACATTTCATGACAAAAATTGAGTAAATTTGGTACCGAACAAAGACATTTGCTTCAGAAAATGAACATTTGGTAGCACAAAAGATAACAATCCCATTAGCACGAATAATATGATACAACATATGAATAAATGAACTATTTGAAATGATATGTATTCTAATCCATCTTTCCAGCAATTATAGTCTGATAGATTTTGAGTTATTTGATTATTTTGGTACTGAAGTTACTCAATTTGGTCCCAAGACCATACAAATTTGGTCTGATGGTGGATTTTAAGTTATTTTGATTATATTGGTATTGAACCTAATGAATTCGGCATCGAACCATACAAATTCGGTCCTGTGCGACAAAAGACATCTGACAACCCTGAGCTCATCTTGAAGACCATTCCTACTCCAAGTGGTAAAATTTTCACTCGCTACTCTGCAGCAATGTTGCCAACTCAAGAAATATTTTTGTCATGGTTTGACTGCCAAAAAGCGCTAAAAAGTGTCAAACTCTGGAAATATATATATATATATATATATATATATATATATATATATATATATCGGAGTGCTGATGCCAATTTTCAAGTCTGTAGATCAAACAATCGAGCCAGGGGCGCTGGAACGTACAAATACACTAACACCCAAACGTGGGCACATATAAATAATGATGGAAACATTTGCCATCTTTGGTGGCTATGTTTGTTCAATAGATAGATGGTTTATCATCTTTTCAAGCATTTTGAATTTCAGATCGGTAAATCTAGTTGTGAGTTTCAATCATCGGGAAACCATTGTAAATGGCATACTATCGCTGGATGATGATTTGAAAAATCGTACCGCTTCAAATTGGTCGTATCTTGATGAAATATTCTCCGTCTTGTTTACTTGCTTATATCAACCTTCATCTCACTATTTGAAAAAAAAAAACGGCGTTTCGTGCGTAACCACTCACTGAAGGGAAATAGATTGATCGATAGATAGAGAAAGAGAGGGAGAGTTTGTGTGTGTTGTGTGTGTGAGAGAGAGAGAGAGAGAGAGAGGCTGTCTTTGTGATGAAGGCAGTCAAAATCTATTTCCACGAGAAATCTGTCAAAAGGTCATTGAACTGTTGGATCACGTGGTGACAAATTGAAGATCGTTATCGCTCAGGAATCCTGAGCTTTTGGAACTAATCAATGATGACGATTTTGATCCTCAATGTACACCTTATGCCAGATTTATTGTTGAAGGCATGAAATGAAATCACGCAGGGAATTATGAGGGGAGGAAGAGAAGAGAAAGGAAAGCCGAGAAAAAAAGAATAGAAACAGGTCTCGTCCGTCCCTGATTAGAAACCGTCACCTAACCAACGTCTTTTGGCAGCGTGCCGAATTGGGGCTGATCGACTGAAAAAATTTTGAAAGGGGGTTACATCTGCTTGAAAAGTTACTTGTGTTGCCCTTTTCCGAAAAATTACCAGACACAGACTTGATGATCAATTTAGCATAAACTTGCATTGTAAAATATAACCACACTAAAAACTTATTAAGTGAAGGGATTTCCTCCCGCCCCCACTCATAAGGAGTAGATGTGTAAATTTTCAGCTCTCTAATCCCATTTGTACCGATTGTACGTGTGATATATACGTACATATATACATAGCCAGCTACCCAGCCAGACCAACTTGAGAACTAAAAAAACCTATGCCGACAGTTTCGTTTGGTGGGTGATAATACATAAGGGAAAGAGAGAAAAGATTAGAAGCAGAATAGTGTGAGTCTTGCGTTATTGAGCTTAGTATTGAGATTGGTCTCCTCCTAGGAGAATTGGCGTTATCACCACTGGAGGCTCTCTGTAGGATCCCCAGCTGCTTATGGTAGCTGGTATTCCCGAACGTTCACCCATCTAGGTACTGATCAGACTAAACGTTGCTTATCGTACAAAAATCGGCGTATCAAATGCAGAGCAGTAGTTCCCAAACTCATTTCGTGGTGGAAAGCTTATCTGATGATCGTAGAACCCATATCTCTACTATACGAATATTTTACAGACAACCACGCCATAGTAATTTTAATAAGGTTTTAAATGAAACAAACATTTTTCGAGAGAATTTATGTAAAAACATAAGATGAAGTATGAAAATTAAAAGAAAAAACAATGTTTTTAATTGTTATTAATTTGTAATTGTTGTGAAAAAACTATTAAAATCAGGTTATTGTTTTTTTTTTTATTAAAAAAGACCCTTTATCGCGCTTCACTCCCGATTATTTTTCCAAGAGCCCTGGGAGTTCCGTAGGACCCACTTTGGGAAACACAGCAAGACTCCTGTGCTGATCCAATTAATCCTCCTATTAATATCCTTAAGTAGGAGATTGATCCCGTACTATGTTCAATAACGCCAACTCAAGACTTCCATTACACCCACCCTCTAACCTCAGACCGGCTTGGCTGCGAGCGAGAAGAAATGAACGAATGAATGAACTTGCTCACGGTAGGCAGAATGCAGTAGAAAGGTAGAGGTCCCCGCCGTAGAGCGATAGTTAATTAGCTTGCCTCGCAGTTCATTGCAAATGAAGTGAGTTTGATCTTTACCGGATGTCTCAATACAGTGTCTCTGTCCTCGATTAAGATAAGCCCAGTGAAAAGGTCTGGTTAGTCACTCAATAGAAACCGTCACATGACCAACATATCTTGAAAACATGCCATGCTGGGATTGATCAATTTAGAAAAAAATGAAAAGAGGTGATCAATGAATAAGTTACTCCGCCGTCATTTTGTTGGGCAGTGATCACTAAAAGGTCTGAATTTTCAGAAAAAAAAACCAACAAAAAACAAGCACAAGCTTATATTGCAGCCGTCTGAAAACCTATTTAGGGGAGAATTTTTAAAAAAGGGGGTTTGTAGACATAATGAGGAACAAAAGATTGAATTTTCAATCCCTCTATCGGTGCAACCTATTCTCATAACACACAAATACATTGCCAGTTAGACCAATATAAAACTGATAGAAACCTGTGTTTACAGTTTCGGTGACAGTATTGGTCGACGGTTTCTTATATTGATATTTGAAAACTACAAAAAATTAAGCTATGAATTTGTCTACATTTCTCGTATAATCCATGGAGGATTCAAATCAGTGTGAATTGTAATTATAGGGTTTTTATGGGGCAAGGGTGCTAGCCCGACGCCCAAGATGGGCTGCCTTCTAGGGCTCCAACTGACCTGCTATTTACCGATAGCTTGTAGAAGAAGTGACTGCATATCTTCTCAAAGGACGATAGTTCGAAGCGAACTCGAACTGTCCCGGTCGGATTTTGAACCCGTTTCGTTGATTTCATTGTCCGCAATATCTGAAGGACTCGTACATGAAAAAAAAAAGTGTGAATGAAAGAAAGAAAAGGAGTCAGGGGAACGAGAGAAGGAAAAATAGAGAAAGAGAGGGAGGGGGAGATAGAGAGAGATGGGCAGAAAATAGGTCAAATAGTTAGTGTTTGGTAAAGTATAGAGAGGGTAGGGACCGGGTAAATCTAGTGGGGAACCCGTAGCATATGTTTTGAAGGGACCCTCCAATTTAAAATACTCCTTAGTACCTGCTTAGTATTGTAATTGAAGCTGACACAACAGATATGTCAGCCATTTTAGTAATAGTGTTACTTCGTTTTCATTTAGATTTTTGTGCAGTGGCTATGATTTCAGTTTCAAATACCTTTGTATTTATGCATTGTACATATATCACATAGATTACGCACTTCCATAATGACTGCATTAAAACATTAACTCAATTAAAGGGTGATAGTTGGCTAAAACGGCGAGTCTGAAAGCAGTATCGTTCTATTATAATAGAGCAAGTGCAGGATCACTGAAACGGGATTGATAGCTTGCAAGCATTTAGCGCGGGGCCATTGAAATTGCGGGACCAGCAGTATACGTAACTTCGGTTCATAGTTGATGTGGTACTGGAGAAAATTGGTGCGTATCGACATTAGAAGTAAAACATGGAGACGGAAAGAATAAGCTGGGAATTAGAAAGAGCTAACGAGGAAGAAAGCCTTTGAGAAATTAGAAGGAAGAGAAACATGGTTTTAAAGTGGTTCCCAAAGTGGTCGCTACTGCCCCCTTCACGACGCTGGAAGACTTAAGGGCGCGATGAAAGGCTAGGAACGTTGAGGAGGAATACAAATCGATACCACTCACGCATAAAGTCGTATCAGGCCTTATCTTTCTTTTTTTTTTCTAATTAATTAATCAAATATTTTTTAATACTTTATTTACTATCATATATTTGATGGTTAAATAAATGCTTGATTAAGAAAGATTCTGGAAAATTTATTCTTCAACGTATTTTTATTGTCTTCAGTTGGGGCACTGATGAAAAATATGTTCTTAAATGGGGCGGTAGTCCCAAAAAAGTTCGGGAAACATTGTTTTATAATATATTCGTGCGTGTCAGAGTCTGACCCCGTTCCCAAGGGAGTCAGTTGCGCGGTCCAGTTGTATCCCACGAAACACCATCGCGAGAAAAAGGGAAATTATCTGCCTACATTCTTTGCATAAACCAAAGGAATGTCTTTTAAAACGTTTCCTCTGCTGTGATTTACCCACCCACTAACGTGGAACTGAGACCAACGATCTCTTCTTCTCAGATCTACACGCAAAGTATAATATATATATATATATATATATATATATATATATATATATATATATATATGATAAGACTCATTTCTGTCACACTAATAGTATCAGTCGCAGCCATCTCCCTCCCTGCCCTTTCACCAAACTACCAAATTTTCTTCTCTCTCCCTCATCTTCCTACTGTATTATTAAACTACCTAGCTTGCTTTTTTTCACCCTTCATACTGTGTTTGTGTCACTTATAGTATTAATAGCAGCCATCAGTCGAGCCTGTTGTTATGCACTTATGAACGTGGACACCGAAGCGATAGGTCATGGAATAATAATAATAATAATAATAATAATAATAATAATAATAATAATAATAATAATAATAGCAACAACAACAACAAGCAAATGTTGCAAAATCCTTAAGTAGGAGTACAGAGAAACAGACATGACTGGGTGGGAAAGTTGAACCACTGGGAATTCTGCAAACAAATAGGATTAGGCCATGCAAAACAATGGTATAAACACAAACGGGCTGGTGTCCTAGAGGATAAAAGCTTCAAGTTCTATTGGTGTTTGAAATTCGTACTTTCGCCCAGTTCAGACCAGGAGATCACATCTACTCATCATAAACTAGGTGATGAAAATTGGTCAGATCGTGGATGTCGGAATCGATCAAAGGAGAACACAGAGTAAAACTGAACGAAATGGGCTGAAAATACTCTAGTTTTCATTTTGAAAAAAAATCTAATTATACAAAGTTGTGAGGAAGTAGAGACTACTGTAGCATTATTTCTTCCGTTCGTTTTTCTTATTCTCCTATATTTTATTTCGACTATTCAAGGATACACTTCCAACTTACTAATCTAGCTTTACCAGAGCCCGGATAAACTTACATTTCAGGAACACGTTTCTCTAACAACGCTGGATAAGGGGTTGAATTTCGAAGTCATTCATCCCCTGGACTGGTTGCCAACCTAGGCTGAAGAACCCAGTCTGCGCTTCTATTTGCCTGTAGCTGAGTGGAAATAGATGGGTTCATGCTTTTCCCGAAGGAATTATTGATAAATCTGTTCTCGTAAATATTGCTCTTAAAATGAATTTTTTCTTTGTTTGCAACCATTCCTTTTTTTTGCGTCCGAGGGCGTGGTAAATTGGATTAACTACTTGATTGTTACAATGAAAACTCAGATTGTTTTCTAGGAAAGTCCTGAATCTCTTCTGCTTGTATTAACCTCTATTTATCGGTGGATTGTTTTTGTTCGTGGAATTTCGGAACTCTGCTCTTGATTTATCAGGAAAAAAGCTTCCTAGTCTTAAACAGAAGGGACATCATTGTATCGACACAAATTACTTAACATAGCTAAATTAAGGAAGCCTCAAAGTACAACTTTGGGATGGTATAATAATTGAGTCTATCTTGGAAGCAAAATAGTTTTCACTAGCGCATGTGGTCGATCTCTGAAATCGGTTAAAAGACAAGATTTGGAATGTCGATTTTTCAGGGAAGGCAGGTCGTCTCCGCTTGCAAG
Source organism: Thysanoteuthis rhombus (assembly GCA_963457665.1). NCBI lineage: Eukaryota > Metazoa > Mollusca > Cephalopoda > Oegopsida > Thysanoteuthidae > Thysanoteuthis > Thysanoteuthis major. The sequence goes on along the minus strand of OY735229.1, from coordinate 12,372,240 downwards.
ATTGGTGCTGTACAATCTTCTTAATTCGATTTATCCCCATTCGACCGTGCAAAGCAAAAAAAGTTATCACCATTACCTTTTTCCGTGGTCTACTTAGATAGTGCCATGGTTAGCGTGTCTTCCTCATGCACAGAATAATCCTGGGTTCGATTTCCGGTATGGATGGGAAAACTCTTAATTTGGAAGAATTTTCTTGTGCGCATTCTCCAGCTGATTGAGTTGCACTTGAAGCTATGTGATTTGGGCGGGGGTATACCTTGGGTTGACTTGCTCTCTGCCAATGGGTTTGATCACGAAAACTCGTAGTGAATGAAGTCCAAGACTCGATCAAAATTGAAACTTGCAAGGATCACCAAGCAGACGCATAGCAACAGAAACCGGTATTTCGTCACCATACCCCATTGGGAGCTATCTCTTTTTCTTGTTTAATCATTTATTTTTTTTTACATCATTGATAATTTCTACCCAAGTTTGTTTTACAATGAAAGAAATGCCAATTCCCTTTTCAACTGCAATTTCCTCAATATTATTGCCATCTTGGTCAACGTGAAAGAGTTTTTATTCAACTTGAGCTTTCGAAAAGCATCATCAATGAGTTCCCATTGTTTTATCCACCATAGGCCGACTATCACTTGTATATCACGCTGTTTCTGATTCGTTTGAGCGAAATCTACTGTGGACCTGGCGTTTCTGCAATTATTATAGACTCCTGTTATCACGGCACCCTCGAGGATATGATAATGCCGTTGTATTGAATATGTCGTTATAACAGGAGAATTTTATGTGAAGCTTATTAAATCTATAACTACGGACCAAAAGGAATTTATTACCCTTTCATTGTCTAATGCCCCATATTTATTATTTTATGGCTAACAAATTTTAGTTTTTAGAATAATGCACAGAAATTTGCATGTGTTGTTTCTACAAACTAATCCCCGACAATAGTCGTGCAGGAATATTATAACAAGTGTGCAGTAAGAATGCGTGTGTTATCAAATAGTGCCGTTAGAACGTGCGTCGTATCAAAGAGAGTCAATCGTATTTTTTTCCGGTGGATTAACATTATGCCAACTCTTCTGTCCTGGATGGAATGGTCAGTGCGCAATAGTTATTCCAAAATTATCACACTCTCTGTGTACATTTTCTTGTATGTCCTAATACCATTATCACGTGGAATCGTTTGTGCAGTTCTCGTTAAACTGCCGTTCTAACCCTGTCATGACTGTGTTTGTATTTCTTCAAGGATATGTTGAGACATTATTATTATTATTATTATTATTATTATTATTATTATTATTATTATTATTATTATTATCGTCTATTTCACACTTGTAGTGAATGCAGCTCTCACTGGAGATAGAGTGACAACAAGTCTCCCCAATACTCTCCCGGACAGTCCTCACTATTCTAGCTGATTTTAGTAGTGCTGTCGTCTGGATGGTCTCGATCCTCCCTCTGATTTCTACTTTCTTTTACCTCTTTGCTACGTTCTTTGGGAATATTCCCGGGGGCTCTGATCGTTATTTGTGTTTCTGCCACCTTCATGGTCTACGTGTTCCCTATTCCTACCAGTTGTCACCTTTATTGTCGTTGTCCTCACTGTATAAATCTAAATTCGGTTCATTTCTGGAATGGACCTCTTCGACGCATGTTATGTTTGTATTCATTTTCCAATGCCTTTTCTTAGATATAGTATTAAAATAAGAAGGAAAAAAGACACATACATCTTCGCTATATTATAAGGAGAGCCCAGATGTCAGCGCAAGTGTTTCGGCATCGGACCTGAGGCTTCAAGGTCTACTATTAGATCCCACACAAGAGTTCGTCAAAAGCCAACCAGTTTGAAACTAGATTGTCTGTAACGGCAAGTCACAACTGGAATATGCCTTAGGATAACATGGACATATTTCACTCTGGGTGAGGTCTAACAAACTGCCTTAGACAGCAAGATGTATTTTGAGATCATGAGATCCTCATGACCTTATATTTCCGACAGCCTCAGAGAATATCTATGAATGCGTGCGTGTGTATGATATATTAATATATCAACTCATGCGTGTATAATATACGTGTATATCACGCTCATATATATATTCGAACAAATACACACTCTTTTATATATATATATATATATATATATATATATATATATATATATATATATATATATATATATATCAATTGCATGTTTATATGACACACACATATAGATGTATGTGTGAGTGTGTCTGTAACCCATGTCTGTCATACGTACATCCCTTTCTCTCTCTCTCTCTATATATATATATATATATATATACATATGAATATATATATAGCTATATGCATAAATATTTATATATACAAATACACTTATATATATATATATATACATATATATATATATATGTATGTATATATATATGTATGTATATATATATATATATATATATATGTATGTATGTATGTATATATATATTATGTGTGTTTGTGCACGATATGCAAGAACATCCATCTGCAGTCTTATATTCTACATTCCAATTCTCATGATAGTAGACATTACTGTGCAGTCGGTATGACATGTATATCTGTTTGTCATAAACAAATATGCATGGATTACATGTATACATTATATATATATATATATATATATATATATATATATATATATATATATATATATATATATGCCTGCATATCTATATTCATCTATGTTTATCATTCACTCATTTCTCTTTCTCTCTACGTTTATAAGCATAAATATATACATATATGTACATATATGTATATATATATATATGTTAGAGTTGCTATATATATGTGTATGTGTGTGTGTATGTGTGCATATGTGTATGTGTGTATGACGTGCAATGACGTGCATAAACTTCCATCTGAACTGTTGGATTCCTATCCTTATTATGGCAGCCATACCTGTGTAGCAAATATATACATGCACGTTTATATACATAAAGATATATATGTATACATATATAATATACACGTGTATATATATATATATATATATATATATATATATATATATATATATATATATATATATATATGTATATGTGTGTGTATGTGTGTGTGTGTGTGTTTCTTTCTATGTGTGTATGGGTATGCGTATGTGTGTGTAACATGCAGAAACTTCCATCTGAAATGTTACATTCCAATCCTTGTAATGGCAGACCGCAATATATATATATATATATATATATATATATATATATATATATATATATATATATGTATATATATATATATACACATATATATAAATATATATATATATATATATATATATATATATATATATATATATATATGCATGTTTATATATGAATAAAAAATGTATATACACGTATGATATACAAATATATGTGTATGTATGTGTGTGTGTTTGTGTGCTTGTGTTATGTGTGTGTGTGTGTGTGTGTGTGTGTGTGTGACATGCGGAAACTTCCATCTGAAGAGTTATATTCTGCATTCCCGCTCTTATAATTGCAGACATGCCTGTGCAGCAAGCTTTGCGGAGAGCAAGTTATTGCCAAATCACTAGGTACGAAGTTTTTCAACTCAATCTCAGGTGTCGACACGTTTTCCTTTCTGGGGGTAGGAGACGGTTGGAGCATTTTTCGGGTGGGGAACAGATACAAATACTAAGGGTGGATTTTTTTTTCTGGTGTTTTGTCTTCGGATTACTTTTCAGATCTGTTTTTTTTTTCCTCCTTCATTTTTTCTTTGTTTGCATAAACGTTTATTCGACTTGTCGACGCTTATTCCAAAATTGGAAGACATTTTTTTTTTATTATCTCGCTTGTCCCTTATCCGCCATTTTGTTTTTGGTTGTTTCATTAGTATCGTTTGTGAATATTAACCACTCAATCGATAACAGAAAAAACGAATTTACCACTTCATGTTAACACTATCAACAACTTTTAACTTTCACTTATCAATTCTTTTCATCGTACATCCTTGCTACCAATTTTGAGCAAATACCGCAATCATTCTCGTATAATGCGAATTTTTCCCCTGATTTTTTAACCTAAAAGATAGGGTTGCGCGTTATACATAGCAAATAAATAATACCCGCTTTCTTTCAGAACATAATTTATTTCCTCAGTTTCGTGTGGTGTAATTCACATTTGAAAAGTTTTTGCGACAAGGTATTGAAAACTCCAGGCCTAACAAGGAAGGAAAAGACATCACACGAATTCGACTTAATAAAAGTTGTTACAATCAGAGAAAATACGTCTTACTACCATCACAATTGGATAGTACACTTGAAAAAGGCTGTAGAATGGATCGGCTGAAAACGTCGACTTAACAACACAAACAATAAGGAGGAGTTCAATAGTCTGAAAAACTTATTTTTAGTCGACACTAATCAGTTGAGTTGAACTAAAGTTGAATTTATTTGGTACAAATTCTGCAAAGTCAGTGCGCATTATACACAAACGATGTTCTCCAGGATTGCATTGCCCATAACTAGTGGTGCATGTAATACGCATGACTTGATACATATATATATATGTATATATATATATATATATATATATATATATATGTGTGTGTGTGTGTGTGTGTGTGTTGATATTCATCAAATACAGCAATTTATGTGCACTCACAGTTTACACACACACACACACACTCACACACACACATGCACATATATATATATACGTATAAGTTTAGTTAAGTCTGCCACAGGATTCTATGGAGGAGAGGAAGATTTTGTCTCTCGGATTCTGTCAGCCCAGAAAATCAGCATTTGAAAATTTCGGGCCAGTTCAAAGGTAATTGTCAAATAGTACACTGGACTTAATGTTAACTGATGCTGCATATCTACACACTTGTATGTTCATTATACTCACATACATACGTACTTACATACACTCATATATTTGGATATATGCGTGTGCACGCGTGAAATTATTTAAAATATGAATATGTATCCATGTACGCGCGCATGCGCGCGAATGTGCAGGGACAAAGTTAACCGATAACACGCCCATCGGGGAAAACTAATACGAATGATGCTGTCACGAAGAAGAAGAAGAAGAAGAAGAAGAAGAAGAAGAAGAAGAAGAAGAAGAAGAAGAAGAAGAAGAAGAAGAAGAAGAAGAAGAATAAGAAGAAGAATAAGAATAAGAATAAGAATAAGAAGAAGAATAATAATAATAATAAGAAGAAGAAGAAGAAGAAGAAGAAGAAGAAGAAGAAGAAGAAGAAGAAGAATGAAAAAGAGGAAGGAACAAAGGAGAAGGAGGAAGAAAAAGGAGAAGGTGGAAGGAGAAACAGAAGATGGACAAAATCTAAAATTAGAGGGGATTGGTAGGAGGAGAGGATTTGGAAAGAAGAAGACCAACTGAGTGAAGAATAAAAGAGAAGCAAAAAGAAGAAAAGGGCAGAAATATTAATAAGAAAGAAGGCGGGAGGAAGAAGTAGAAGAAATAGGGAAAGAAGAAAGTGAGAGGAGAATGAAGAGATGCGTGAAGTGAACAGGGGGATAGAAGAGAGGGATTGAAAAGAAGAAGGAGAAAAACGGTGTGAAGGAAGAACGGGGAGGATAATAGTAGATGAGAAGTAACTAAAGAAAAATGTTGAAGGGAGAAGGAAAAAAAGAGAAGGAGGTTAGAAATGCACCATGAAGAGAAGAAAGAGAAAATAATCATTTGAAACATAGTGAAAAAATAGCAAGGTTTGATGATGAAGAAGAAGAAGAAGAAGAAGAAGAAGAAGAAGAAGAAGAAGAAGAAGAAGAAGAAGAAGAAGAAACACGAAAGGAGAAAGAAGAATGAGAGGGAGAAAAATGAATTAGAAGGAAGAAGGAAGAGTTGTAATAATAATAAATGAAGAAGAAGAAGAAGAAGAAGAAACATGAAGGGAGAAAGAAGAATGAGAGGAAAGAAAAAATGAATAAGTTGGAAGAGTTGTAGTAACAATAAATGTAGAAGAAGAAGAAGAAGAAGAACAACAACAACAAGAAAGAAAGAAAGAAAGAAAGAAAGAAAGAAAGAAAGAAAGAAAGAAAGAAAAAAGGACGTTGACGACGATGAATGACATCAAAACAGTCGACAACGACGGTGGCGGTGATAGAGTCGTAAGGGACCCGGATGATGTTAGTGCATCCAGACTGACAACTTTGTCTTTCGTTTCCCGTGCCACCCTCTCCCACACTTACCACTCATTTCTCACCTCCATTTAAAACCTATTATCGCCCACCCTCGTCCTACATGTTAAGTTATGTCAGGAATTTCATTTCTCTTTTCACTCAGGTTTTTTCTTCAACTACAGCGACAGGTTATTTTCACCCAGCATATAACCCACCCAGGCCGCCACCAAAACCTCAGCCCTTTTTTGCCCTTGTTCTCCCCCCCCCCCTCATATCGGACTTGTTCCTTTGAGAAAAAAAGACAGCTTTACTTCTCGTCATTTTTTAACGACATCTTTTACACCTAACAGATAACAAAGAACACACACAAAAAAAAGATAAATGAGAAATAAATTAAAACGTATTGTTTGGAGACACATCTTAAGCGTTCATTGTTGTCAATATGATTATTACTTGCATAGTACCCGTAAAAAATGACGGGATTATCTACGTGTGGATCAGTACTACTGCCAAGGAACAGAGAATCTGTACGTTCTGCCTCGGATCAAAGTGTCGATTTGGAATAATATTTGTCGTTGCGAACAATAAATGAAATACATTTATTGTTGATTGTCTAACTGAAGTCAAATTTGCAGTTGATCTTCCCCCCTCCCTGCAACAAGAACAGCGACAAGAATGACCCTTTAGGGGACTTGACTCTTCGCTGTTCGTCTCTGACGTCACGTTGAACCTAGCTTATATGGAAAAAAAAACAAAACAAAACCAAAAAGAGTTCCCCAGCGGACTTCGAATTTAACACCATGTAATAAGAAGACGACTCTCTTATCAACTGAGCTAAACTGACAAGTCTTACATATCTGAGAATTCATGTATTATTCAGACAACACAAAATTTTCTATGATCATCTGCAGCTGGAATAGAAATTGAATGATCATGCAGCAGCCAGGGTTGTCTTGACTAGTTATTACTTTCGTTTTAATTTTCAGTTGTTTTTTTTTATCACAAGTTGGGGTGTGTCTGTCATTCTACGGCTACAAGTAAACACGAACGGAATATTGGCCCAAGTAGATAAAATTTAAAAAAAGTAAATGTCAAGATGAAGGTGAACATCAGTTGAAATTGATAATAAAAATAATGTCACAAAACTTCATCCAATCATTTGGAAAAAGAAAAAAAACAAAAACAAACCACCATCACAGTCAATAATTGACCAACCATTGCATCAACATTTGAAGTCATGTGAAACAATTCCATTGAAGGTAAATATGATCAGAATAAATTCTATTTATGACATCACTGACTTCTAAAATGGAGTAAAGAAAAATCTAAAAATGTCTAGATTCTCCTGAATGTCGATGATATTGATCAACCCGTCAAAATAAGGTCCCCAAAAAGTAGAGAAAAAAAAAAGAAAAAAGAAGAAAAAAAAAAGAAGAAAAACTGTCTTCAGAAAAAGTCTGGTGGAGCACTGTTGTCGATTTTCAAGTCTGTCGGCAAAATAGTACGGCCAGGAGCACTGGAACACACAAGCACTCAAAAAAAAAGGGATAGAACTTTTTGCCTCCGTTGGCGATCACAGTTGTTCCATGAATACCTTTTCCATCATTTGACCAAATTGATATACCTTCGGGCATAGCAACGGTTCAATTTGATTTCTACTGATGGGCCCTGGCCTAGAGTTACAGTTGAGTGAATCGAATAGATATTTATCAAAGCTTGATACGTCTGAGGCAGCGATGACTGGCGCTTTGTCGTAAGGAATTCCAAACATCTGAAGCATTCGCCGTGTGGCTCTTTAATCAACAACCGTTGAAAAAAGTTTTTTTGTCTTTTTAAGGAGAGGTTCGGTAGTATGGATCCATTGTATTCAATAAACGTTTAACTGACAAAACAATGCGTCCATAGCATTTCAGCGCGAAGGCCCGAGGCAAGAGAAAATTCTTTTTTAGAGCTTTCGATTGTAAAAACCAACGGAGGCGTATCTGAATGTAGAAAGAGGACAGGGACTGTTTAAAAACGTTCCCCGGGCCCCAAATGGAGTGGTACTCCCCCCACCAATTTTTTTTATAAATATTAGTTCACCTACTGCATTTCTACTGATATTATACACTGACATGAATATATCTGTACACACATGGATTACATGAGTTGTATTTCTCTTATTAAGTGATAATAGATGTGAGTTAATGGCGAATTTTCCTTTTTCATCAAATCTCACTAAGTGTTTGATGGGGTTTCTTAAGGAGCTAACCCTTGCTCCCTCTCATGCTATCTGTAGCTACTCCTCTGAACACTTTCTCAGCCATCTTTCCCTCTAAATTATAAGTTTTTTTTACCAGACTTATGACGAATATAATCAGAGAAATACATAATATTTACTTGACAGAATATAATCGGAGAAATGCGTAATATTTACTCGACAGAATGCCCAGGCAACTAGAGCTAGATTTATACTTGGTGTTGAAGTATCTTCATGAAAGCTAAAAACAATTTTCATTGGTTGAATTTAACACTTATTGCATTGATTCTAACCAATGAAAACTTTCTTTTTATTAAGCCTGTTCATACAGGATAGTCTCGATTGAAGTGTCCAGTCAGTTTCATTCTAATGTCACGTGAACATCATAGACTTACTGGCTGGTTTGGTCACTGATGTCACTACGTACCCTACTAGGCTAACCTTGGTAAATATGTACAGATTTTTCATGATTGTTTGGAAAGTACGTCAGATTAGCTCAGCACTTGAATGGCCAAAAATGGTTGCTATTTTAAAAAAAAAAGAGATTTTAGCAAAAGCTATTTGGTGTCAGACATTAAACCTGATTTTACCCACCCCACAAAAAAAAAAAAGATTTTAAAGATATCTGAAATCAGAAATTTATTTAGAGCTTTATGGAATTATATAAGGTATGAAATCGTATTATTTTGGTAGTTAGAAAAAAAACAAAACTAAAATATTCATTTGTTTCTTTCGAGATTCTTAGCTACCGTCACATTCTAGATTAGTGTCCAACGACTGGTTTATTCTGATTCGCCCGTTCAATCTATTTTACGTTATAATTGTTTACACTGTACAACCATTGCCATCGAAGATGGCTAAGGGCTCTATCCTATATTTTATATGTGTGTGCGTTTGGTTGTGTGTTCCAACACTCCTGGCCGTACAGTTTTATCTACAGACTCGAAAATTGGCATCAGTACTCCACCAGACCCCCTCAGTAAATATTTTGATTTTTAGAAAAAAAGATTTTTCCAACTTTTTGGAGGAGTTATTTTGACATGTTTTTTTTATTGGTTTTATTTTATTTTATTTTAAATAACGTCTAGATTCCTCATTATCTCGATGTTTCTAGATGTTTTATGCTCCATTCTAGGTGCCCCCCCCCCAAAAAAAAAAACAAAAACGCTAGAGATGTCATAAAAAGGATTTATTCCAACCATATTTATTTTTACACGACTTCAAACTTTTACTCTACGGTCGTTCAATTATTGACTGTGGTGGCGTGTAATTATATCATTTTCGTTATAATGGAATAATATGAATCTATATTCACAATATCGTTGTTGAAAGATTGAACAGGTCTAACATAAATCAATTTAGTAATTTTTGAAAGATGGATAAATAATTTAGAACTTATAGATTAAGATACTAGTTCAGATCTTGTGTACTAAAACGAATACTAGTATGACATTCTCCAGAAGATATCTACTCATATAATTAATGGAATGATTTTTTTTCTGTTTCTCTCTCTGTAACTATGTACTCTTCCACTCAAATTTGACAATTTTGCCTTCAAAAATATCTCCTACCCACCATATTGAAAAATGGACTCCACTTTCAATGAAACGATTCCGGTAGTTTCTTGAGAGAAAAGTATCATCTCTGTAATAAATCCTGTGAATCTTTTAACGGGAATAAACCAGTATACATATAAGTACATAGGTACAGGTTCAATAAACAGCCTAATAATGAAGAAGGCATTTATTGTTCACAACAAATATTTATTTTCACAACATAGTCTCTTTCTGGGTCAATGCACTTGATTCAGTGAAGAATGTCCAATTCAAATCGAAATTCAGTTGAAAATTACGCATCAGGCTACGGACTTATTTGATCCTATCACGTAAATGTTGCGGAGTAGAAATGGCAGTAGAGGTTAATGAGTTCAAAAGATAGTCGCAAACTATGAAACACGTGCGAAGAGTTGGAAAAACATTTAAATAAATACGAACACAGGTTTTCCCGCTCTGGAGAGTAGAGAGATTCTATGAAACCTTACGTAAGTGGAAACAGCGTAAAGCGATGAGGCAATTACCATTAATCATGTGGAAAAAAACCTTTTGAGCGTCCCTGTATTATAAATATAACTTCACGTAGCCTTTACCCTACGATTGACTCTTCTGCAATGATTTCAGAAAAGTATGACTATTTCTGAAAGGGCGTGCAGGTTATGGGTCGATATACAGAATGTTTTGCGTGCCTATGTTAAATATAAAACTGAGGAGAAGAGCTGAGCAATCAAGCATATTGTTGCACTTCAAGCTTACCATATCAGCTGTAGCAGACAACGGATGCAGTCATTTTTTGGATTCAGTATGCTTGAATTTTTCTGATATAAATATTGGTAATTGTTCCTTCATTTTACGCCATGAGTCTTTCGTAAAACCATAGAGGCGAGAAGTGAACCTCTGAAAGCTCGTACGATACCTGAGAAAGAGAGCAAAATCGTCAATGATATTACCATATGTATTCATCAATTTACAATTACTCATATAATGAACCGTGTAATATTTTGTCCCTCCGTCACCTAACAATGGACTTTCCCTATGCTAACTATTTTGCTGATAGAAAATTACCTTCTACACACTATTTTGAAGTATGGACTCCTCCACTGAAACGAATTAGTATTTTTTCTCATATTAATTCGCATACAGTGTGATTAACCAGTAAGTCATAAGAAGGAAAATGGACCTGGGCGCACGTTGTATAGCAATGATTAGTAAGCTAGTTTTGCTGGACGTTGTCAATGGGTTCGATCCTCATTGGAACGCCCACCTTTGACAGATACCAAACTATGCTGAGCTGATAATTTATTTCTTTTTCTTACTTATATTTTTATATTTATATATAAACGTCCAATTTTTCATTATAGTTGCATTTTAAACCGACACCCTCCAAAATCTTCAATTTAGGAAAAGGTCTACGCCATTTTTCAACCTCTGAATGGTAGGTTTCCCTTCACTTAACACCTTGAAGAATTGTACATAAACACATGAAATAAGATGTGAATATGGGCAGAAAGTGGCCTCCATTTTGGCATTAGAGTTACATTGTTAATAGAACCCCCTTCAAAAATCCCTCTATAATATTTTTTTCATAACCTCCCTTAGGTCCATCGAGTAGGCATACCAAATTTGATTGGGTTACACCTATGTTTAGGTGTTTTTTTTTATAGCGTGACAGAAAAACACACTGACACCTCTCACATGTATACTTATTTAATATCGTGCGATTTTCTTTTGTTTCTCTGGCAATAACTATGGACTTTTCCATAGAAACAAATTCTGTAATTTTTTTTTCTTTTCAACAAAACCATCTCTTGAAAATTCAAATATATCCAAGAATTTGTTAGCAGGTATTAACTTCTAAGTAAATAGATTGATAAATAGATAAGGGAGATTACTCTAAACTTAGCCTTTAATATTGATCTACCTTGACAAATGTCACAGACAGAAAAATATAGATCATCACGTAGCGTATAATATAAATAGATCAGAATAGAGTGAAATGAAGCATTAATGTTAGAGGAAGCTCAACTGAGAACGGAAAGGAAAAGAACGGACGGGGGGGGGGAGAAGAGACTGTAAAAGGAATCAATTTGTAATGAAGGCTCCTGGCAAGTAGTGTATCCTGTTCCTGCTTTGCTTGGTGTCCTCTGTCAACATTACAAATATTTTCTCCTCCTCCTCCTCCTCCCCTTCGTCTGAATACCACTCCTTCTCTGATTTCTTTGATAGCCGCTCACACTCGCTATGGACCAGTTGGTCATCCTGTAGTTAATAGGTCTAACAATCCATACATCGTATCCTCCTACGCACAGTAGCAAATAGATGAGAAAGGAGGTGGTGGGAAAAAGAGTCGAGAGAGAGAGAGACTGAAAGAGAAGGACGAAGAAGAAAGACAGAGAGAGAGAGGGGAGAGTGAGAGAAAGGGGAGAGAGAGAGAGAGAGATAGAATGAGAAAAGGACAGTACTCGCATACACACTCACACACATACGCGTGCATACGCACACACACACGTATATGTACACGTACTGACTTATATTCGAACGTACGTTGTAAGTCCGTAAGTCCGTCACCGAATGATTAAAAAAAAAGCATTTATTTTAAACAACAAATATTTATTTTTCTACGTAATCTTCTTCTTCGACAATGCACAGTCCAATGCTTCTCCATCGACTGAATAAATAGATCAGTGGTTCCTGAGAGTCCCGGGTCACATTCTTTGCGATCCTAGGGTTAATTTGGGGGTATTTAGCTGCTATTTCACGGTATTTCGGCTGTACCAGTTTGACGTGACAAAATGTCAATATTCTCTCACATTAGTGGTACAGTGGTAGAGTGCTCGGTGTGGGGGTCCGTGGTTCAATCTACCGCCGAGTCATGCCAAGACTTTAAAACTGCTGTGCATTGTCTCTCTGTAAGGTACCCAGTACCAGGACCGGTGAAAAACCCTCTCAGGGGTCACAGTTGAATTACTTCGCATACACCGGATCTGGTTTATTACATAGATGGGTGATGATTGGGGGAACGCAATATGCCGTAAACAGCATGAATATACGACAGACCTAGCAAGCCGCAAGTGGGTATCACTAACAATATCCCACGTGCACTTAACGTCGATAAGGGTATAAGACGAGTACTACAATTCATCTCGGTAAATAGCAGAGCTGGTTTGATTTGACCAAATGCCAATATTCTCTGCCATTAAAGGTGCAACCGGGGCATAACTGATAGGCTGGGATACCCCGCTTTCCTCCAGGGCCGCCATTGGTCGATGCAAGGCAAAAACCAGGATTTCGAAACCTGATTTTCAAAGCGGATATACCAACTTCATTTGGAAGACTGACAGAAGATACGGTTGCTCTCTCCAATTTGACCTTATGCCAGACAGGGAGAAGCTTAGTCCTGGCTTTAATCATTATGTCGGTGAAGTTGAGTGAGAATAATTAGTACTCCTACGCCGGCTACGGCTACAGACGTCCTTGCTTAGGATCCGCGTATCACATTATTACAGGCTCGGTCTGTTTGAGATTTGTGAAATTGAATTGATACTATGTTTAAAATACATAGCCTACGTAACAAGACTCCCTATTTTTCCATTCATAAATGGTTGCTCTTTGGCGAAGAGAGAAAAACCTTCTCTTGAAAATTCATTTAGTTGTAAAAAAAAAAAAAAATTAGTTCAGATATTTCACTTTAAACGGAATTTTTTTTCTGATGACATTTAGAAAAAAACTTTTTTGACATTTTTTAAATATCGGTAATTTTTTTTTTTTAGAGATATTCTTCTGAAATATCAAAAAATGTTGAGATTAGGTCTTGATTTTAATTTGTTTATTTATCATTCATTACTTATTCGTCATAAATGATGAATTAAATTTCTATTTTATCATTTGCAGAGAAATAATCTCATAGATACGGAAAATATTTTTGGATGTTTCTTTTTTCAATATATTTTCCGGAAAAATGTTCAGATTAGATCTTGATTTTAATTTATTTATTTACCATCAATTACTTATTCGTCATAAATGATGAATTAAATTTAAATTTTATCATTTGCAGAGAAATAATCTTATTGATACGGAAAATATTTTTGGGTGTTTTTTAATATATATATGTAAATTTTTTCCCAGAAAAAAACCTGATAATTTTAGATTTTTTGTTTTTTGTTTTTTTAAACTCATTTCTGGATTTGAAAAATTGAAATGGAGTGACAACACTGTCCTCTCCCTTCACGGCGTGGCAAACTGTGCATTGTTTTGGCGGTGGATGGTGGAGTGGTTTCCCGTTTCCTTTTCCTCGGTTTTTATCGAGACACCATCTCTAGCTAGTTAGCTGGCTGTTGACACTCGGCGTTTATCCGCCCTTCGATAGGTCTATTTTTTCTTTTTTTTTGAATTCCTACTGGATTGCTAACAACCCTTCCTCATTAACACCTAAGTGGAATGAGAGAACCGAACTAGTCGCACACCACCATCAGACCATGGAAAAGATATTACTGGTTTACATGATACCAGTACTGAGCAATGGAATAAATAACAAAAAAACAATGAATATACAATCCAAATACGGCCTTTCTAAGGCTATAGCCCTTTTCCCAATGATCTGCCAATGGCTAATGATAAAATGCTTTTTATAAAACACTTTATGTTTAATGGTTAAAAAAAAAATCAGTGAAAGTCATGACTTCCTTATTATTAAGCCTTTGTATCACGGATTTGAAGTTCAAAATGCTTGAAAAGGAGAGATATCTGGTAAACATGGAGGGTGTTTCCAGTCCTCATATCCTAATTCATCGAGCGTAAACATAGCTGTTAGAGATGGAATTAGTCGCTGTGATGGAGTGTTTAATTCAGTTCATTTGGGACCCAGATTCAATTATACCAGTTAGATCAATAACTATAGACTCTGCAATGCCCCGATGGTTCCTTATTATGCAGTGCCTCCCCGTTGCCTTCTTCACCTTGTTTCGATTGATAACACCACCTGTAGTTTACTGACCGTTGACTTACAAAGTATGTCCACCCTCTGATAGATTCTTATTTTAATTCGTACTGGGTTGAGAACCGCCCTCCGCTTCTTTCACCGGAGTGGAATGGGGCAACCTGTTAGTCGCCAACCATCCGACCGTGGAACAGGTAGTACTAGTTTACATGGTACCAGTAGCAGACAAACCTTGACCTGACTGACAAAAAAAAAAAAAAGAAATAAAAGAAATAAAATAAAGTAAAACACGAAAAGTTTGCCAGACTCAGTAAATGGGTGTAGTCATTTGGTTTTTACTTGGTAATCCAGAAATAACCAAAATGAAGAACAACAAGCCTGGTTGCTGCAGGGTCAAACTCCACTCCTATTTCTGTTCCGACTGAAGTTGATTACTGCAACGTTGGGACTGTATATTTATTGAATAGAAAAAAATTGTTAGAAAAATTTTCTTTTCAGTATGAATTAAGACGAAATAAGCTCCAGCGTATCTTTAAGATGAATTTCCGTAGCTCAGTCGGTAAGATATACGATTACTAATCACTGTTGGAGAATGTTCATTGTATAAATATTATCTATTAGAATGAAATGAGCCCTTGCTTATTTCTAACACGAAAGGGATGTAAGACTTGTCAGTTATATATATATATATATATATATATATATATAGGACAGGACAGAAAAACGGTGACGAGTTGCCTCGCCTAAATTAGGTGATGATTATTCTTGTGGTTACGTTGGCAACTTCAATTTGGACAAGATTTTGACATAAATTGCAGGGTAGGGTTTTAGAATTGAACGGAAGTGAGGAGTGGCTGAGCGGTTAACGATACGGCGAGTCAAGTTTTAAGTCCAGCTAAGACAGTTTGCACTAACTTCAAACTAATGCCTTTGGTAGGGGGCATGACCCCCACCCTGCGATCTTTGCAAGTATTAAGGTAGACTAGGCTCTTTTGTCATGGTTTCAGTAATCAGTTTTGAAAACTGACAACTCTGAATTCTCTCGGTAGAGGCATGAATCCACTGTCCAGATATGAGTATATTGTAAGGCAGACTAAGCTCTCTTGTCATGGTTAGCAACCAGTCTAGGAGATAGACAACTCTGATTCGAAACCAGCCTGGACTAGGATTGGCTTTGTCGGGATATCTTGCCCCAGGCACACACCCATGATGGAGTCATCTGTAGTGCCCCAGTGACCTAGCACTGGGCTATGGGATAGGTTGGTAGAATTACATGAGTTTGATTTATCAGACATGATTTGTGTCGACGAGCTTGCTTTCGGTATAGACTTCAAATATTCCTGTGGTTTCCAAACTGCGAAGGTGGAACTGAATGGTCCTGCATTCAATGACTGATTACGCCCCGTTTATACAAAATAATTATGTTTCTTTGTGGTTTTAAAATATGGATTTCATTAAGGATACACTCCCTGGCAGATTAGACAAATTGTTAACGGGAACTCCCTGCAGTTGGTTGAATAATCCACCTTTATGTACGGAGAGTAAATTTTGGTAAGGAGTGTCTCACTGTTCCCTCTAAGCTGCACGTCTATGCAAGAAAAATTATGTCAAACAGCGAAATTTTGGAGCTGCGAACGAATTTCGAAAGTTGCGAATAAATAACCGTAAGTTCTATGAGGCATCCACTATAAGGAACAAACCCTGTTATCGCCAGATCACGAGACCCTGAGTAGAAAATAATTTTAGATAAGGAGAATCTTATCACGAAACACCTTACTATCAAGTTTCAAGTGAATCTCACTCCAAACAGCTGAGAAAATCGATATTGAAACATGAATTTTAAACGTCATTATTGACAGATGACTTGCCCCTGAGTGGAAGATTTTTCTAGGCAATAGGCGTCTAATCGATTAAATCTAACTTGAAAACCACTTGGGACTACCTACCGACCGACTGACGGACCGACCGACCGACAGAGCCTCTTATAGAGAGGCACGGACGCCCCTTAAGAATGGTTCAATATTGGAAACAATCCATGCTCGAGTCATAAGAGAGACTTTAAAATGGTACTAATTGTCTCTCCGCTCAGCACTCAGCACAAGGAATAGGACTGAGCAACCTCACCTGGAGGCCAAGGGGTCAAACTACGTTAGATACATTGGTTCTCATGAGATTACTGAAGTTGGGCAACGTCGAGCTTAGTCAGTACCTAGATGGGTGACTATTATGGTTTTACCAGTTGCAGTAATTAGAACAAAGCTTCAAAAGCCTTGACAAGCCGGAAGTGGGTCTTACTAACAATTGCCTGTGTGTACCTAACCCTGCAACACCTTCGATGCAGGGATTAGCGGATTACGGTTAATGATACATTGGAACTAAATTACTTGCTATATATATATATATATATATATATATATATATATATATGAGACCTGATACCTAACTGGACATTCTCCCACTCAGCAGGAGGCCTCCAGCAGCCCTTACAACACCTAAGGATTAATAAACCTTACCTCTAAACACTTTACTCCCGAGTCTGTCTCACTCTCTACAGTACACATTATATATAAATATATATATGTATATATATATATATATATATATATATATATATATATATATATAGTAATTTGTATAATTGCAATAAAACAAGGCATACAGAATTTTTATCTGTAGTTGATGGTATTTGATAACAGTACTCAATATTTAACAGAGTGAATAGAGCTAATATGATTATGCTAATATAAGGAGAGAGGCTTGCAATACTAGCAGTATTTGATGCCCTTGCAATTTTCAAAATCGTCTTTGAAAATTGCGAAGCCATAAAATACTACTAGTATTGCCGGCCTCTTTACTTGAGACAAATAATTACATATATATATATATATATATATATATGAATGTTACTCGCTTTGATATGTGCCTGTTTTCCCATCTGATCTTTTGCTCAGTTTACATAATTTGATTTCGAAAGGATAAGTATAACCCATTTATATCGTGTTACCTAGTATTAGATTCTCTCTTGAGCCAAGTTCGCCCTAGGTCGAAGAAGCTTATTAAAACACGTACACTCAAAAGAAAGAATAAAAAAATCTTTCAAACTCTAGGCGAAGTAATTTTCCCTTATACATTTAGGTTGTAACGTATGAAATGTCGTTGGTTAAAAATTAAGATGAAGAGGATACGAACAGCAAAAACGGCGAATAGTTATTCAAAATACGACCCATTTGAAATAATAACCTTCTTCCACTTATCCTCTCTGGGAATTCTTTAGGTGAAGTGATGACAAATTCCGTGAAAGCACGGATTACGCCTTCCCTATAACTAAACCTATCATTATTGACTTGAAACTCGAATCTATTCATCTATCCTCAATTCTCTCTCTGTCATTTATTGTTTTCTCATATTCTATCAATACGTCTTTTTCTTTCTGTTAATTTTTCTTGTTTGAACTCTCGTCAATCTTTCACAATGATAATATGCCATCTTGCTGAACTTTTGTAAAAGCACGAATCATGGCTTCTTTATTTATCAAAACTTTTATCACAGATTTTGATTTCAGAATGCTTGTCAAGTTGATTATCTGTGGGAGAAATCAAGTGTCACAACCTACTCAAACTTCGATCTCAAAAATTGCAAAAATCGTGGGGTTAAATGATCCATTTCCATTCTTAAAAGCTGGTAATACTAGAGTGGTTTTCATTCATCCGTAGCTCCCTTGAGTGACCATCACCTACTTGCACCAAGACTTCTGGATAGGGTGATTAAAAATTATTTTTTTGAGGGGTGTGGTCAATATGTACCCTCTCTACTTTCTAGCCACACAAGTGAAGTTAATAGCAAACCATGTATAAGTATTTAATTATC
The DNA here is from genome assembly GCA_963457665.1 of Thysanoteuthis rhombus. Taxonomy (NCBI): domain Eukaryota; kingdom Metazoa; phylum Mollusca; class Cephalopoda; order Oegopsida; family Thysanoteuthidae; genus Thysanoteuthis; species Thysanoteuthis major. The sequence goes on along the minus strand of OY735229.1, from coordinate 12,353,551 downwards.
AACATTATGGATCATTTGTATTCGCTATAGCTGTTCGGTTTGGCCTCAATTGACTTTCCTTATATGCTCTCAATATTTGCTGCGTCTTTATGTATATCAAATCATCAGAATAAAAATTTGAACGTATTTGTTTGATAAGTCCTGCTTCTATCACAAGAAGGATTTATAATCCAGATATTGCAATTCCGATTTATAACCCGTGATATCCCAGGATATGGAATATTTAGTCCATGATATCACCGGTTACACCTTATTTCTTGAGACAATTTTGAGTAATATACCTCGACTGTGTGAAAATAAGGTTAACGAGACGAAAAACTCCCTTTCCTTGTTGATTCATGAGATAAAAATCATGATCTTATTACGCAGAATAATTCTCCGTAAAATTCAGAATATTGTTGGACTATCTGGACTAATGTCTCTATCTTGATTGTTATTACCGCAACATTCCGGATGTTATAATGTCCGGTCTTCGTCTGGTGTCTGTTGCAGTTGGTAACGTAATGGAAATTTTTCGAACCGAACCCCTTTATTCAATCCAGGGAGGTAGATTGTCTTCATTCTGATGTCCATCCCAGAATGTATCTTGTATCAGTTGATTCTTCCTAGCTATGCCGCTTGCCCACCCCTTCCACTGAACCTAGGAACATAACTTTTTTTTTTTTGCACAACCCAACCCAGATATAGAACTCACGACCACAATGTACTGTATACGCTTAACCAACGCTTTTATCTACTAAGTCATGCGTCCGGGGTATCAAAGTATTCGACTCCCAGAAGTACAGATAGACTCCAGATTTCTAAGCGAGTCCAGGGCATTGTTCTCTCTAAGCTTTGCGCGTGCTCGCGCATAATTTGCAACCAGCGCACAAAGGAAATTAATGTATGCCCAAAAGGTTAGTTACCTAGAATAATCTAATAATCAGTAATTATGATTATAAGTATAAGAAATACTCATTGATGCTTTAATTGATTGATAGAACAGAAGACTGCACAAAATAGTTCTAAGTATGGAATAAAATCTGATTTACTAAGTTATTTCGTAGAACGCAACCATACTTATGTTATATCAAAAAAGAAAATTATAAGCCTTGAAAGATAGGCTGTGCCGAAATCATCTTGAAACGATTCCGAGTTAATTTTTGCACATTGATTACTCAGAATTGAAGGGAGCTTTAATAGCAGTGGATTATTTTTTAGGAATATTTTCAGTTGGTGAAAAGAATGCTGTGCGTTTCTCAACTAACACCACTTGTGATATCAAACATTCGATGCAATCTGTCGAGTCCTTAAGTTTTAAGTTTTTTTCTTTTTCTTTCAAGTTGCATAGTGTTTTATCGAAACATGAAAATACAGTTTGATAAGCCATGAAAGATAGACCATTCTAAAATCATCGTGAAACAATTTCAAGTTTATATTTGTACTAGTATTCAATGCACACATATCAGTGGAAAAAAACCTGCACAATATAAGAAAATTGCGCATATTGACTTCTAAAAATCAGTGGTATCATTGATCCAGAGTTTCTATCTTGATAATGCAAAGCTCTGTAATGTACTCAAATGTCCGAAATCAATTCTAATTCAATACACTCTTAACCAATGCTCGTATCCACTAGACTTGTAATGACGGACCTGTGACACGCGTGTCAGTTGTGACACGCTACCGGATATTAGTCGACGTGATTTTAGGTAACACGAGATGGACATTTTTTAATATCATTCTATTATACTAGCTGTATTAAAACATTCTTGAATTTCAAGTTATATTTGATTTAACTTTTAGTTTCATAGATATATTTGAAAAATAGTCCATTTATCTCTAAGCACTTGAGTGAAACTGAAATAAATATATACATGTAAATGACATTCCAACATTTGAATGTCGACACACTGTGCTGGAAACGTTCTCCATCACTACCCTAGGCCACGTTGTCCCGTGGGATAGATTAAGATGAATATGTTATCAAAGTATGCAATGACGAATGATCTAAGGGTTATCATAGTATGTGATGATAATCATTAGCATGCTATCAAAATATGCAGTGACAATTCCACGTCTCAGAAATCCGGAGAAAAAAAAAATCCAGATTTCTGAACGAGTCCAGAGTTACCACAGGGATAACGCGAAGTTCTGCCCAATTCTTGAAAGGCGAATTAATAACAAAAGAAAATTGTCAGAAAAATTCCAACGGTCGAAAATTATCAAAATAACACGGTTTGACATTTTATCCCGCCAGAAGGAAAATATGTTAATTGCGTTTGCTGAGCTGTGAGATTACGAGCAAGCGCCTGGGAAAAAATAAAGAATAGTATTTGTTTGGTGTATAGATGTTTATGTTTATGGTGATGTCAGTATGGTACGATAAAACAACGGTGGTATGATGCTCTAAGTATGGGCTGAGGATATGAATGTGGTCCGATCGCTATAGTGTGATCAGTTCTAGGAATCGTGGTATGAATATGGTCTGATGGTATATTTATTGCGATTTCTAACAAGTGCTACATTAAAATATTTCTTCTTTGTGTCTTGTCTTATTATTTAAAGCTTATAACGTAACAGGAAAGTTTAAACTTTTAGATTTCAACAAATTTAATTTTACGGTGCAAGGAATGATTTTGGATATTAGTATATTTAAGAATTATTTTTACATTATTATGCTGTAATCTTAGCTGCGGTTGGTTTTCCTCCGTTTTGGGAGACAATGGAGCTTGCGTCAAGGATCAGTCTGTGGTAGAGCTGCAGCGCCTGCTGTGACAGTGCAGCCTGATTCTCGAATGATAAACTCTGTTGCAGTTTTAGCAGACGTAGTTCGTGCATGGCTCTGTAGGCGCTGACACTGCCCTCTGCCGTCTGACAGCCGCGTTCTCTCCACTCCTCCCACCGTTCTCCTCTCCTCTCTCTGCTCGTCTGGATACCTGCCTGGATGGTGAGTCTCCATCTGATGCACTCTGCAGCCACAGCTTACCGAACAGTCGGATTGATAATGCCTGTTTTTGGTTTACTTTTAATAAGCTTGATAAATTTTGTGTTGTTGAGATTTGTCGATTTTTGTCATTACTACAAACCACCATTGGCGATTTTGAGTCGAGTTCACTTGTTGAAATCTTTTGGTGTGTGCGTGTGTGTTGCTCTGAAAAAGGTCTTCGAGGGTTCATGTAGTTTTAAGAGTAGTATAAACTGTAACCTCCACCCCACTTGCTTCTGAAACCGCAGCTGAGTGATTACGGTGCTATGATCCTCAAGGACTCTGTAAGAATGAACAAGGCAGCTAATCAAAATTTCTGTTTTGGCCAGGTTTCGAACAAAAAGCGCTAGAACCGGAAGCACAATCTCATCTGAAAAGCTTCTCCTATAGGCCTAGGTTCAACTAAACCTGGCAGAAGGCCACGCATTTCGGAAGTCGCTAATCGCCGAATAATGATCGCTAATCTACTAATGTGAATAGGCGTCAACTTTGAAGTTTCCAGACAAACACCGTAGGAAAATCAAGACACTCCTACATGTCCTTTCGTTTGACTGAAAGACAGTTTACAATCATGCCGAGCTAAGTCATTATTTGGCCGTTACTCTTGAAAATATGCTCTTGCTGACTATTTGAAAGTTATATCAAGCTTTGACATATTCAGCTCAAGTTGCCTTTTGTAATTTTGATTGAGGTTCAATTTCGTGAACCTTGACTATCTTGTCTCTATTCATCACTTATCTCCTTATGTTTCTTTATCATTTAAAGCTTTACTATTAAAACTACCGTGCAAGACTCTTGACCTTGCTCTTTCTCTCCAGTAACTTGCAATACGCCCAACCTATTCTTGATATCACGTAAAAAATAAAATAAAATAAAATAATGACGTAAATTACATACTGGTTGGTGCAACTGATATTTCGAGTCAAAAAGTTAAAATTTAAATTATATACATGGAAAAAATTGTATTCCTTTGAAGGTTAAGGGAGGTAGCCTAGCGGTTAACTGCGCGTGCAGTGTAATCGGTGGAACGAGTTCAAAGACCGGATCAGGCAGTCGACGTTCAATTCGCGCTAATGATCTTAGGAAAGGTATGAATTAATTTTTCCCCATCTCTAGCTATGAAGACAGTTCGAGACATTTATCCCTGTGAGGCAGTCCATCTTGGGTGTCGAGTGAGCACCCCGACTACAGGAACAATGAATGGTTCTCATGTGTCATGAAACATGACAGCAATCGAGTCTTAGTCTCGAAGGATTAGCTCAGAAGTTATGATTGTTTGAAACTGTTATAGAGGAAATCCAATGATCCAGTGGTTTAGGAACTAGTGGTGTCCGTGGACCCCTTGTGGTTCCTCAAATAATGCTCGAGGATCCACTGCAGTTATCCCCCATAACCCGACATGGTAAATCTAATGACAGAGAAACAATATCATGCTGCTCACAGCAATAAAAAAACGTAATTATTGTTTGCAGACATATACCATATACTGTAATTCAAATAAATGTAATCCACTTTAAATGAATATGAATTTAAAGGTCAAAAATTGTTTATTATTGTAGTTTATCAATTAGTCTAAAAAGTAAATGCTGAAAATAAAGGTCTATCAGAATATTTCCGTCATAGAAGGGGTCCTTGAGTTTTCAAAGTTTTGAAACTATTACAATAACTAGATCCGGTGAGGCTCATATCCTAAAATATGCAATTGCATCTCCATAAAAAAAAGTTCACTAAAGCAGTTTCTGAAGGTTTTTTCAGTTTTTAAGTTTGTCAGGCTGGCTGGCTGGCTATCTAATCATTTATTTATGTATCACGTGTGAAGGCCACAGAAATAGAGATAGTCGGCTGAAAATCTCCTTATTATATCGAGAAGAAAAACGTATTTTTTGCTCTTTAAAAATCGACCCCCAAGGAAGTTTTTAATGAGGGTTCAATTTTCAATCTACGTTTATGCTAAATCGGTCTCTCAGTTTGCGTCTGACAGCATACATGCTTGTTGTTTTTTGTTGTTTTTTTTTTAATTCAGAATTTTTTTTTATTGATCACTCCCCGACAAAAAGCGAAAGATTTAACTTGATCTAACACCCCTTTCTACAATATTTGAATTGATCACCCCTAGCAAGGCATCCTGGCAAAAGATGTCTGTCAGGTGACGGTTTCTGCTGAGTTATTGACCAGACCTGTTTCAATGTGTTTGAAAATCATAACAAAAATATCGTATATTTTCATGCATTTTATTATAACTGTACTAAATCCCAGCCGAAACGGGTAGCATAAATTGCTGTCTAAAAAAGAAATAGACAGATGAATGGAGGGAAATCAAACAGCGTTTAATTTAATTTGTTTTTAAAATTGATCTAATACACTGTTTGCAAAATGATGATAATTCCACTTTCAACTGTACTTAATTGCTTTTTGTTTCTTTATCTATTTTCAAGTTGATGACGACGCTGGTGGCAGACTAGCAGTGCTCATCGAAAAGACAGAATGAACGATGAAGCATCTCTTGTGAGATACCCAGAGCCGAAGACTTCGCTCTAAGTAAGTAGATCTATACCATATATATCCCAAGTAATAGTTATTACACGTGAAATGCCGCCTCTCTTCTCCCCATATAGAACAATGCTGAAAGATTTATTAATGTAATTGGATTTTTTTTTTTTTTGCATATCCAACCTAATTTGAGATATAATTCGTTATTAGTGGAGTTTCTTTTAACCTTTAATAGCAAGTATGTCCAAAAGTTGAAATAATTTTCAAGCGTGAATTCAAATTAGGAAATACTGCCGTTCAAGCTGACGTTCAAGCTGACATTTGGAGTAAAATCTATTACAATGCAAACAGTTCAAGCATTGGTTTAATAAGTTTAGGTCTGGAAGTATGGATGCCAATATTAAACCTTGAGGGAGATCGAAACCGTTTTTTTAAATGAAGAATTATCGACAGAATATATCAACAAGTCACGAAATACGGTTTCTGGAGACTTAGGGACTTCAACACCGACCATAACATTTTATCTCGTGGCAATAACAAAGATTAAAAAGTTGGAAATTTGGGTCCGACATAAACTGAATAAAATTCTCAATCACCATGCTTGATACAACACCTGTCAGCTGACTGTCCCAAAGCTTTGAGAATCGGGATATAAACTCCTACTGTATCCTCCATATTCACCTGACTTTTATCCTACTGATTACCATCTTCACAAGTATTTTAAACTTCTGATCTGTAATGAAAGGTTTCATAGTAAGGAAGCAATAATTAGTGTTTATACTGAATTTGTGACTACGAAACCTGCATAAATTTATAAATGGCTTATCATCATTAGAAAGTCGTTGAAAAAAGATTATTGCGTCAAGTTTCGATTAAATATTTACCGTTTTTATTGTTTATATCACCCTTCGTCTTACTATTAAAAGAACGACACTTCATGTGTTACAACCTAATAAATTGCACTGAATAAATCGGATCCAGATGTCAATATTCAGTTGTATACTAGTAAATACTAAGGTTGCTTACTTTCAGAAAAAAAATATAGGGCAGGGAAAGAAGGTCGCAAGGCCTCCCGCCCTCCACCGGGGATCTCGATAATTGCTTGAAAAATGCTTTAAATTTCACCCTTCCTGGATTAATTCTTGTTATTTATTTCTTCCTTCTATTTTCCCAATCCATTAAATAAATGATTAAATGATCATCATTCCGTACAGGATTTCAATTTTGCAAGAGGTTCTCTCCCCTTACCCCTCGTAAAATTAAACGGAAAACTGTACATTTACTTATCAATATAGGAGAAGTTATCGGAATATAGAACATTTACAAGCTTATGTGGGATATTGGACAATGCGTTTGAAATATAGGATTGTCCAATAAGATATTAGATGGTTGGCAACTCTAGTTAATGCCCGTGGAAAAAAAAAACTCTGATTTATTTGAATTTGTAACCTTTCTTCAAGGAAGATAGTAAAAATGATGGTGAGGGGGATTTTATCAGCAAAATGTTTACCCGTGAGTGGGACAGTCAAGTGTCATGGACAGTAAACCAAGAAAATCACACTGTTCGTTGTACAATTGATAGTAACTTAGTATGAATAGTTTACAGACCACACACACACACACAGACACACACACGCACACACACACACACACATATATATATATATATATATATATATATATATATATATATATATATATGTATAACTTGAAAAAAAAAATCGATAAACATTATTAAATTATAAAAATTAACTAAAAAATCAAAAGATTTTGTCTATTATTTTCGACGATATATATATATATATATATATATATATATATATATATATATATATATATATATATATATATATATATATATATGCATGTGTGTGTGTTCGTGTCTGTGTGTTTTGTGGAGAAATAGATGTATGATTTGACAGGATGATTATAAATTGCGTTTTATTATATTGAAACTGTATTTGGAATGAAACCCTGTTATTACACGGTGAATGTATCGTTTGGCCTAGACAACATAAATCGAATAAACACTTGAAGAAAATAGAGCTACCGCAGGAATCGAATCTGTGACCGTTAGGGTAGCTGCTTCAACGGAGCATTTCAATATTATATAACGCAATATATATATATATATATATATATATATATATATATATATATATATATATATATATATATATATATGTATATGTATATATATATATATATATATATATATATATATATAGATAGATAGATAGATAGATATAGATATATAGATATAGATATATATATATAGAGAGACAGAGACAGAGACAGAGAGACAGAGACAGAGACAGAGAGACAGAGACAGAGACAGACAGACAGACAGACTGACAGACAGGGTCTCTCTTTACAGCTTCAAACACTGGTTAAATTGAAAAGAAAAAATTGTATCATTTCAATCAATCATTTCCCAGTATCTGTTAATGTAATTTGTGTACTTTTATTCAGTGTTTTTTATGTATTACACAGACTTTGATTTTCTGGTATCATGTGTGAATTTTCTCATTAGAATCATTAGTAGTTTAACATGGAACAGCTTTGAGGATTTAAAAACGAAACAATTATATATCACCCCCATTTCCACTGGGGGAGTCTGTTGTAACGACCAGCGAAGCTAGAAGATCACACTGTTCATTACAAGGGTAGATCTTTATAAATCAGGTTGTGGCCGATGATCATTGTGCCCATCACAACCCATGAAATATCACAAATAATCTGTTAATACGCGAAATAAATAAATAGCACATTTCCTAGGTCTATCTATAATCCATAATTCATAGTATCTCACTTATAATATTTCGATTTGATCTTGGGGTTAAGAAAAACTAGGCTCGTCATAAGACTTTTCAAAATTAAAAATAGTGCTTCTTGCATTATGTGAGATTACACCCTCACCTCAATTATGTATTGATATTCAGTCTAATGCAAAGTTCTAGAATTTAAAACATGCCTCGGGAAAACTAGCAAAAAGAACAACATAAAAAACAACTGGTTAACAATTTAGAATTGGTAACAAGAGTTTTACATATTCATTTCGCATTTTGCTGCATCTTGTTTTCATGTACTGATTCGATTTATTTATTCATTTTGTAATTACTATGCATGTTTTTTTTTTCAAGCCGATTCATTTTGACTTTGTAGTCCTGCCTTACATGCTTTGATCTCTATGCTTTTTAACAAGCGTGAGTATACAATATTTAAACGACAAGAAAGATTCGTGATGTCCCATCGATTAACCGCAATTATCATTGAAAAATACGATACAACAACATTTTTTTCTTCGTTCTTTAGCATATATAAATATGATGGTTAATGACTAAGGTGTTTTCTTTTTCTCTATGATTAAAACTGGTTTTGACTTGACGAACTGACGTTCAGGATTTGTTTTTTTTTTGTTCTTTTTTCTATCAATCTGCACGTATCATAATTGGTGTTGCAGGTTTTACTTTTCAACTCCAACTTCCGTCTTGTTAAACCCATGCAAGCATCATAAGAGTCTTATTAATCGGGAATCAATTTCGGGAACAAGGTTTCAACTCTATTCGTTGCTAGCCTCTTGCGACGCTGAACGAGGGGGTTAGACTTTGAATTCAGAGTTGTCCGTCTCATAGATTGGTTTACACATCCAAGGCTGAAGATTTCCGTCAGGTATTTAACCCCTAGTTGGGGCGTTGTCGGATTAAGATTTTGTAGCCCCCACCCCTGGTAATATTTTTAGAAGAAGAGAAAAAGTTAAAGAATTTATTTTTACAAGGCTAACAACATTCAGAATTCAACTATTTGCTTTGCATAATTTCTTAGAAACAGTTTTTTCCAAAATTTTTGGTCCTTGGGAACATGATTTTATAATTGCCGTGAGAGCCGTCTGTTTCAGTCTTTCTTAGACGTCACAAACCGCCTGACAAATATATATGAATACAGTGTAGTATTTGTTCATACCACAGTACAAATACCACAAAATGGACCTCTTTTCAGATAGATCATTTAAAGTACTTGCACTTTGATCCTGAATATTTATAAATGAAATAACTAAACACTTGATTTCTGGAGGCACTCCGGCTGGTGAAGGTTATTGGACTGCAGAGAGGAGAAATGGAATTCATGCCTTTCCCAAGAGCGTTAGTGAAAAAGAACGCAGATTGTTGGTAGTGAGGTTTGAACACGGATCTTCATATCTTCTGTTCCCTTCTTCTAATTAGTACGCTTATTTCTATCCGTCTGACTTAGTTGCTCTCATCTCTATCTTGCTCTTGCACTAACCCCTCATCAATCGTTTAACTCCACTCCAAATTGGGGGCTGGGGTCGACTTTGATTTTCCATCTTAACAACTAGAATAAGAACAATCTTCACCTAATCAAGGGGAGATAACCCTTCCCTGTTCGTCTGTCTCGTCACGTTAAACCAAAGCGAGATATAAAATTAACATTTCCTTACCATGATTTGAAAACATGATCAACTGACTGAGCCAAACAGACAAGTCAAGAATTTATTTATCGTATACACAATACAAAAGTTGCAGTAATAATCAGTTAGAATAGAAGCCGGGGTGGAGCTCGACCCTGCAGCAACCAGGCCTCTTTTCCTTTTTTTTCCTTCCTTCCCCCTCCCCCCAATCTCTCTTATTCGCATTCCCTCTCTCTATCTTTCCTACTCCCTTCTCATTTCTTTTTTTTTTCCAATTCCCTTCTCCACTGTTTGCAGAAGTCGGACTTGCCGGCACGCGTACCTACCTACCTTACCTGGCGAATCACATCAAATGGTCCCCACCCTATCTCCTACTTTCAGAAATTCACCCTACCCAAACTCGAAACATCTTCTTTCGTAGATTCTCCTACCTCTTCTACGATCCGAGACGGAGATCCTCTCTGCAACGCTTGCACATTCTACAGCCAGAATCTGATAATGACTCATCGCGATGCTGTTTAAAATACTTGGGTATCTCTTCGCAATTCCTTGCATTATTTGTCAACCCGCCAAATCTGATCTTGCCTCGTTGCCCTTCTGCTCTTCAACGCTCCAACTGAAAATGCCCTGTTCGTACACACACACACACACACACACACACACATATACATATATATATATATATATATATATATATATACATTGTGTGTGTGTGTGCATGTGCGTATTGCATATACATATACTTGCACTTTGCGTTTTGACATATTTTGTGTGTTCAAGTAAACGTGTATTCGGTTCATAATACCGTTTTTGTAGGGAGAGAATGTAGAGAGAAAGGTTCCACTTTTTTCATGTTTTTCAAGAACTAGTCAATCAAGATAGTTCTGTACACTATAGGATAGATTGTAATCAGATGTTGCAAGATCTGAAGAGTAAGTAGAGTATGGAGTTTGTTTTTTTCCCCTGCCAAGGCTTTCAATCTTTTCAGATGAGATCTTTGCTATATGGGTCTGTTCATTATCATAATGAAACCCCACATCTTTGCGGTTGATCAATATCGGTCATTTTCTTTTCAAAGTTAAGTTCAAACACTTTAACTGCTGGCAATAGATGTCGGCTATAATCGTAACATTAACTAGTAGCAACTTCTAAATGGACCACACTATTACAATCACAAGAAACATTTACCTGAATTTCTGTTGGATGGTGGTCCAGTTTGGGTTGTATTTCAGTCTGCTCCTCTAAACCATTGTCTGCATCACGATATATTTTTGTGAAATATTCATTTCATTTCGTAACCAGTCACTAATCTAACCGAAAATGGTGAGATACGTTCACTGGATAGAAGAGATGCGCTTGCTTCACGGTTAGTTACTGTCCGATTATGGAGAATACATTTTCTAAGTTTAGGCACCTTTCCAAGTTTTTGCAGATGACGGTGAACCAATGAAGGGCTGCATTTATTTTTTTGAGCTAATTCTACAACCGTAACATCACTATTTTTATCGAGTTCAAATTAAAGCAGGTCAGTGTTAAACTCAGCTGGACGACATGTTCGCGGTACATCTCTTAAGCCAGCATTTTCCCCCCTCCCTAAATTCAAATCATGGCGCCCTTTATGTATAATGGTTTTTCGACGGCGCCCAAAATCAGAAAAATACTCAATTTAAATGAGTATTTTATCTTAATTTAAATTACTCATATTAAATAAACTAATTATTCTTTTTATGTTAACAATTTGATAGCTTGATCACATTACCATTCAGTAGAATCTATCTTCAGTTGGGTCGTGGACTATCTGCAATTATTTATGTATACCTCATCGACAACGCGCCATTTAGTATTATACTATTCTAGGTAGACTGAGTGGTTCACGATGTACTTGTTAGATATCGCTTCCTATCAGTGTGACCGCACACCAGCGCATTGAATTAAGATTTCCCGGGATTATCAAAATTTTCGGAAATCCTGCGGCGCTCTGAGGAACTAACTGCAGCACCCATGGGCGCAAAGCTGAGGTCCCTATTTTTAAACCTTTGAAACGTTCTTCGGGAATTTGTATCATTTAAAGATTCTGTCCCATAAACCCCATGAATTTTTCAGATTTTCCCCGTTGTTCAGAATTATTGCTTTTTCTAACACCATTAGCCGAATGATTAATAATTAATATTTTATGTGTAAAACTGGATAATTTTGGCGAGATATTACAGGGCCTCAAGGTTATTTCAATAAAAAGACAATTGGAAAATATGATCCCGTTCAAAATGTATTTGGGGACAAAGCTGTCACAGATGTTGTAATGGAACATGAATAAAATAAAAAGTTATGTTGTTCTTACTCCCTACACTTCCTTATAACAATCATAAATCTATAATACTTGATTGTGACAATAAAATGAAAGATCGGATGAAAAACACGGAATTTGCAGATCACTTTACCTGCACGTTCTTTTCTGTTCAGTCATGTAATGCGTTCTAATTTCTGTGCAGATTCCATACTAAGATGACGTCATTGTCTGTGTAAAAGCTGCGAAAATCCCACTTACTTCATTTTGTGTGATACGTATGTCTCAGAAGAGTTCTAAAAGTGGTCTACTGGACATTTATATCTCAGCTGTCATGGAAACCTCGGGATATATATATATATATATATATATATATATATATATATATATATATATATATATATATATATATATATATATATATATATATATATATATATATATGTATGTGGGTATATATATATATATATATGTGTGTGTGTATATATATATATATATATATATATGTATGTATATATATGTATGTATATATATGTATGTATATATATATATATATATATATATATATATATATATGTATATATATATATATATATATATATATATATATATATATATATATATATATATATATATATATATATATATATATATATGTGAGTGTATATATATATCGAAGTGCAAATCAGTAATGTCTATAACATCCCAAGTAATTTATAACAACTAGACATGAATCTACCACCCCCATGGAGGATAATATGAACGGTGACCGACAACAAAATAAGGAAAAGAAAAAAAGAGAAGAATAATAGAAAGGTTCTTCATCCAGAAGAATAGACCTCCCCCTAAAATAAAACTGCCAAAATAGGGATTCAACTGAATCGGATCATTCACCGAGGAAGCCTAAACAAAACAGAAACATAAACGTGTTTGTGTAACAAATCTCTCATATATATATATATATATATATATATATATATAAAGACAGGGAGTGCTTCCAGTGTCTATTAACTTGTAGGAAGAAGAAAATTATTACATGCTAATTGAAAAAAAAATCCTTACCATCCCCACTTTCACTAATTGCGACTTTATGATCTTGATAATGACTGACGGATCAGTCGAAAGGGCTCGGTCTGAATTTGGTCAATTTCTACATCGGTTTGACCCTGAAATTCGTTAACTGGCGAGAAAACAGGAAGAGAAAAAAAGTTAAAATGACAGTCCATGTCGATTTTGCTTAACCAAACCTACATATATATATATATATATATATATATATATACATATATATATATATATATATGTGTGTGTGTGTGTGTGTGTGTGTATGTGTGTGTGTGTGTGTGTGTGTGTGTGTAGTTAGGTAGGTGAAATGAATACCACAAGTCGTATATTTCAATCTGCAAAATCTTCATTTCAATAATGCTCAATACTTTAAGTAGAGACTATGTATCAATAAAATGTGTAAATTTGGTTCAAAACAATTATTAATCTATGTCGTTATTTTCGGCTCATCAAGTAGACAATTGTCTCTCTGATGAACTGAAAATAGCGAAACATAGGTTAACCATTGTTATAGACCAAATTTACACTTTTAATCGATATATTGCAGGAGTATTTAAAGGGTTAAAAATGGCCTGAAGTCGCAAGGTAGGTTTGGCACGGGTCGATTACAACGAACTTAAACCATTGAAGAAAATATAAGATAACCTGTAACCTCTGCCAACCTTCTTTTTTTTCACAGCAGTAATATCAGTAAAGAAGTACGAGAAGCATGTAAAGTTTATTATCATATATTATTCGGCTAATGTATGGACCTAGTTCTTTCCTTATATGTAACCGAATAAATTCGATGTACGAAGACTACTAATTCATGTTATAAAACACTTGTTCATGTATCTACCTACCCATCTACCTATCTACATTCAGTCTGCATAGCTTTCCCACATTTACTCTTGTGTTACCTTACTACACGGAGCCCATTAATAGTTCGTGCTTACCTACAAACCTGAGGTATGCTTAATGCATTTATTATTCATTCAACCAAAATTTCCCGAAGTCGCCGGAAATGAGGTTCTCACGAAGCAAAACCTTTACTTTTGGAGGTTAAGTTTGGTTTAACTGTTAATGCCTCAGAGAATGAAATCAGCAGACCGAGTTCAAACTCCGGTTGGGACAGTTTGCGTCCACTTCGCATCAGTGCCCTTGGAATAGACATGAATCTGCTTCTTGCTCCACTCAACCGAGGTTATTAGCGGGGCAGTGAGAGTTCTTTAATCTCGCAAGGTAGTCCACCATCTCGGTTGGCTCACTCCCCAACCTCGTAGACATACTCACAATTGCCACAAATAATTAATTTTCGTGGATCATTCGAGAAATGGAGACACAATGCCTGCCGCTTGTGACCTGCAATGGCAAGAGAGATAACTTTGCTTGCATTTAAAAACCTTACTCTGCACGTTTGTTAGTTGGGGCTTTGCCAACCTGGGGGCCTTGGGTATAAAATATTTGTACGAGATTTGTGCTCCCACTAACGTTAACTGACCATGTGCCACGTTTATAATCCAGACAATTTTCTGATAAAAATGGGAAGATCTTTCTTCACGGGAAATATTCGAATACAGAGTTTCATTCTGTTATTATTCTAACCTGGATTCCTTAAGAAAATAAAATCTCCGTTTGTGTATTGGGTAAGCTGAAATGGCGTTTAGTGAAGAAGCAGTTTATATTGTTTCATACGGTAAGAAGGTTTTAGCATTCCCAGACTCAAGAATAGCTTTCTCAGACCAATCTTGCGCACGACTGTGAAAATATAAATTGACATGAAACGTACGTGTGGACAAGGACAAAGATTGCCCAGTCATCGAGATCAAGGTGTCAGAATATCTTCACCACCCTTTAGGCGATACTCTTGAGTCCGAATCCCCCGGACTACGCCCGCGTGAAGATGAGAGCACGACAGAGGAACAGATACAACACTAACATCCCAACTCTAAAGCCGGTGGTCTGCACTCTAATCTGCATTTATTTGCTCCCCCGCGAGAGCAGGATGGGACACAAGGTCGGTTTAAAGTGGGTTTCCTTACACAGAAAGTTCGAAAAATTGCTCAAGTCTCCTACAATGGAAAGGTGATGCCAAGGGGCTTACTAATCCCCCAAGACCAGGTATAGTTATTTTTTGAAATTCTAGGATGTATCCTTGGCCTCTTGCGCTTAGCAATACCAAGCCTCAGTAAGCTATCATTGGCCACGCTATTACATCAGCGCAAAGCTACCAAAGAATGTACTACACTCTGATCCCAAGAAGAGGGCATAAATCTTAAGCAATGTGCTCAGATATTCTGATCCTTGTTAAAAGTGTCGATCAATACGTAAATAATCCGGTAATTTTTTATGGGTGCTGTACGAGTGAAGAAACGGAGCAAAAAAGAGACTACCCTCATCTTTATTTATTTATTTTCACTTCCAAGTAAATTCGGACCCCTGAATGAAATTTCAGGGCCTCGCGGCCGACAATTGTCTTCGGTTGTAGTGTTGACTCATATGTGCAAGTATATTGCCGGCTTTCGGTGATTAGATTTGTGTGTCTGGTCGCAGCTAGCTTGCAATGTAACTGGTTGGTTAGTTGTTGTGCATAGACTCAACTGTGATTATTGTTGGTCGTTTCTTACATTCCCACAGGCAAAGCTCATCTAGGACACATCTGAGCCGAGGTCAAATTCTTTGATGTCGTTTACACAGGTAGATACTTACCTGTATATACTTATCAAGCGTACTTATGCACACTCAGTCTAACAGGCTATCCACATACCTGAATACAACCTGTACTCAGCACACACAAACGCGTATATATATATATATATATATATATATATATATATATATATATATATATATATATATATATATATATATATATATATGAATACATATATATATATTTATATATATATGTGTGTGTGTGTATGTGGTGTGTGTGTGTATATATATACATACTGTGCTGCAATAACGTAAGTTCACTGCATATATATATATATATATATATATATATATATATATATATATATATGCATATATATATATATATGTATGTGTGTGTGTGTGTGTGTGTGTGTGTGTGTGTGTAATCAGTTAACTTCCGTTATGGCACCCTGGGGGATTGAAGACTGTTGTTAGACGAATGCGCAATATTTTCTCGTTAATTTCAGACTCACTTACCATTGTACTAATTAGTCAGATAGTTGACCGGTCAAGACTGGCTCGTGCACATCCGATCAAAGAAATAGACGCTACACACTCTTTTTTCCTGCTGCCTTAATTCTTAATATACACACAGGTGTCATCCTCTCTGGATGCTCCATATCTGAAGCCAGTCTTTACAAGACTAATGTAAGCTTCGTAAATATCTACCTACATACAATCGAACCAAGTCGCATTATTCGAAAATTCTTTCTCATCTACCACGAATTCTACTATTACAAACAGACACTTGCATAGATAGACGGAAGAACAGAAAGAGGAGGATTGTGGAAACTATGCAAATAGATATATTTCACAAGTTTTTCGAACTGGTATTTTAATCCTTTCTATTTTTGTCTGCACGTTTAGACCAGGCATGGGAAACCATTTTGATCTAGCGAGCCACCTAAGACATTTTTTTAATCTTGATTTGGGCCACACTTTCACTTGAAAAATGTCGATCAATATTACAGAAATGTTATACATAGACGTAACAAGTAGAGATGTTTAATTCCTATTTTAGAAAAATAAACAAATTACATTAATTATATTATTGATTTGCGAAGACAGAACAATGGCGGGATTATAATATGAATTATAGAATTGACTTTCTAATAAAAAATATCATCAGATTTGAAATGAATGCTTTTATTGGCCTCGGGCCACAAAACTGTTGTCGTGGGTCTATTGTTGCCCGTATGTGATTCTTAGCCATATTCATCGGTGCGTTTTTCGTAGGAAGAAACGAAATAACATATTTACTCGTAAATAATGCGGGGAATTTTATATGAAAAAAATCAAAGTAAAAAGTGTGTTAGGGGTAGCATTACACTTAAATAGAGTACAAGTAAAGATAACACACACACACACACACACACATATATATATATATATATGATTATCGCTCCCCTATTCAGGTTTGAGCACTCTTTAAGTGAGGTAACTCGTTCATTGTAAGCTTATGCAATGCTCTTCCAACATAGAACGGAGCACTCTGGTGGATGAGGAATATATACGATAAAGTAAATATATCGCTTAAATTCAACCTCACTGACCGTCCAGTTCCGTGGAGTAGAGAAGGATGCCAGCCTCCGGGTCTAAAGTTGAGGTTTCAATCTTGTTTTGTGGTACTGGATGGGATAATGGATAGTCTGTAGCCACACTGAACTGTTTTAGTACAACAAAACAGATGTCTGTGGATGACACAATAATATATATATATATATATATATATATATATATATATATACATATATTTATATATATATATATATATATATATATATATCGTATTACTGATTTTTAGTTACCAAAAGTGGTCGACACATTATATTCGAGATCGCATCGTACTCGAGTAAATACTGTAATTAATAAATAACAGCAAGAATGATATAGGTATATATAGCAATGCCTTGAATAGTGCGGTTATTTAGTACCAAAATAACCTGCATTGTTCAAAACAGTGCTGTTAAGGGTTTTATCACAATTCAATGTATTTCACGGTTTATACTCATTTGCTTTAGTTCGTATGGCGATCCCTAGACCGTTCTACATCAAAACCCATGCTAATCAAAACCACACCATTCAAGCTACTGTATAGAAAATAGGACGTTCCTGAAGACATCTTGTCCCCGCCCGACAGGCGCTATGTAACTTCGAAGAAGCCGTTATATTAATTATTGATGTTATAGGCATTTGGAGAATGTTGAAAATTTCTTCCGGTCCTAATTGAGAACATGTCCGGGAAAATACTGAATTTGGCAACACTTTATTTACCAAAATAATCAGTTTTCTTATATATTTACTTGACCTAACACTTTTGAGAATGGATTTTATGCTGAAGACATTGCAAATTTATTTAGTCCTTTCCCTTATAAGAGTGGCAAATTCATACTACAAAAATTGGTGTCAGAGTCGAAAAGTGTGAGTTATGAATAAATGTTGAAGGACTAAGGGGTGACGTAGTTTGAAAAAAGGGAGGATCAAGCTGACTTGATAGAAATTGTTCAAGATTATACATGGTATAGAAATAGTAGATCCTAATGTATTTTTCTTCTAAAAGGGGAATACAAGGGACTGAGAAGCCGTGTATGTACGATATAAGTGAATGGTAGTAGATTGAATAGCAGAACACTCTCTTTGCACTAAAATGGTAGGTCAATGAAAGTGATGACCAAACAAGTAGCGTTCAAATATAAATGAGTTGAAAAATAATTATTATTATTATGACACTGCTGCTGACGATAATGTTTAATTACTGAGATATTGTGAAAATATGAACATCTGATTGCATACTTTTCTTTCACAGTAAAGACAGATGTTTCAAATCGATCTCAAGCTCGCCTTATAAGTATACATATGTTCCTTTTCGACGAACGTACTACTTAATCTGATTTTTATTGCCGATATTTTGGCCTTGCCGGCCAACGCCTCTTTCAAACTGAATTAGGAACGTTACAAAATTTCTTGTTAAGAACTGTTTTACATTCTTGCGACGCGATTGTTTGGCGATTCTTATCATGAGCGGAATCCAAGTTCTCGGTTCATACAGATACAGACCAATACGTCATTCGCATACATTCGAATCGTGATTGGTTGACAACCGTACATAAACAATTTATTATCAAACACATTTCTGCAAAATAATCCGAATGTCCGTTGTATCTATTGATCGAGAGTCAAGATATAAACAAGAATATACTTACCTTTCAAATCAGCTAATATAGCTAGCCACATGATATAGATCGACGTAGCAAGTATAGGTGCTCAGTGGTCGAGCTAGTTGTGCATCTCTTGCCGGCTAAGTCAATATCCATTGATGGATCAAATGCATTGCAGATACAGACGCATAAATAAAGTAGACTCCCGTTATTACAGCTAAAATCCGGGATTTAAGTACCGTTATAACGAATGTGCCGTCATAACGGGTACATTTTATATAAAATGTATTAAAAATGAGAAAAGAAAAGTACGGTTAGAAACGATTTTCTCAGTCTAATCTACTGTGTACGGCTTTAAAGTTCTGCAAAGAGAATGAATACTGAATCTATAAACAATACTCTTGCTAGAATGTAAAAAACGAACTTGTCATTTGAATGTGTGTGCGTGTCATTTAATAGTGCTGTTGAAACGAGTGCCGTTACTATGAAAAATTACTGTACTTGATTTTGATTGTATAATGGCCAATGCCGCTGATTGCATAGCAAAGATATTTAGTTAGTGTCCTAAACACCACCACCAGTTTTCCCCACCATTGTTAACAACACGAGATGTGACTTGCATTCCTAGTCTTTCTACGTAGATATTAATTGTTATATGCTAAATGTTTTTAATAATAGTTATTATTTGATTATTATGTATTATTAGTTTGATCCAAAAGTTTCAAGCATTTGACAAAATAATTCATTCATATAAATCCATAGTAACATTATTCTGTCATATATATATATATATAATGGAGTAAAGATTCGCTACATGAACGCGTTTATGTTTCTGCCCTGTTTGTACTTCTTCAGGCAAAACAGGGTTGAAACATAAACATGTTTGAGTAGTGAATCTTTACTCCTCCATATTCTAAACTCTTCTCTGATTCAATTTGTTTAAAGTTGAATGTATCGGGCAGTCATGAAATAAATCCATCATATATCGGACATTGTATTATATTATATCATATAGCATCCCTAATTTGTATTGTGGGATTATATATATATATATATATATATATATATATATATATATATATATATATATATATATATATATGGTAGAATGTGGATTCGCTACACAAACTAGCTTATGTTTCTGCCCTCTCCGGGCCCCATCAGGCGAATGTGTATTGAGAAATTGAAATGTATTGAGCACTCTATGAAATAAGCTCATTACATATCAGAAGTGGCTTTATATTATTGATATATTATCATATTATGTTATATATATATATATATGGGGGTGTCACTTGTTCAATACATTTAAAATCCTCATTCCTGTTCCTCATTTAGCTTCGGGTATCATGATTTTATGATGTGAGCTTTGAGAATTTGAAGCCTTTTTTTTTTCCAATTAATGTCTTATGATGCCCACGTATTGTTTACGAGTATTTGATATGTACTGGTTGAAATATCTGAACCGAGCAGTCTTTCTCCATTAATATACTGAAATTTATTATCAAATATACATTTTTCAACTTTTACTCACCCTAAACAAGGCCTTTCTGCTACTTTTCACATCGAAGGGTTTGTGAGAAAGGAGTTATTTATATCACAGAATCAAGAATTGTATGATAGACGTCCAACTAGCTTATTGGCGTTATAATTGTGAAATTAAATACGCTAGAACCTGACATATTTAAATGAAGACTGAAACGATTAACATTGGGTAAGGCACTTGATTAAAAAAGATCGAGATTATCCTCGTCGGGAAAACACTCAAAAGGGAATCCATTCCACATAGCGTATGTTCTTAGAAAGAAGTTTCGTGTGTGGAACTTTTGATGAATGCTTGATGTATCTAAAAAGTACAGATGTGCACATTGTATATTATTTTTTAATTATTGAACAACCATAAGTACCAAAGTTAGTGATGGGTTCTATCCTCTTTTACATGTGCGCACGCACGCGTGTGTGTTTGTGTGTACCAGCGCTCCTGGCTATACCGTTTTGTCTTCTACTTAGAAATTGGTATCAGTGTTCCACTAGACCCCTTTTAAAAACGATCCTCTTCTATAACTGGAAAAGATGCTTTTTGTCTCATTTTGATGGGTTGATAAATAACATCTAAATTCTCTAGAATCTAGATATTTCTAGATATTTTTCTACTCTATTTTAGATGTTTTATTTCAGTGAAGAGACACCACTTATGTCATGAATAAATTATTATTATTATTATTATTATTATTATTATTATTATTATTATTATTATTATTAGCTATTGTTGTATTAGTTGTAGTAGTTGTAGTCGTAGTAGTAGTAGTAGTAGTATTTTAGTACAGATATTATTGATATTATTATTTTTATTTTTATAAATCGGTATCATTGCATGTTAATATACCAGTCAATCCCCATGAAAAATTCCACGGATGTATTCAATCTCTATTAGATATTTATTTTAGAAAAGTAACTACTGAAAGAGTGGAAGAGTCCATTGTTTCAAATGGTGGGTAGGAGATATTTTTATCTGCGAAGTCGTTACCTTGAGGTGGAATAGTCAAATTACTGACAGTGAAACAGAAAAAAGATCACACGGTTCCTTACATTAGTAGATTTTAATGCAGATAGTATTATTACTGTCAGCTTATCAAGATCTTCACTTGTCTGTGAGAGGCGAACGACTGACTCAGCTTTAATTTTGATTTTTGAAGTCGACTCTGTTTATTTTGTACCGTGAATAGAATATTGTATTGAAGTTAAACAATGGAGTTTTTATTTATAGATACTGAAGGAAAAAAAAACCCATCTGTTCTCTGGTCAGCTGGTCACTATAACCCAGAATCATTAGAAACAGTAGCAACCAGCGAAATGTCTGTGTGTCAAGTCACATGGTGTCGTGAAACAATGTGTCAACATTTCTTTTCAAAAAACTTTTCTTTCAATCTTTGCCGGCACATGATGTATGTGTGGACGTTTGTGTGTGACCTGTCATAAAAAAATGAAGCCCAAGGCGTCCCAAAAAGGGGAGGTACAGAGGAACCTTGACTTTTTCCGGGACCACTCACACGTATAAAACCTCCGAGAAAGAATTTCATGATGTAGTGCAAAGCAAATTCTTGACCTCCTCACCACTACTAACACTACCACCACCATCACCACCACACTGCTTGAATACCCTCATCCATTAGTCATTCTGTTATCATCGGCAATAACACTTCGAGCATGGCATACTATTTTCGCTCGCCGGTAAATGTTAGAGGCAACTTATTTTGTTAATGGACAAATCATATTGACTTGCATGGTTTGATACCACGCTTTACCCCAAACACTCTCGGGAGTCCCTTGGCCATCCGGGCCTCGGTTCGATGCTCTAGCTATGGGCCTCTCTCATAGGCCCTGGTCATCCATACATACGTGTGAGTGTACCCACTTAGAACTCGTTAACTTGGTTAAGATCGAAGTGTAGTATCTGTTCTTTGACGCCTTCGGGCTGAGAATTTGATCGATGACCGGGATTCTTCCCTATCCTGTAACCACTGACCAGCATGCTCAGGCTCGTCCTGAGAGTATCAGCAGGATCCATCCAAACTTTCCCTAATTATTCTGCGAAACTACACGTCGAGACTTGGGGACTCTTGCACAACAGGATTCGTCCTGTAGACATAGTCCAGCTTGTCCCGACGTCCTTGCAAAATCATGCGCAAGGACTCGGGTTCATTGCACCCTGTGCTTGCACGTTTTCGAGCGTGTGGGACCTCACCTTAATCCGACTTCGTGTCTCATTTGTAGTCGTTGGGATGCAAATAAACGAGCTCGACCTTGTGTTACATTCCAGCCTCGTAAGGAGGAGAAGACATACTTATGTATGACAAATCTATTCTTTAGGGTACGTGAAGTATATTTACGTCAGCAAACCTTGCCGAGTACTTCTGAATTTTCCCAACCTTTCTGGGTTGAAAATGAACTGCAATTAGAATGCTTTTCAAGTGTTTATGGTGCTGATAGTTTGCTTGGCGATATCAGCAAACGAGTGTAAGATCTCAAAACCGCTAGGTGGAGAAACAGGAAGTGATTGTCAAGAAACAAAATAACGTTCTGTACGTTTTTACGTCAACAGACATTTCCATTAGAATAAGCTATTGATTTACGGTCGAATCTCGTTGGATACACCAGTTCTCGTGCGATCGCCAAGTTGAGAAACTTCGAGCCTGATCGGCACTTAGTTGGGTGACCTCTTGGGAATGCCAGGTGCTGTAAGCGAGTTGAGTGTGTGACGCTCTTTCTGATGCCCGTTACCTTTATTTCACAAATCGCAAGCTGGGGCAATAGAAACTTGTGATATAGAAAGCCCGGACAGAGACGGCTGATACCGTAGCCTACGTAAGAGCACTATTTGTGTACAAGATATTTGTTGAGTGTATAAAACAAGAGGTCAGGCAGAAGCAATGCGTATAGTAAGGTACAGCAGTTTAAATACATATATTTGAAACCTTTGGCTCCAACAAGTCAGATCTCATTTATGATGAATCTTGCTTTCAAGAGTCAAGAAAAAACTCGTCTTGGTCTCGGTGTTAGCTGGCTTTGAAAATAGAGAAAACTCTTGGTCAGATTTGGATTAGGATGACGACAGATATAGGCAACATAATCAAGATATTGAGTACCGATAAACTCTCGTATTGGTCAACTTGACAATTCTCTCTAAATCTGCGTTGGTATATATACTTGATTCTGTTTCATAATAAGAAGTGTGCATGATAATTTATGTATGTATTTGTGTGTGTATCAAATCAAAATTCATTATCATATGTTTTTAAAAAGATATAGTGCATGTACCAGCAATGTAATATAACAACAAGTATATGTATAACGTAGTTATTGGCTGAATTTCGATCTGAAATTCTCACTGTATAA
>OY735229.1:12317085-12319585 GCA_963457665.1 Thysanoteuthis rhombus | reverse complement strand
GACATTGGGGAGAGATGGGCCTCACCCATGCCACGCTGGCCATGACGTGTTTGAAAGTGGGTAGGGTTGATCTTGGTCTGGCAATTCAGTATTGGCGTCCTCGTCAACGTAGAACACACTCGGCACAGTCCTAGACGTATTCACTGCTCGTACGTTTCTTGACTACATCCGGTAGAAAGGGGGGTAAGTTTTGATAGGCTTGAACTGAACTTAGCCGAGACTCCTCACTGTGAAGTAGTTAATGGCGACCTCATATCTACCCGACCCCCACGAGAACAGAATGTGACTCAAGATCGGTTTAACGTGGATAATCTCACATGCAAATAATCTCGCAACTTCTGTTGCTTGACTTGGTCATAGGGCGAACCCTGATCCCATTCGCAACCTTTGTTGTTTGACTTGGTCACAGGGCGAACCTTGATCCCATTGGTCCATACGATCCCAATAATCCTAAAAAGAAGAGTATACAACCAATGCATTCTCCCGATAGTCATCTATGGAGCTGAAACATGAGACAGGCCTGCAAACTGAGAAGTATGCAACGTGCACATGAGAAAATCATGCTCAACCTTACATGGAGAGATCACAAGACAGCACAGTATATAAGGAAGAAAACGGGTGTTCGTGACATCATAGAAACTATTAAAAAACTCAAATGGCAATGGGCAGGCCATGTTGCAAAAATGAAAGACAACCGTCTAACAACATGGATCCCCAGAGATCACATTAGAAACCGAAGCCGACAGAACACAAGATGGAGAGGTGAACTTGACAGATTCAGGAAATACTGGCTCTGCGATGCCCATGATAAGGAACTGTGGCGAATCCTGGGGAAGGTCCATGTCCAATGACGGACGTTAAAAGACTGATGATGATGATGATGACACAGCAAACCAGTTGGGGAAATCATTGCAACTGAAGTAAGCTGGATCCTCACTTGATGTCCCATACGTGTGGCTTTGTGCTTGACCAAGCTATGTTGAGTAAATAAATACATATATCAAATTCAGACTGGCAATGGACTAAAATAGTGCGGACGTGGGACAAAAACTGCATCTGACAAAAACTCTGGGGACAAAAACCCCATTGGCAGAATTCCCACACTCGAAGTGTCAACCCGGATAAAAAGTCCATGGCTCTATGAAAACAACACAAAACTCTTAGTGTGGCGACAGTAAAGAGAAAAATGTTCGTTTTACTGAGTCTCGTGTTCTAAATATTTTTTAAACTAACAAAAATTAACCATATCATCGTGCTATTTTTTTCTTTTTGGTAATATGTTTGTGAAGGGATACATGTCGTTTTTAACTATTAGCGATATTTGCTATGGAAGCACAATAGTGCTACACTCATTGAGCATCTAACTCACTTCACCAAAATTGAAATGAGCAACTAGTTTATTAGCTATCGATCCACGGCAGGTATCTCCTGATTTCGTGTCAGTCTAATCGTTCAACGAATTGGTACGTTCATTTGCATCATTGTAGACAGTGAGTCGTTCTATTTGCAGCTGCAATGGATGCCTTTGTTTCAAACTATGAAGAAGGGTCCTGTGGTTACCACAGTGGCCTATTCTATCTGCCGGGTCGGCCTGTCCATTCGGTGAACCTAAGCGTTTGCTTAGGGTGCAAAGGTCCCAAGCTGAAAAAAAAGTCATTGGAATACAAACGAAGGTGCAAATTTAACGTCTCGGCAAGGGCACATGAAACCCTCTGTAGCATGTTGATGGAAAATGAAAGATAAAATATATCACTCCTTTCCTTGTGTGGTTAACATTAGCATAAATTCCCCGAAATTCGATTTTTTTTAGTGATATTGAATTAGTCGTTTTTTGTGCTATGTTTCAATTTCAATTTACTTGAATCCCTACGATGACTGGATATGACACAATGACAGTTTAATGTAGGATACTACAAACGCGAATATGTTGATAGGAACACCCCAAAACTTCTCTTAGCCTTAAAGATGAATCAATGTTTATTATCGTTGCCATTACCATTTTAGAATTACTTCTTTGGCTCTGAATTATTTTAGGCCTTATCAAGAATGAACCGGAGAAAATGCTATATCATATACGCTAGATCCCTGAATAACTCTTATATCTACTTGTCAATTTCTTGGTGCCGGTTAAGGGTCTGAAGCCGTGATTTTCAGGGCCCAAGGTTACATTCCTCCCTTGCGATCCCAGGTTTCCCCGCCCCCATTTTGAAGTGTCTCCCAGCAATCTTTTTATCATTATGATTTCCATTATGCGTCCATCACCTGACCCAAATTCACTTCTAGCTAAAATTCCAAACCCTAGGGAAATACCCCCTCCCTAGCGACCAAGCCCCCCCCCCGCCGTTTGCGAATTACTGGTCCAAAGATATTCATCTTCGGACCAGAGAGCCAACTTGAAGAATCGGCTTGGTTATTTTCTGATGCTTACTCTTGTGATCTGGTAACCCCCTCCCCTTTTTTCTTTTTTTTCTGTAAAAGGAGATCCGCCCTGAATATGAAA
>OY735229.1:12307085-12314585 GCA_963457665.1 Thysanoteuthis rhombus | reverse complement strand
AGGTCAGTTGTAAGTTAGTTGGGACGGTAGCAAGCGTTTAAGCCAGTGGTTCTCAACTTCATTGTATGACAGCACACTGAGAAATGTTTTGACACACGAACAGTGAAAATGGAATGAATTAGATGAAAACATTTCAGTAGTCAACAAAACTTTTATCAGCATACTGATATACGCACTCATTAGCTTCTCAAGCCCTTTATCTGTAACTATAAAGATAGAAATCTTTCAAAATCTAGAGATTGAAACCACTAGATTGACTATTCTGTGACGGAAGCGGAACAGACATAATACGCGTTTTGGACATGTTCACGGCCCGAAATACAAGTTTGCATATTCGGAAAAATCTACGCGGCACACTTCGGGGATGGTCGCAATACACTATTGCAACGCTGCACACAATTTACGAACGATTAGTTGAAGCATTTTTTTTTTTTTCATTTCTAAAAAAAAAAAAACTCTTAATTAACTGATCAAATACACTTCCGACACGCTTGAAGACTGAAAAAAATTGTTTTTACCTGTGACTTGAACCTGTGCCAACGCGATTTCTACGCAGTGAGTAGAAGTTTTGAAATGTTCTTTCTTTTTATGTTTTTATTACATACATTGATTTGCATGTATTTATATTAATTCTGATTCTCTTTTCCAGCAAGTAAAGTAAAATCGCTTATCATGCTGCATGACACGTGAGGCAATGATTTTGTCTCCATTTCGAAAGCGATCAATGGAGACCCTATCATTTTTTGTAACAATTTAGAAAAAAAAATAATTTCATTTTGACCGTTTTACAAAACTGAAGAACCCCAATAAGTGCATTAGTTCCTGTTAAGTATTGAACTCAGTTCGCTGATACCATTCTACATGTCGTTAACTATTAGGCAACTGATATTTCTCCTCATTCGTCTCTTCAGGGCAGATGCTATATATATATATATATATATATATATATATATATATATATATATATATATATATATATATATATATATATATATATATATATATATATATATATATATATATATATATATATATATATATAACCCACGAGTATGTGTTATGCTTTCAAAATCTATTAAGTTTTATTGATTTCATATTGACTTTTATCAGCGTAGATTAGTTGTCTAGATATTAGCTTCATGTGTTAAAATAATCGATGAAAAAAACACATGTAATGAAAACTATCACTAATCGACCCTTCAAAGCCCGTTATTGGACATCGACCTCCCCCAAAAGTCTGTCAGGTTTTTCGCTTCTGAGTGTTACGGTGCGAAAACTTTTTTGAGCTTGTCCGAATTATCGCGCTATCTTATTTTTGCCGGCCAGAATTTCGCTCATGATCACGAGAGCTCCAAAGTGAGTTGCAATGCCCAGTGGTTGTTTGATATCTTTGCAACATGGTCTTGCCCATTGCCATTCAAGTTAGTTAATGGCTTCTAGGATATCTTTGACACATGTTTTTGATTTAACGCATCGTGCCGTTTTTGTGATCTTTCAATGTGGTATTTAGCATGTATTTTCCCGTGCGCATTGCATGGCTCCTAGCTCCAATTATCGAGGACGATGCACTGGTTATACGTCCTTCTTTTTATGACCAATGAGCTCTCTTCTTGTTCTTGAAGACCGGACTTGCTCAGAGGAGAGCTTCACAACCGACAATGATTCTTTGCTTGATTCCTCCTCGCTTGATTGTGTGTGTGTGTGTAGAAATGTTTATTGAACGCAAATATAGTACTCGTTGATCCTAGGCAGAAGTACTGGGGTAACACTTTGATCCTGAGTAGAGCTCGCAGATACTCCGTACCTAAACAGAAATCCATACGTGAATAATCCCGTCAAATTCGACGCGTACTGTGTTTAATACATTGTACCCAATATATTTATATTTAATTTTTCAAGAAGGCTTCATTACGACCAAACCATGCATGTGATTTGCATCTGATCAGCATTCAAAAAAAAAAAAAAGATTTTGAGAAGAGTAGAATGTATCTAACATTGCTATGTCTGCTCAAATTGTATCTGTTCGGAACTGCCGACCCAAACTATAAAAAAAACTGTCAACATAGGTTTCTTCAATACTCTAGCTCGCTATGTATGCATGTTTATGCCATGCGTACAGGTCGTACCAATCGAGCCAGAAGGCTGAAAATTCAAGCATTTACTCCTTATAAATCAAGAAAAAAAATTTTTTCTAATTTTTTTCAAAATTCCCCTGCAAAATAGATTTTTTAACTGGAGACTTCAATTTACAATGTAAGCTTATTCTAAACTTGCCTCTTAGTTTGTGTTCGACAGCATTCACCCTTGTTTTGTTTTTTTGTTGTTGTTTTTGAATTTTTTCAATTGAACACCCTGATACGGCATGCTGCCAAAAGACATTGGGTACATGACGGTTTCTATTGAGTGACTAACCTGATCCGTTTTTGTTGAAGTCTACTGAAGGCCGTTTTGCCTGATTCCTACGGTTGTGCTCCTGTAAATTTCCCAGGTTTTGTCTTGTTACAATAAGTTTAAATCGTTGAAAAATGAAATTGCATTGACACTGGGTTGCCGTTTGGTCAGAGATAACACGCAAATAACTATTAGGAACTTAATATAAATATAGTTGATCTGTCTCGTTGTCGATGGATTTTGCGGCACTTTACTAACTGGAGATGATCGGAGAATGTATTAGTTGTAGTAATAACTCCTTTGATAGTCGCTGAAACTGCGCTGTCAAGAAATCTCAGATTAGTCAAGAAAATGTTCGGTGAGTTTATTCACGAAATTTACTGAGCTTACTGAAGATGTGTCCTGACAGGGGTATCAGCAGATGTCAATCCTTTTACAAAGCTTAGTAAGACCTAACGGCTGATCTGGGGAAATGAGAGGAGGAAGATGAGCACGGCAGAAATACTGAGAAAGATGCTGCAACTTTGGATGCTATATTCTTTGTCATCGTTTGATCTTTTACAATACCTGCTTTGGGAAATATGTAGCAGTATCAGTAGTGATGAAGAAGAATAAAAATAGGTGTGAAAGAGAGAAAATGATTTTTACAACTCGTCTAGTCATCCGTTGTACCCTACGACCTTCCATCGATTTATATCTTGATCGAGAACATAGTCGGAATGTGGGGACGACAGTCCCCTTTCGAACTCTAGGGGTGGACTGAATTCCATCGTCTGTGTCCAGTGGGATGTTGTACGAGGCCGTCTTGTTATCGGCATTGTTTGATTTTTTAATGTATTTTGGGAGAGTTGGAAACCCCTTAAAACGTTGTATTTAAAAGAAGAAAATACATAACCTGAATGAGAACTTTTGTCCGAAAAGATCAGTGCACATCCAGACAATTCCGTGAACCACTGGGTCTCTTGTATGGAGAGATTAGTGCAATCCGATGTGATCAATATTTTTTTCGTTATTTACCAATGAATGAATAAATAGATAAGCGAGACTACTCAATAACTAAGATTTAATGATGTCAAATCGGTCATTATAACATATCTACAGTCGAGCGCGAAACAGACGCAGTTGATGCATTTTTATGGTACCTCATTTCAATACCTCTAGTTACAGTGCCTCGTTTCGGCAACATAATAGTTACAGATGAACAGGAAGAGTTCTAGCGTTATAGAGACGACTAGCATTTACCCGTAAAAATATCTGGGTTATTTATGTATGAATCTGCACTTGAGAGCTCATAGCTATTTTTATTGGGTAGTTTATTTTCAATGATTAAAGTAGCCTTATTTCAAGTTTCATTTTCAAGTTTCAAGACGAGTTTTAATTTGGGATCAGACATACTCTCGAGCGTTTACATGACGTATCATTCAGTGTTATGCCATAATGGGAGGGTAAATCAACCAATGAGATAAATGCGCAAACAAACAGAGAAGAAATGGTTATATATGCTTATTATACGTTCAGATAATTCCTCTTGTAAAAAATTCAGACCGAAATTGTCCTATCAGTTTCACCTTGCATCCATCTAAAGATTGGCTCACGGCCGAGTCGCATTGGATACACCGGTTCTTGTGCGGTTATCGAAGTTAAGCCAATTCAAGCTCGGTCAGTGTTTATTTGGATGACCGCTTTAGAATACCAGGCGCTTTAACGAGAACGGTGGGGTGCGTGGCACCACTTCAGGTGCTTGATTCCCGTATTTCCCATATCGCAAGTTGAAACAAGAGAAACTCATGACATAGGAAGCTCAGACCAACGTAAGGGTACCGACTAGCTATTCTGACTGAGAATGATTACTGCAGCATTTGTATCGTATATATAATAAACAAATTCATAGATATGTATCATTTGTCTGTCTTGCTTTGGTGGTAAGAGAGCTGCTTTTCAAGAAAATGGTCGTGAGTTCCAATCACCGTAGGGACCTTTTGATTTTACATAGTTCGGTTTAACGGGGCGTGATAAACCAACAGTGATGAGTTTACCCCCTCAAATTTGGTGAGGATTGTTCTTGTCAAGAGGTGAAGCAAAGTCAATTCCAATTTGGACCCAACAATCATCGCGATATCCTATCCCGGTCCTATTAACTTTGTCGTATGTCATTTCTGGCTTTGGTGGGAATTGAAAGTTATATCACAGCAATATTTATTGTCCCTCCTATGATACCCAACGACGTAATTACTAACATTACTACTGCCGTCGATATCAACTCAACTCTTACTACTAATACTACCACCAATATTACAACCACCACCTTTCACAACGGCTACTACTAATACTAATATTATCACTACTACTACTACTACTACTACTACTACTGTTACAGTGTATGGTGCTGCTGTTGTCACCAAGGGAGGTTTGCTCTACTTGGAAAGCCACTCTGGGAAAGTTCAAAATTTGCCTGCTTACAGGAAATGCCAGCCCAGTTTTCACACACACGCTCGCACGCACACACTCATGCACAGAGACACACACACATACGCACGTTTGTGCACATACACACACTCATACTCATGCTTGCAGACATTCTTTCTTATTTCTTTTCTTCTTTCTCTTTTATTTTCTCTTTTAGCTTGTGGGTCCTTTTTTTCCTTGATTTTACTTCCCCACTCTCTCTTTCTTTTTTTCCCTCTCTCTCTCTCTCTCTCTCTCTCTCTTGCTCTCACACAAATACATTCATACCCTCTCCCTCTCCCTCTCCCTCTCTCTCTCTTTTCCCTCTCTCTCTGCTCCTTCTTTTTCTTTTTCTTTTTCTCTCCCTTTTTCTCTTGCCTCTTCATTTTCTTTTGCTTACTTCCTCCTTTCGCCGAGGTGTACCCCACCAACTCGTTGTGACTCTCCAGGTCCCTTACTCTTCAAAAGTCTTTTTTTTCCTCACATTTTTTCACTCTCTCTCTCTCTCTCTCTCTCTCTGTCTCATTGTCTATTCCTCTACCGACAGCTTTTTACACCCTTGGCCTTACCTCTGAGAAGGCAGGGTAAAGTTTTCTCGCCACTGTCTCGAACGAACGAAGTACTTACAGCGTTCCGTTATGCCACCGAAATGAATATTTCAACTGAGTGAGAATAAAAGTCTTTCGTCCGCTTGTCTGTAGTCACACACGCACACATACACGGACAGTGCTGGATTAACCGTGTAGCAAAAGTAGCAACGCTGCGGACCCCGCATTTTCAAGGTCCCCGCGCTGAATGTTAGCAAGCTATCAATCCCTTTTTTCAATGATTCTGCACTTGCTCTATTACTGCAGTCAGCTTTTATGAACGACTGGATGTTCAATCTTTGCCAATTATCAATCGTTTAATTGAGGTTATTATCTAAACCCACTAATTAAAGGGTGTGTGGTTTTTATGTGATGCATATATGACACATAAATTCGAAAGTATTTGAAACTGAAGTCATAGCCACTGTACAAAGATCAAAACGAAAATGAAATGATACTATTACTGAAATGTCAGACATATTTGTTGTATTATCTGGCTGCACAGCTAATGAAACAAGACTGGTTGCTTCAGGGTCAAGCTCTACTCCAACTTCTACTTCGACTGAAGATTACTGCAACTTTTTGTATAGTATATATAATAAACAAAAAGTTGTTTTTTATTTGTAAAAATGTATTTATTTATTCATTAGAATTAAATAAGCCCATGCGTTTCTGTATGGTAAATTTTCGTTAAATTATTTATATATTAATATATATTTATAATTTAGCTCTGTCAATAAGACAGCTTCCTGTCATGAACTTGAATCACGGTTGGGGAAGTGGGTTTTGCACATTGGTCTACATTACTCATTTTAGTGAGGATTGTTCTTATTACGATATGAAAACAAAGTCAACCCCCAGACTTTGGTCTAGAGTTTGATGAAAACATATTTTATTCTCTAATCAAGTAAAAATGTATGCGTCTTAATATTTATGTGTATTTTCCTAATTTAGGGTCCTTAGATAACAAATACTACAGGCCCCGTGCTAGTTTAATCCGGTCCTGCATGATTATGTGCAGCAACTATCTTCTAAGTGTAGCGCGTAAATCTTTCCAAATATGCGAACACGTGCTTCGACACTTGAACGTGTGTAGCACGGGTATTATGTCTGTCCCGCTTCCGCTACAAGGTTGTCAATCTAGTGTTTGTCTCACTAGTTTTTGTGAGATCTCAACCTTTTCAGCGGCAGACGGGAGGGAAATAGGGGTGACGAGTACGTGTATCAGTACGCTGATATAAAAGGTTCGTTCATTGACTACTGAAATGTTTTCGTCGAATTCATATCATATTTACTTCATGTCGAATTATAGTACTCGTCTTCAATAATTACTACTTGAGAGCTTACCTCATTATGGCCGATCGCATATTCATTTCTTGATGGAGTAAAGAGTTGGTGTGCTGCGCTTATCGAATATATTTCTCGATGTGCCATCATGTAATGAGGTTGAACAATCACTGAGCTCAGGTGTAAGCTTTGGGATACTTATGCGTATTACAGTAGGAATATTTGTTCCTGTTTCTTTGTATCTATGTAAATATATCCATTATTTCTTGGGAAAAAAAAGAACCTCGCTTACCAAAATGAGATTTTACAGAAGTTCTTCCTTGAAGAATCTTTATAGCTTTAAGATTTTATTTCAATAATTGAGCTTTTACATTCTTACTATCTTATCACAGCTAGTTTTAATCCATTTTAACCTTGTTGTATTTTAGATGAAGCATTTTCACTATTATAATTTTATTGTTAGTTTTCCATTCTTATGTCGAGTTGCCGATCGTTTCGAATTCCTCAACATTCTCGACGGTTCCTTACGTGCATCCACAACGTTCATCATCTTCAGCATCCTCTCTCGGCCTTAGCAAAATCTCTTCATGTACCCTGAACACACGTGGAAGGGACGTGCATTCACGCCCATGAACTTCAGTCAGCACGCAGAAAAGATTCGGTTGACGTTTGGTCCAATCGGACTCATAAAGTTTCAAATCGATGCTTTGCTCGATTTTATGAACTGGCCGATCCATGTCAGAAGAACATGTCTATTCCAAACTTCGTGTAATAACAAATTATAGATGCG
>OY735229.1:12239585-12302085 GCA_963457665.1 Thysanoteuthis rhombus | reverse complement strand
TAGTCGGTGTTCGATCCTATGTTAATAAAACCCTGATTTCGAATGCTGGTTTTCAGAGCAGATAGGGACTCACTACTTGCGAGATTGATGCAACACAATTTTCAGCGACCATTCCTCCTAATTCAGCATTTAGCCATTCTTAACTCTCCGTAGTAAATACCAACAGACATGAAATTTTACCATTTTGAGATTTTTTTTGTTTTCGTTGGTGAAGAAGTTTTCAGTAGTTTGTGAATTCTCGGCCGTGAGAATTTTGCTGAGTTCAGCAACCTCTAATGAAAATTCTGGTGCTGATGAGATTTTGTTGGAGTGGTGTTGTGGGTAACGAGCATCTCTGATCAGGATAGAGAACACATTGGTCAAAGTCGGCGACAACAGCGTTTTGTACCAATCAAGGTGAAGTTTAGTCAGAAAACTCAGGGAAAAGTTTCTATATAAGTAATAAATTGATGAACATTATGATTAAATTTTACAATCCCGAGAAAGGTTGCTTGGAGCCCGGGCAATGTCTGGTCTTGCCCTAGACTGGCGTCGCTACTGGTCAAAGTACGCATTAGTCCTTCTAGCATTTACTTAACTTGGCTTATATCGAATAAATATTGATCAAGCATTAGACATTTTTCGTCTTGGTTCAGGCCGAACGAATTCACTCCAAAAAGGTGAAATTTAGGTATGCGATATTTTACACTCTTATTAGAATTACCGCAGTTGTGTAATATTTAAATAAATAATAAAATATCTTTGAGCATTTATGAGTTGTATAGATGTATAGATATGACAATATGTCCATTTAGTAAATATACAGAATCAGAACCAATCAAGTAGTCTATATTGATTTGTACATAGCATCACAGGCAGCGTACTTGATATCGATTTTAGACAAATATATGAATTACGGTTATCTTATCATTAATTTATGAAGTCAGCTTGGGAGTTATTTTACAATATGAATTATAAAATTGACTTTCTGAGGAAAAAAATATTTGAGATTTTGAATAAATGTCTAAATTGATAGTGGGCCCCCAAAAATGTTGTTGCGGGCCACATGGTTCCGCGTACGTGATATAGAAGATGATGAAGATTGTGGATGCTCATACTGGTCAATAACCGGCGACTGTCTTCAAAAATCGAACAAATCGTTCGAAATGATAAACGACTCGGCATCAGAATGATTTCAGGAAAAGAT
This sequence comes from Thysanoteuthis rhombus, assembly GCA_963457665.1. Lineage (NCBI taxonomy): Eukaryota > Metazoa > Mollusca > Cephalopoda > Oegopsida > Thysanoteuthidae > Thysanoteuthis > Thysanoteuthis major. The sequence goes on along the minus strand of OY735229.1, from coordinate 12,300,899 downwards.
TTCCATCGATAAAGAAACTTACACAAAATTCGTCCGAAAATCTGAACGTGACAAACATTTGTGGCAAAGGTTGTCCCAAAAGTTCTTGACACCTGACAAAATTACTTGCGCTTCGGCGACATTAAAGTAATTATGAAAATAGTTATTTTGTTTCTAAATTTTACTGTCCTTGGGTATTGAAGATTTCAGAGGGTTTGTTGCGGGTTATAAAACAAGTTGAAATGATCACTGCGCTATTTGCTATGAACATTATTACGGAGTTTGATAAAATCGGTATTCAGCAAAGCCTCTTCAATAATGTCATTTCATTACTGCACAAGGGGGTGCGCATTTAAGGATGATCATGCCACACTTTGGGAACACTCAAAGCTTATTTTATATCCCTGTTTGTTGCGAGATGGGATTTCTTTCTCATCTTGGTGATATCTCTTGCCTAGCAGTGGTTTCGAAACTTTGAAAACTCGGAAATATTCTAGCGGACGCTGATTTCTGACAGTTAGTTTTTTTAATCTATAATCAATGAATTAAAACGATGAACAATTTTTTTACCTTTGAAGATCATATTTATTATAAATGGATTATATTTATTTGAATTTGAATACATGGTACGGATTTGTGCACCATAATATTATTTCTCAGTTGTTGTACGATACATGATGTTGTTTCTCTGCCGCAAGATTCGCAGTGTCGGGTTTAGAGGGAGCACTATGCAGACCCCGAGCATCAATTTTCAGACCCCCAGGGGTCCAGGGACCCTGGTTTCGAAACCACTGAAAGGGACAAACAAGAGTTTGAGATGGAACCCCTATCTCCTTGTTTTGAGATCTGCCGCCAATCTTAACTTGCAAGTGCGCCTCAGATGAAGCTGTTCGCTGGGGTTAGCTCAGTCTGGCTCAAGAACCACTAAATTAGGGCGCTAAGTGAGGATCGAACCCTCTGCACTAGCAAATGGTCTACCAGACTCCTAAGAGCCCTTAGCGTGTCTCCTATGAATTCATGTGCGGACACACAGACACAAACACCCGTATTCTATACGTACAGATATGTGTGTAGAGTTATATAGAGTTATACAACTGTTGAGGATTGGGGATGGGGGGAGTGTGCGAGGAAGAGGAAGAGGAAGGAAATAAAGAAGGAAGGAGTGGTGGGAACCGAACTTCGTATGAAGGTATGAAGTGAAATAAAAATTGAAAAAAAAAAAAAATGGGGGTTCTTCTGTTTTTTTGTTTTGTTCAGTTTTTTTTTCTTCCTCGGCTGCCACTGAAGAAAATAGTTACAGGAAGATACCCTGAGAGTCGTTCAAAAAGTGGGGAAATTCCTCAACTAAGGGTCTTTACTTTCTTATCTCTCTCTCTTCCCCCCTCTCTCTCTCTCTCTCTCTCTCTCTCAAGCGCCCGTGCGCGTGCGCTAGAATTTTAAAAAAAAGAAGCTTTCTCACGCCCAAATTCTTGATCATTTATTCTCACTCTTTCTCTCTCACGAACTTGGTTTCACACTCATAAACGTGCAAAATTGTTTCATTCTTTCTCACTGTCTGAGATTCTTTCTCTCTCTCTCTCTCTCTCTTTTTTCTTTTTCTTGCTCATTATCTCTGTTTCCGGCGTCGGTAAAATACAAGAAGCAACAGAAAGCAACAGGAAGCAAGGGGAATGCAGTTTATGAAAAGAATTTTGCACCAAAAGGTTTATGGTGATTATATTTAAGAATCTATCTTCAGTATTGGTCCTTGATTGGAGTAATTGTCTTGTTCAGTATGAATGCTATCTTTGTTTTGCCTCTTGTTGCTTCTTGCGTTTTACTAAGACCCTTCTGCTTATCTATTCATTTCTTTCTCTTTTTTGTGTGTGAAAGCTTTTTTTCATCCTCTTTCTTTTCTACTCATTCCTTCATTCTCTTTCCTTCACTATTTATTTTACTTCCTCTCTCAATCATCCATTCTCTCTCCCTCTCTCTCTCTCTCTCTCTCTCTCTCTCTCTCTCTATATATATATATATATATATATATATATATATATATATATATATATATATATATATCTTCCTGATTCATTCCTTCACTATCACTTCTCTTTCATTCTCTCCCGGACTCATTCATTTCTCTTTCATTTATACCTTCATCCTCTCTGTCACCCTCTAACCCTCTCACCATTCCTTCGTCACCTGCTTCTCCCTAATTTGCTTCTTTCTCATTAATTCATTTTTCTCACTCATTCCTTTCTTTCCCTATTTTTTCATTATCTTTCATTCAGTCCTTCCTCCTCAATCTCTCAATGATTCAATTCTCCATTTTTTTTGCTCTCCTTCTCCCATTCATCTATCCCCGTCTCCTTCATTCTCTTATTTTTTATTCACTCTCTCTGTTTCACCTCTTCATTCTCCTTCCCCGACATTATTTTTTTTTCCTCCGTGGCTCCTTCAACCTATTTCTTACCGACTCTTCCTCAACTCTCCCCGACTTGTTCCTTCTTTATTCATTCTCTCTTTCTCATTCCTCATGTTCTCATTCACGCACACACGAATATCAATTCACTCTTCGCAAGTGATTAATCGATCGACGAGTTTTGTTTATATCGATATATTTAGAAGTTACTTGGGTGGGATTTTCCAGACAAATAAACACGTGAACAAGAAGACAAATTTCAAACATCAAAAACCATAAGTATATGATCTGTCATTTTTCACTCACATTTGAATCATTGCTTTTTAGGGCTATAAATGTCAAAAGAGTGAAGTATTAAAGTTAATCAAAGAAATTTATTGCAGAAACAATGAAAAATAATTATAAAGAATAAGACGGAAAACGTATTCCATAATGAAACAAAAATCAATTTTTGTTAAAGGTTGATTAATTCTATTCGGGATTTCGTTTTATTTACTCATGAAATTTCTCTATCTAAAGTATTTTTTTTACTGGTGATTAGCCCGATCAAGGGTTAATGTTGATGTTTGGTTATTTTTTGATTTTTCGAACTCAGGAGTCATTCTTCCCCACAAAACACCTAAATTGGCTACACCAGACTCTCAAATTCAAAAGTTTGAATTTCTAAAAAATCTTATTGGGCAAAACTGCTTCAGACGTCCTTGTAGTTCTATGAATATACGCCCGTTTTTTTTGTTTTTTTCAGAATTAAGGATTTGTCTATTGAACTCTATTGATAAACTTCAAGTTGAAAGAAAAGGCAGGAAGTCAATATATAAATAAATAAATCAACTTTATCTTCTAGGTATTTTGAAGAGGAAAATTTAATTGTGCTTTTCCCGAACACGGGTGGGTGTCCAGACCCCCCTGGATCCGCAGCTTGTGTATTGATCGCTATTGATAAACTCCAAGTTGAAAGGAGGCGGGAATGTACTTGTCTTTTGACAGACGGCAAGCACTGACTTACATTCATGAATCATTGATATACACCATCTATTGATGCCTTTTTGCGGGGGTGGCAGATACACTATGTAGGTGTTAATGGTAGACATTTCTATTTATTCTATATCCTCTACTCTTTCTTGCCCTTCTCCCCCAGTCAAATATATTCGTTTCGCCGCCTCCCACCTTCGTCGAGGTAGACAAGGCAGCCCTCTATTTTTTTAAAAAGTTTTTTTTGGGGGAGCCCTCCCCCATCTCTCCGGTTTTTAGGACATTCCATACATGCTTTTCTGTCAGGATCTCTATGGTATGGCAGACTCGGTGAGAACTTAGAAAAAAAGGGGAAGAAAAAAAAGAAGGAAGGAGGGTAAGAACAACCCCCTCTTGTCCCCTCCCTCGGACATTCTTTCGGATCTCTCCTTGGTCCCAGCTATCGTCAATCATTATCAGCCCTTCCCTGATTCGTAAGGGGTGGGTAGTGAGGGCGGTGTTGAGGATTCTTACACCCCCACCCTGGGTCAGTCGCCGTCATTCATAGTTCAGTCCGGGTAAAATATTTCTGGTGGTTGTGGCCTGTGTGGTTTTCAACCTAAAGGTACCTCTTGTTTTTTTGGGTTTTTTTTTTGCTTGCTGGTCAAACCCGTTGACGAATACATCCCGATAACCTGTGTCAGCCAAAAACTTTCGTGAGACTTGGGTTAACTAACAGAAACGGGGAATTCATTTAGGTGGTCTCCTACCCCCCGTTTCTCTCCAACTTGTACCCACTTCATTTGTTTTGTGTCCGGCTAAAAAAATCTCTCAGTCTTTTTCGTCTTGGTGTGTGTGTGTTTGTATCTGTGTCGGCGTCCAGTATAAACTAGCAGTAACAATACCAGTTTGCTGTCTTAATTTCAATTAGATTATTTTTCCTGTTGACTTGATAAGCCTGCATAGATAGACAGATAGATAGATTGATAGATAGATAGATAGATAGATAAATTTCCGTTTAAATCTATCTGTCTCAATAGGTCATAGCTATGTAGATATGAGCTAACAGAGAGATGTTCAAATCTAGGTAGACATAGATATGAACGAACGTTGATATAATGAACAAGCACAGATAGATATAGATTAACAAACTCAGATAGCCCGACAGACATGAAGATCAACTTGAAAACTGAAGAAACCTATGTTGACAGTCTTGCTTGACGGTTTCTAATACGAGCTAAATGAGATAGAAACATAGATAGATGAGTAGAATATAAATCGTGGAAAGGAAATAACATATACAGGAGATCATATAAGGTGAGAGGAAGGGAGGGAGATACTGGGAAGAGCAAAATATATGGAATAAAGAAAAAGGTTGATCGTATAGGGTCCCAAAATAGAACAAGAAAAAAAGAAGAAATGGTAGAAAATAATGACGAATATGAAGAAGAGAAGAGAAAGGCAAAAAAAGAGGGGTTAAAGAGGGAAAGAGGAAAGGAGCTGCGACAAGTTGGACGAAGATAGAGAGGAAGAGAAGGAAAGAATGAGAAAATCAAGGAGATAATAAGATCAATTAAAAATAAGTAAAAAAAAAAATGTACCGTCGTTGAAGTAACGAGGAGAGGAGAGAAATGAATGGTTGGAAAAGAGAGGGACTATATAGTCAGTATGAGTGCGAGAGAGAGAAAGAATGAGTGAGAGGTGAGATGGAAGCGTGAGAGATGATAGTGGGAGGGTCCGGAGAGGAGAGCAGAATGGGAGAGAGAGAGAGACAGACAGATAGACAGACAGAGACGGGGGGAGATAGAGGAGGAAGCTCTGAGACAGATGAGCGGGGGATCCAAGACGAGCAGACGAGAGAATCTGAGAGAAAGACGAGGAGGCGGAGAAAAAGGGGAGAAGAAAGAGAGAGAGAGTGAATGAGTAGAAGGAGGAGTTATATGTTCTGAGAAAGGGTGAATGAATGTAATGAATGAAATAAGGAGGAATGTTCAAGAGGGAACGAAGGAAAGGAAGAACTAAATAACTCCGCGGTGGTGGGGGAGGATGGAGAAGAGTGAGGGGGGGAAAGAGGTATGTGTGTTAGAGACAGGGAGGGAGTTCCAAGCAGCAGCAGCACCAACAACAACAACATCAGCAGCAGCCGACAACGAACAGAAGTAACTTGGTAGTTGTGGTAATAGGTGATTCATGCTATACAGTTGCTGGAATGTATGTATATGCCAAAGGCCCTGGTGACACTAGACAAGTAGTAGTAGCTACAGTGGGAATGGTGTATTGGCTCTAAATGTACTACTACAACAACGAGGACTTGTGCTGATGTCGACGACGACGGCGACGGCGACGGCGGCGATGGTATGGTGGTCAGGTAGACTTGTACCCGGAGAATCCCCATGTTTTAGGTACCCTCCAATTCTATAGTTTTTTTTCTTTTTTTTTACAAATTTGTTTTTGTACGTTTGTCCATCATTGGCATCACTGTGGTTGGTTGTTATATATATATATATATATATATATATATATATATATATATATATATATATATATATATATATATATATATATGTATACACCAGACAAAAGTTGTCGGGCTGTTGTTTGATGAAAGAAAAAAAAATGATTGAATAAAAAAAAAAGAAAGAAAAAGAGATGATCAAAAGAGTTGAAAAAAAAAATGTATATGAACTTTTAACATCATCACTGCTACTACCACCACGGCCAGTGGCTTAGAATGTGTCAATATTATGTTGGAATAAATTTGGCGACTCCTGGCCAGTCTACGTGTGTACATACACACACACATTATACATACATATGTAGATATCCGAGAGAGTGGTGCGTCAAACCATTCCCGCGGCTGCTTTATTTTTACCGATACGATCTGATCAACCGGAAAGGTATGTTATCTACATTTTCTTAACTTATCCCATCCATATCTATCAAAACTTCTCATAATTCTAACTATCACTCCTTGAAGGAAAAAAAAAAGTTATCAGTAAAGAATTGGATTTCTCATTGGATCATTCTCTCATGGATATTTTTTCGATTCCTGAAGGAATTCTAATTTTGAGGTTGTTCAGGAACTAAAAGGAAAAAAAAAAGAGAAAAAGAAAAGAAGAGGAAGATAGAAATAAATTCTTTTTCGTGCGAGACTCATCTGTCCATCAGCTGAAATAGCAAGTCTGGACCCGAATAATTCAACTTCGTAAAATTAACTTTTTTATGATGGTCGTTTATGCACAAGAAAGATTAGTTTCATCCTGTAAATGTCGAATAAGTAATTTCCTAGAATTTCTCATTTGCTGAACGATTTTACTTTCTTGTCGAATGCTATATTTTATAAATGTTTACTACTTATTACTTACATTCTAAATTTTCTGATCGCACTCCTGACTCGTTGTCGTAGAATGACGGCCCGAGTCGAAGTTTTGTTGGTAATAACAACTTAAAAGTGAGATGAAGGTGAAAAGTTCTCAAAATTTATTATATGATACAGTACAGTAGTTCATCTAAAAGGAAAAAAATAAATGATGAAAACTTTTTTCGCTTCGAGGTTCTTCCTTTACATTTCTCTCTCTTTCTCTCTCTCTCTCTCTCCGTTATCTAGCTTTTTCTTTTCTCAGAAGTCTGGAGTCTGATGATGAAGAATTACAAAAAAAAAAAAAAAAAAAAAGAGGAAAAAATTCCATCCAAGGCCATTTCTCTTGCCACTAGCACCGCCCTTCTTTCCTAATATCCGTTTTACTAGACCTTTCTTAGCTTTTTTTTATTTTTATTTCTTCTTGGCTTATTTTTCTTTATACGCATTCCAACTTGCAGCTTTTTCCCAAGAAAGGTGGACAAGTTTTTCCTTTAAAAATCCTGGTTAGTTTTCTGGTTTTTCCTTTCTCTCTCTCTCTCTCTTTCTCTTTCTCTCTCTCTCTCTCTCTCTCTCTATTTTCGTTCTTGTTCTGATGAATTGTTAAGCTTTTTAGATTCTCACCACTTATGACAAATATTTTCTCACGTACACACACACACACATTTGTATGTATGTAAAGCAGCTGTTTTGTCGCTAATTACTAGGTCACTTTTGGTGGACTCCAGGTCAGTATATAGGTATATGTGAAAATCTTTTTCACGCTATTTTATTATTTATGAGTGAATGCATCCACTAAGCTTGTTTCTCTTAATTATGTGACAATTCTAAAAATAATTTTAATTTATTTTACTTATATACGTAAATGGTACATACGTCATATACAACTCGAGGAAGTTGTGGTGTCATTTTTTGTGCGTAGATTAAATTCTGTATTTAAAAAAAAAAACCTTGGGACATTTTGAAGCTTATAACTAGAGTAAGATCGGACTTTTTCTCAAATCGTCTTTTTAGGTTATGACTTCTGTTTTTAGTGAAGTCGAGAGAAAAAAAACGTTTTGGTTGTCTGCGTCTTCTGTGTTGGAAGTTGTAGTTGAGCATCTGCAGGTTATTTTATGCATTTTCACAATTTGTAAAATTACGTCTTTCTTTTTCCCATGTTTTTTCGTATAGAATTGGTAGACACATCCGTCTTCGCGATTCACAATTAGTCGATCGTTGGCACATGAAAAGAACTTTGGTGCTTTTTTCCCTTCTTACGGTTACTTCCTGGTGTCAGCTTTTCTATGTTCTTCGTATAACGCATCGAAATTTGACTTAATTCCGCGTTTGCTTAATTTTAAGGAGAATTGTTTTGCTTTTTTTTAATCTGTCGAATGAAGAATACGGAATGAATTGATAAACATTCTGAGTATCATGAATTCGATTTTACGCCGACAGAAACTTTTTCAACACGCCAGATGACTTATTGTCAATACTTCACAAGATGTTATCAAGATATAGTCACAGAAGAAAAGACTAATTAAAATAATGTTTGAACATTTTGGTTCGAGTCGAGATAGTTGAATGTCGAAAAATATTGTCCTCTAATTTTTTGATTTATATAGATTCCCTTTTCATGTAGATAGAAACTTTTCCTTCTCCAATGAACCAGATTGTACATGAAATAATCATCCCTTCAAAGACAGATTGAATGGATGTTGGAACATTTTAGTTTTAAGAGCTTTTAGGGAAGTCAGAATAGTTGAATAAAGGCTGAGAAAAACGTTGTCCTCCATTCTAGACATATTCTGTCGAAGTCACACGCCTTCGCTGAGTAGTGTTTCTGTAATGTTTTAGACACTTGACACATAAGCCATTGTATTATACGCACACACGCATTCTCAAGCCACGAACACACCCACCTTTGCAGATAAATACATCGACACTCGCTAATATATACAATGTTATCAAGCAAAAATGTTGTCTCCATTAGTTGCTTGTTTTATTCTTACTGAATGTTATCGGAGATTATTTATTCGAAATTCCAAGAGTTTTCTTAGCCAAAATCTCGTCGGAAAGTTTTTGATGAATTGAAATGAAATTCAAATGAAGACGAGATGGAGAAAAATTGGAATATTTTCCGGACAATCTGAACTCTATTTTATTTTATTTCTTACGGTAAAATATTCTCGAGAATATGATTTTTGAGACGTGAATTTTGATATTGGTTGACAATATTGATAGCGTAACATTGCTTTTTGCTACTCATTTTAGCAGAGAATAGTCCGCGAAAGAATATTGATTGAATACGCTCGTTTCTGATAACTTATGAAAGCTTATTTTCATTTATTTATTGATTTATTTTTTACTGTTTCCATCAAGACACCGTAAAGCTCTCTTGGAGTTAACTCGTACATTTTGAGTAAATAAAGGTCTTAATTCTAAAACAACTGCTCTCTGAAATACTAATAACTTCATTGAAAAATTTGAGTACTGCCTATTTTTTTTTCTTTTACAAAATAAACCTAATAAAAATCTAAAAGTTTTCAGCAGTCTTTATTCGAAGATAATTTGGTTTGATCGAATTATGTTCAAGTCATGTTAGTACGTTAACCATTTCGCTGTACACAGTTCAATACTCACTGAACGCCCTAATATTTGTTGCCATTTGCCGTACTTGTCTGGTTGAGCTCCGATACAGGATGACTTTTCGCAGTAAACGGACTTCATTTCTAAATAGTAGCTCTTCAGACTTAATTCAGGGACGTAACTGAAAACTCAAAGGGCTCCTTGAGGGACCACCACTTCAACATAACTCTCGTCAGTTGAAAATGCAGTAGGTGAACTTCCAATTAGGTAGCATTTAGGGTCCAGGGGCGTTTTCTGATAGCGACCCGTCTCTCCATTCGGCTCCGCGTCTGGTTCATATCCCAAATTTATTTTACACAGTTCCGAGAACAGGAATTTGATTTTACGTGGTATATATGTAAGTACAAAAAGTCAAGCTAGGTGCGCGTCTAATGTTGATAAGAAGACATGATTACTTACGTTATGTGTGGTGAAATGTTCTATTTACTGTTATTATTAACATCTGTTAAGTGAACAGAAATGCTTACGAACACACGAACACAAAATGAGGCGTACGTACCTTTACGTAGATTTTTTTTCCTAGTTAGTGGCTAAGATAATGTCTGGAAGAAAATGATTGAATTGAATCATTTGATTAATGTTGCTTGGCCTGAGGAATCTTTTAGTATCTATTTTGTGCTGTTGGTCCACGAAATGTTCGAATTTTCGATATTATTATTGCAAGTGATGATTTTATAGTTTATTTGATCGAATTTTTGTTGGCCAGTTATAGTTGAGAATACGTTCGCTGCAGAACATTCAATAATATCTGCTATGCTATTATTGCTCAATATCCGGACAACAGAACGAGTAATCTTATCTTAGTTATGAGTTCGAAAAAATTGATTGAAAAAGTTGAATGAAAAAGATGTAACTGGAGCCGTGGGATAGTTTTGTACAACAAGCAATTGGGATAGGTATGAACCGGTCTTAGAAAGATATCAGACGGATAGATGGATAGACAGACAGACAGATAATTCTGCATCTCTAATTTTGATTTACTCTTTATTCACTGAATAGTTTATTAAAAAGTGATAGAACTCGTTCGAGTGGAAGAGTCCTCATTTTTTCAAGTGGAAGGTACTTTTTAAATAATTATTGCAGACAGGGGAACGAAGTGAGGAGAAAACCCAAGGGAAAATCACACTGTTCAGTATATAGACATGTTGAATTTATCGTAAAATAGTTGAATTTTTGTTGAAAATTCATTATACTTCGGAATGACATTTCAGACAGCTAGGCTTCCTGTGGTACTTTTTTTCCCACAATTTGTGAGTTAGTTTCAAATCTTCCCACAGTTCTCTCTCCGAGAAAAAGAAAAAAAAATTGTGGTGCCTTTCTGAGAACGGTTAATAATTTTGAGGACACATGCAGACAGACACACCCACATTTGACTGATGCATACGCATTCTTGTTCATATGAACACCCACTCGCCCTACGTACATTCATCATACACACCCATAAAACTCTCCCTCTCTCTCTCTCTTTCTAATTTACAAGTGTCTGTGCATACACTCTCACAAGTGAATAGCCATACCCTGACGTACACAAATTGAATTCCTGCATTAAGACTTGCTCACGTGTATGTCTCACACTGACAAACATCATGTGACACACGTTTTGCAACCAGCGCAAAATAAAAATTCATGTGCACACAGAATGTTACGAATTCTGTAGACATCTTATAGAGTATATATTGGAAAAATATTGTTTCTCGAAGTCGGATTCGAAGGTGCGCTCAGACTCATAATGCAGGAGAATTTTATTCGAGTTAGCTTGATTGACTTCTCGCGCACACAGACTACCTAAAATTGAAGGTTACATTGATCACCCCTTTCTTTGGCCTAAACATCATATGGGTAGATAAATCTTACGAAAAGTGTGAAAATTGATGTTTCTAGAAGGTCAATTAGTACTCATCTTTTTTTTCTATCTTAACTTCCTTATGAATAAATAAGAATTTCGAATATCATATCGTGTTATATTTTCTAATAGGATGCATTTGTAAAATTTACTTAAATTAATCTTGGAAAATTCTAATTTGCTTGTGTACGCATGAGTTTTAGGGGTCTGTAGTTCGACACAATTATTGACTGAATTTTGATTAGAAAATTCCCAAGTATTATGTCTACGTAATCTAATGAGGAACGTAGGGTTGGAGTAGATTGGCAAGGAAGGAAAATATGTTAGAAATACATATTTCCTGTGTTAAATAGACGCTCTTATTATTAGGCCAAGAGCAGATTGACGGATACACACAAAACACACTCATATATATAAACAATTGATTAATATCAATGATTGTTGATAAACTTTTGATTATTATATAATCTAAAATTATAAATTAGATAACAAATGGAATAGGAGAAATGGTTTCTATTTTTTCTAGATGAATTTGAATCTAATTTAAAACTTCGGCCGCGATAAAATTGCAATAATGACAAAGAAAGTTACTCCGAAAAACATGATCTTTTGACAATCCATGATATCGTGCACTTGTAGCGTATTTACCAATTACTGGATTTCACCTTGTAATAGCCATGTTTCTGTTGTGCTAAAAATCCAGATGCGTGTCATCTTATGAAATATGATCGTTTCACTTATTTGTACGTGCAAACTGAATACTCAAGATGATGCATTTTACATTTAAAATTGAATCCCAATCGAGGTTGGGGTACGGTGCGGGTTATACATAGTGAAATGCGGTACCAAGAATATCAAAATTTGTATTTACAATTTAGGCAAATGACAAGCGATACGAATAGATATTTTTGATCGGAAAATATCGCATGTTATACAAAAATTTGATCGAGTTAAGTAAAATTTTAAGGATTATCAGATTGAGACTGCTGAAGATTCTCTCTTGCGAGAAATGTTCCTATATGTATTATCAAGATATGTAAATGTGAATAAGTCGACTAATATTTAGGGTTTACGGGCACAGATCTTGTAGTGAGATTTAAGTGAGATTAAAAAAAAAAAAAAAGTGCACAACAGGAAACTTTTCTGGTGATGAAATTTAATGAAAAGAAGATAAAAAAAAAAACTTTGAATCAAAATGAAAACATATCATTTTATATCGTACGTATTTGATGGAATAGTACCGAATGAAGAATTTGGACCCCAAAACAGATTCAAGTCGGAAGTGCAAATTCCCAGATGACACCGTGATCATGATCTGATTTGATTTGGTCAAAAACAATGATAGAATGTTGAATTGAGATCCCTTTAACTACATGAAAGAATAATGGGATCTAAATAATCCATTTCATCTTTCTTGTGATTGAATTGAATTGGATTTTGATGACGGTATAAAATGGAAATGTGCGCTTCTGGCTTAAATCAATCTAAGATTTGATCCGTCTTCCGTCTTGATTCTCTATAATTCTTATATTTATTGGTTCTTTGGTCATTCAGATGTATGTGAATAATTCTGGATCACGTATAACAGCATGTTTTTTTTTAATGTTTGAAGTGTGTTTTCTTTTTCACGTGTTGATTTGTGAAAGAGAATTCTTCCTTTTTGGACCCCATTCCGATTAGAATACTGGATCCGCCCCTACGTTCATTCACTTCAAGTAAAATGACCCTGACAAACATCCTTGACAATATTTTTTCTATAATAATGGACACCGTCATCCTCTTGTTATTATAAGTTCGTGTATTAACCGAAGCGCGATCAATTCTGGAGCTAGATTATTATTTTGGGGTCCACCATCCATCTGCGTCATAACGCATCGTGCTATAACGGGGGACACAAAAGAAAAAGAAGTAATCGCAGAGGGTTTTCATCTCGTGTTATATCTTCTTCTGTTGGAAAAATAAGTGCTGACTCAGGAAAATTTGAAGCAAGATGGTTGTCTGGTTTTGTAAATCCTTACTCGTGTATACGGAACAACCATTAAGACGAGAAACCTTATGTTAAAGTAACTGAGGAAACCGAGGTAGCTTATTTCAAGCGAATATTAGTTTATGACAGAGGTAAGTCGAAGATGACGTTGACCATTATTAGTTTGTGATTACCGTTTTCTCTATAGGATTTTTAGTTGCTCTCATCACAACTTATGCCAATTGACAATCTATGACAGTGAGTAATCAGCACTAGTATTATATACATGGTAAGGAGATGAATTCCATTTTTTTCCTTTTTTTTTGTTGGAAATTCGATTAAAATAATAGGGAGGCTAAAGTAAGATATTTTCGAACTGAATACAAGTTTTCTAGAAGTTCTGACATGTCGTCGCAGAGTCTGAAATACTTGTGAAAATGCATCATTCAATGCGATTTTTCTCCGTATTTGTGGATAGAGAGTGAATGTGATATCGTAATGCACATGAGTAAATAGTATAGAAATTGTTATTAATCCTCTCCTACTTATCTTTTATGGCCCGGAAAGTTGATTTTCATGATAGTTTTTCTTACTTCATGGGGATGATACGTGCGACTTGGCCCGTTTTCCAATTGAAAACAAGTAGGTCTCACTGTCCTTGTCGCTAAAGCAAAATTTGAAAGAAATAACTGACATATTCTATACTTTTTAGACTTAATCAATCCGAAAATTAAATCTATTACTTGGAAAACCAACAATGCAAAACATTAACAGAAAAATATTGTACTGAGTAAAAGTTGACTATGCTTAATCTAATTATAAAAAAAGTAAGATCGAGAAGTTGATATAGTTCGTAGGTGTGTTATGATTCGTTTTGCCTGTTCGTCAAAAATCTGTCCTTTTTTTTTTATTTCAACTGATAGAAGGAAAAAAACAAAAACAAGGCATTAGATGTCTTCTCTCTATGTTCATTCAAGTGCAAAAACGGGCATTCGCAATCTTATTAATTATTTGAATCAAGATCCTGATTCAAAAGTTGTATGAGATAGCTGTCTAAATCACTGGATTATTTACCTATGGATTGGCATTACTCTCTAGGATCAGAGTGTAGTATGTGTGCGCTTATTGAAGATCGTTACACACTTGCGTATATGTTGGGTATTGTATACGTGGATTCAACCGAGAACAGCTCTCTTAACCTTGCAGACAGCTGGTAAATATACTCGGGAAGTTGGAACCCGAAGTTTAGATTGACGGGATCATAACTTGTTTGACTAGGTAGTTTAGTGATAGCCCTTCCTATCAAAACTCTTGATATAAGTAAAGAAGTGGACGGCAAGAAATTAATTGGTGAAAGCACTTTTGATATACTTGTTGGTGAATCTAGTTGCAGACTTGAGAATGTACAATTATTTTCTAGTTACTACCTAATTTTCGGCCAGCATTTTTGATGTATCCAGTAAGTTAAATACTGCAAGTAGTCGGAATTGAATTGATAAAGAAATATAATGTATACCTGTTCCTCGCATAAATTAATCACCGTAGCACGCGTGTGTACCAAGACTAATAATGATGATAATTATCAGAAGAAGGTGATCTTCCGTTCGAAATTTTCTGTAAAATACCAGCACATGATTTGGGCGTTGTTGATCTAAAATGACCGTACTGATCCCCAAAAGCACTTTTAAAGAAAATAACATCAAAGAAGGGTTTTCTAGATGATGCTTAGTTGTGTACTCGTGCAAATTTCCAAGCCCCCAAAATGTGACCAAGAGAGCCCTTAGACGCACACGGTCACACAGAGCAAAGAGAGAAGAATTTGTTGCCCACACGACTGGTTGGTCGAGAGGCCAATTTGTGGAAGCTACAATAATAATAATAATAATAATAATAATAATGATGATGATGATAATTATCGTATAATGTTAGCAGTGTTGCTAACTCTCAAATATTTTTGTCTTGAATTGACATCGAAAAAACAACTGAAAACCGCCAAAACGTGCTAAGAGAACACTCTCGGATATTTTATGGCAATTCATTATACTTTGAATGGTTGATAAACTAAAATTTCAGGAAAATAGCGCTCTAAGTTGGTTAGAAAATAACGCTATATGATGAATTTTTGCTCTGCTATAACTAGTAACGCGTAAAGAATTTACCGCTCTTAGTGTCAGATTGACAACACTGAAGGTTTTGAAAATTTTGACGATTGAATATATCCAGTTGAACTTATTGTAGAAAGTAATTCACAGTTTCTTGAGTCTTCGGAGTAATTAATTACTAGCGGTAAAAGCCGTCAAAAATTACTGTCAACATTTTCACTGTATTGTGGTAACAGAGCAGCTAATATAAAGGATTTGGATCGTGGAGTAAATTCTAACTTGAGGTTACTGCGCGAAAACAGGTATTATTTTGGTCGTAGTGTTAGATTTGTTTTTGACTCTTCAATAGAAAGATAGAATGTATATTCCCGAATTTTTTCGTTTCAAAGATTCAAGGCAGCATAATATTCGTGGTCGCACTGTATTCGTATAATTACAGTAATGAATATTGAACGTTGGATTGATAAACTTGAGAGTAAATAACTAGATAGATATTTCGGAATTCTGATCCAATGTGTACTTCTTATAATCGGATCGTTAATTGCTTGGCAGAGTGATCTACGATTTCTGGTGTTATTTTTAATAAGTCCGTCTGTCTAGCTGCTTTGTTATCCGCCCCACCCAATCCTTGCTTGAAATTCCGATCCATCTCATCTCGATAGCGGTAGCTCGTGAGTATCGTTCAAGTCAACAAAGATCCACGTCAGGCGATCGAGTCGTTGTTGTTGGTGTTTTTTAAATTGTATTTATTAGTTTTGAATAGCGTAATCAACGAACAAACATATATACCAAAAAAGTGACAACGGTATTTATATGTTGAGAAATATTGTTGAATATGGTTTCCAGTATAATCACTCGATTACGGTAGGAAGAATTCAGATGTGAAAATTTATACCAACTAGCATTCCAAGGGAAGTAATGAATCACCATCATCTATAAGTGCTGTTATGGGGGTGATCCATCAGGATGTTTGAATTACGGATGATAGCTGAGTAAGTTATATCTCTCACCATTTGTTGGGCTGTGATCTCTAAGATAGATTCGCCCCCCCCCCAAAAAAAACAAGTGGGCGCAAACCGGTGACCAGTTAAGCTTAAACTTTTGTGGCACATATGAACCGCCCACTAAAACCGTATTCTTGAAAGAAATTTTCAAAAAGCAGGATCAGAACATTTTCTTGATATTCAGAGGAGTGAGTGAATAAGATCTTAAGTTGCTACTCTAAACTGTAAGGACTGGGTGAAATAAACCTAACAACAGTGATTAAACCAGTCTGTTGTGGGTAGCAATGATTAATGAACACTTCTCTCTTTAATTTTTTTTTTCCATTTCTGATGTAGAGATTTTTTTTGTAAAAGCGGCAGTCAAAACACTTACCACAATAAAACCGTAGATTTTTTTTTCGCTTTTTGTTTTGGTTAAAAATCCGAGTTGGATACTGTGGGTTCTGTGACAGTTTTACTTGGAAAGCAGAGAAACCGCTGAACATGCAGTTCTGCTTTTTATTTATTTAAATGAACAAACGCCACTCGAATATTTAGGATAACGCTTAATGCAACTTGATGGGTTTTACACGTATAGGACTAAGGATATTCATTGTCCCCTGCTCCACAATTGCTTCCTGAATTGGATGGACGAAGATTCGCTTCTCCTCACCAAGGATTCTTGAAATGCAGCCTTGTGTCAACATTTTCCTAATCTAATTTATATCTACAAGGTGGGCACGAAATCTGCTGCGCAAAATATGTTTTGTAAGGTTTTCCCGTTGTCTGCAGATTATATGATTACCAGTGTCTTCAATCCCTCCTCTTGTTATATGATTTTTCAGTGAATTGTGGGAAATACGGATTATATTTCTCTCAAAGAAGATATTTTAGGTGCTCGAGTTTGTAAGACTTCGTTTGCGTATCTCATTATCTTCGATTTACCAGACGACGAAGACATCAAGTCGGGTCGGGAAAAACAGTGATTTTTCGGACAAATCGAGCTCTCTGTCCCCAACCAACCAAAGAGTTTCTATTCGTTTCTGTTTCCTAGTTGAAGTCTCTTTTAGACCCATAAGTAGATGTCAGATTTTGGACCAGAATTATTAAGCCTAGCTTAATCAGGCGCAAGGCAACAGTTGCAGACCCCCTCCCCCCTAAGTGGGGGTCGGACTCCTTACACTCGTGAAGTAGTCTGCGAGATGAGAACATGCCGGCCATATCGTCATACTGCGGGAGGCGGCACCCTTGGAGCAATCATTGAATCTAAGCGAAAATCGTTCTCATATTTATTTGGGAAGCTATTTATTGCTATCGCTTTCAGGCAGGATCTTGTAAAAAACAATACTCGCTTTTTGAAGACATTTATTGTGATTTCTTTAAACAAAATCCTTAAGGACGACTGGTTTTGATGAAATCAACCGTGATTATGTTGAACTATTTCTACATCCTCTGAATTGCCCCTTCTCTAGCACTATCACGTAACTAATAACCACGCAGTCATGAGTTTTTCCTTTCATAATTGAGACACTTGTGTCAGATATAGTGTTAATTGAATCTGTGGGAAAATGTAATTGCCCGAAAACTTGATGTACAACCTGTAATGATTTCTCAGAATATATATATATATATATATATATATATATATATATATATATATATATATATATATATATATATATATATATATATATATATATTAAAGAGCAGAAAGACACGTGTGGATAGATACGTAACATATGTCAAATTTCCATTGTTGTCTCACTCGAATCCAAACCCGGACTTGATTTTGCTTTTCTATTGTAACAAATTTTGGGATGGAAGATAGACTGTCACCCTTAACTTGAACCACTTTTTTTAGAATTTAGATAGCTAAGTCGTAATTTAACGTCCTGAGTTCATGCGCATTGCTTTCCCGTTCGTTTTGAGGGTTTTGCAAACAGTTACCTAATTTTTGATAGATATACTCAATTATACTAATGCGATGAACGTGAAAATGATGAATTATTTGAATTTATTGCTATAACCTGTTCACGAAAACTTTCGTTTTAGTTTTTATATGAATAAATTCATATGAGGAGAGAACCATTGAAGAAACAGACGATATCTACGTCTTCTCTTTTGAGGATTATTGCAGAAAAATATCCATACAGTCTTATTTGAAATCCAATTCATCATTTGCAAAACTGGTCTCAGAATCAACCCCTTTTCATTTCGATTTCGTAAATAGTGAATAAGAATAAATGCCGCTCTGGTGTAATGCAGCGAAATTGAACGCGAAAATATTCTGTTGGAATAGAAGCAAAGAGTTCAGTCTGGCACTGCCAAAGCCAGGCTTTTATTATTGATTGCTCAGAATGAAAAAGAGTCGAGAAGACACGTGTAGATGTGTAACGGTATGTCGAACTGCAATAGTTCTCAAAGTGTTTAAGTGACTTGCTCTTTAGGCGCAAAACAGAGTAGAACTAATTATTTCGACCCTTAAAAAAAGAACAGCTGTTCACATTAACAAATACTTACTTTCTCCTACTCTCTTTATAACACGAAGCTGTTCTAAATAGAAATTCATACATGTACAGACGCTTCTATGTAGTTATACAATTACACGCACAATTATGGGACAATTTCTCAGCCCCCCGAGAAATATGACCTTTGGCTGTTGAGAATTTTGTTAACTTCGGTTTCTGGGAAAAAGAAGTTCGCCCGCCCCCTTGTTTTTTAATGCGACTGTGCTGCACGAGAACCACATTTTTCAATCCCAACCTACTTCGACGTGATTGGTCCCCTTCGTACAAAGTAGGTCATTAGGGCATTCCCAGTGGATTGTGTACGATGTGTAATGCTCATCATTAGTTTTTGAACAGAATCTTTTTTTTTCTTTTTTTTCCCCTTTTTTTTTCTCTAATTTTCGCTCATCTAACCTCGATATTATTTTATTAATTTCTCAAACGGAAATCTATAATAAATTTTTCATATTGTAGACGCACATTATGCATAGCTTGGAAAAAGCTGATGAATTTTGTCCAATTTACAGGTATCCCCCCGCCTTCCGAAAATTCGCTCAACGCCAATTTTTCGTTCTCACGAGAAAGTGAGGCGTAGCCTTTAGCTATTGTTTTGCAGCAAGCCATGTTATAAAGACAGCGCACACCCTCTTCGTTTCTCCCCTACGTCATAGTATTCTGTACATCTCACTACCTCGATTTCTGACGACTCGGCCTAATATACCATCATCACAATTTTGAGGGTATGGGAACGTTGAAAGAATTTCCCTCAATGATGATTCCTTCTTCGCTTCAAGTCGAATCGAATCTTATAGAAATTTATTTCGGATAACGGGGGAAAATCTGTACCTCGTAACAACTCATCGGCAATAATTATTGAACCTGTGGAATATTTTGAGAGTTTATTTATATATTATATTGGTATATTTTATAGAGAAGACAGGTGTGCCCTCTAGTGTTGTAAGGGTTAGCAAGTAATTTTTGCAGTTGTTGTGAGTTCGATTCTGTGTGTGTATGTGTTATACACTCGTCCCAATCTAATCTTCGTAAATAACTATATTTGACGATAGATTGAAATGCACTGACCCATGTGCTGGTCTCGAACCTACGTTGAATTGCCATCGGAGAAAATGAAGGTATAGGAAATCTAAGAAAATGTTTCATTCGAGAAGAAACTCCTACGAGCCCTTCATTTCCAGTCTCTGCACCTATTCATACATACTAAATTGGTATATTTTTTTTAGATAACTAGAGTTTTGATAGAATGTGCTTATTTCCCCCACCCTTTTTTTTTTCACTTGCACACTCTTTTCCGGGCAAAAGTTGCGAACAGAATTTATCTCACTCCGTGACGCGCGCTCACTATTTTGCTAGGAATATTAAGGAGAGAAAATTACGTTGATTCTCAACAAGGTTTTGCTAACAGCTTTTAGAATCGTTTATTGAAATTTTGTCAAGTCTGACGAGGGCAATGCGGGTACGAATTTCTCCATCGCCTCTGGGTGCTAAAAAATATTCGTTTGCTCGGTGATAGCCCTGCAGACGAAACACCTGTTGTTTTTCTTATACTCTTGTGGTTTTTCCGAGTCTAGGATATTTTGTTCGATTTTACATGAATGATTATCAAGTGGTGATAGTTTTGGGGTTTTCAGCTATTTCAGTTACTCACGATTAACGTTATTACTAAATCCTTATCAAGTTTTTGAGATTTGAGATATGAGATATCTTTGGTTTCTGATCATATCGAAGAACACTGAATTCACTGTCTGATCGATTACGATTGAAGATGAATATTCTCTTGACCATTACCGATGTTGGCCATACGGAAAACGGGAGTTTTATTCACTAGTTCATGTCCCAAATAATTCTCATTCTATTTTGCATAGTTTTTAGAAATAACTGATCAGGCTAAATTTATCGATTTCCGTCTAGCTTTATGGCTGGAATTTTATGTTTCCTTGTTTGAAACCCACTTATTTAATCAAATGATCTACACATTAAGACTTCAGAACAAATTATTGATAAAAATTGACATATACTTTTTTTTTTTAAACATGATGAGTTTTTCGGTTACTGTGTATTGAAAAATTTACAGTAGTCGAGAAACTTGCCACGCTCAAATGTGATAAGAAAAAACAAACATCTTAGTGAGATCTAGCTGAAAAATGGTTAATTCGGCAACCCTGGATTTTGATTTATGATACGTTGCGGGCAGGGCTTAATTCTGATCCATTTCGAAATCAATTTCGTTCGCTCCTAAAAAAGATGTTTTTGGTATATATAATCAGCTCATCCAAGGTTTATCAATTGGCAATGAATTATTAAAGTTGTGTTGTATATGCGACCTTAGTCCCCAAAAGTCCTCGGTGAGACTGGATACCGTTCATTTCCAGTTTCTTAAGCCGGACTGATGAAGCATGAACCACTGGTTACTTGAACCGTTACACTTTTCTTCTGCGATGTGTCACTGGAAACTACGACCACTCAACATTCCAAATAGATCTTGCTCAACAACACTGAACTGCCGACCTTATATATATCTTGACCTTCAGCCGGAAAGAAGTGGCTGGAGGTGACGCCTGAGAAGGACTACATGTCTGAAAAGCTGCAGCTACCCTGTTATTTCACCCGGAGCTAGGGGTGGGGAGAAGTGGATCCATACTTTACCCAGTGACATAGGTGCGAAGTGAACATTAACTGTACCAGCCGTTATTCGAACGAAGTTCGCAAAGAGCATTTACAACTGGGTCTCCTATCTTTGGTAGGAGCGTATCTCTCTCAGGCGCTAGCTGTCGGTGTTTGAGCCCAAGTTGAGGCTAGGATTTTAAATGCTGTTTTTTTTTTTTCAAGCTGCAGAAGCCTCCTTCATTTTTAGAAATTGCTGCAATCTAACCATCTCCATTTGGTCTAACTTGAGCAGAGAGTACTAAGAAATATTTATTACTGAACCTCGTTAAATTACCAAGTCACATGCAACGTAAATAGCGGATATTTTTGAAAAAATATTTGAGCACACGATGTCGAAGTAGAATGAATATTGACTGGCTTAGAAAGCCGCTGATTGATATCTAAGATCACAGGGTCTTTTTATGACAATAGCTTGCTGTGTATCAGGCTATGGCTGGATGGAGAAATACGCTTCGTGATCCCTTTTAGTGTTAATGACCGATTGATTTTGATAACGATGATAAGCCAATAACATTATCTGTGATTATAATGAGCGGCTCCCTCTGTACCTGCATATGGACATTGGATCTATAGTAATAACAGAAACTTGATATTTACTGGAAATAACTTGATACGCAAGAATCGTGTCGCATTTTATATTGTTAGTCTTGACATGAGTAAACTATGTAGACAAGCCAGACTGCTTCAGGGTCGAACTCCTCTCTTGACGCAACTGTTACAGCCACGAGGCTGATTTCGGGAAAAAAAAAGTTTTCCCTACTTACTGAGGGTGTGTGTGTGCGTGCGTGTGTGTGTATGCGCGCGTTGAGTTTCAAGTCTCTAAGGGTAGAGAAGGAAGAGAGAAAGTTAAGAGCGGAAAAAGAAGCAAAATCCGAGTTGACATGGCATGACGTCACAGAATCACTCTTACTTTTCCTCTCTCTCTGTTCCACGTCTGTTTAATAGCGATTATAGTCAATTCTCTGCAAGTTGAACGGAAAACTAGGGATCTAGTCCATTGAATGACGGGTTTGGCGGAATTATAAGCAAGGTGAGAGCTCAATACCTGGATGGTGAGAAAGGGTATGAAAAAACGGAAAACGTGTTGGATTTTTATTAGATGACAGAAGGAAGCTATTCTTACATCGAATCGAAAAATGTTCCCATATTTTGAAGAGCCGAAATCATGATGAAACAGGTTCGTCCCATCTGACATTTGTGTCTCGTGGCACACAGGGGCGCCGGAAACCATTCAGAGCAGGGGGCAGCTTTTTAAGAAATATATTTACAACGTACATAAATATTTTTCATTTATTGTGAGGTTAGTAAGGTCATGGCCAGAGAAAAGGCAGTGGCTCCTAACGTGGGGGTCATGGAACCCTGTGGGTCCTTTAGGTTTTTAGAACCATCATAACGTTTAAGATTGATTGTGGGAAAAATTGCTACCATATTCCGATTACCCGAGAAGAATAGATACTACAAGTCGATCTTGGACTGTTGAGGGCGCATAAAACAGGACATCAAAACTAGGTTAGTGATTCAAAATAAAAATCCTGAAGATATATAATTATTGAAATGCGTGGTAAAATAGTGCATGGTAAATATAGAAATATACTTATACCTATATATAAATATATATAACGAAGGAAAGATACCCTACCCTTTCTAATTACCTTCATTTTGAAAAAAACTTCTATCAACCCAAAAGTCGAGTTTCTCCAAAATATGGCAGTGAACTGATTGGTCAATGAGATATCAACTCAAGCAACTTTCTACGAAGTGCATTGGAAAAACCCAAACCAAATAGCTGAAGTTGTCTTTGAAAATGTCAGAATCAAGTGAAAAGGTTAACATTTCGGAACAGCTCATTAATGATGCTATAACGTTTATTTCTATTGGACTTATTGATCCTTTTTTTTTTTTTTTTTTTTTTCATAAGCCAGATTTTCAATTATCGGAGACTTCTAGCGGATAGATTGAGAAAAAAGTCAGCCAGATCTGGCCAAAAAATGGTCAAGTTGGCAACATCCGGTTGTTTCCAACAAAACTCTTTACTGTTGGCTCGGGTTCATGCAAGAACATTTCGATGTATTCTCACCAACAACTAACCCCTCGTCCTCTAGTTTAAAGAAACACCGACGTTTGCTACTCTACAGATTGGAGTAATATTTTTCTATGAGGTGGGGGTCTACCTTTTAGAGTATAGAGAACTCGTGTTGTAGTAAATTAACAAGCCATACTTGGTTCTAGTGAGACAATCACTAAAATCTTACCATTTACTGCGCAAGACTTGTATTGCTGTTACAAGCAATGAATGCAAAAACTGCTCTTGTGGGATATCTTGGGAGATATGCCTGAGCATGAAAGTATCTGTCACTTCGATAATTCAGGGATGATTTTTACTCTACCTTGGAAATGTTTTTGCAGATACTGAATGACATATTTTCCTTTTTCCATAGGGGGGGGGCACACAGCTGTGCTCGTGGTGCTGGTGCCCCTAGTGAAAGTAGACCTCTAAAAGAAATCTGCAGGACATATATATCCCTGGAGTTCCAAAAGGACTGATTGGAGTTTTTGAAAAGGTCATATTTTCCTTCGACGACTGAGGAATAATATTTTTTCAAGTCGTAGGAAGTGCCGAATATTCTCTGATTTGAATGGGGGCTTTTTTTTTCGTCAGAGTACATCAGCTGAGAGCCCCAGATTTTCCATAAAACTGATGTAACTGAAGTAAAAAGAAAGAGCGTCTATGTATTAGTCCATTAGGGTCTGTATGTTAACCCTTCGCAGATTTTTTTTTTTTGAGGAGCAGTGAGCTCTGTCAGAAATGAGCGCAATCCTGATGCCACCGTATTGGCCTCCTTATCACAGCCGGGTATTTTAATCCATTACCTGTGACAGGTGACGATAAGTAATGGTTGTTACTATTACTGTTATGATCGAGAATTCTCTCATTCGAGTTAGATGGATTGAGAATCAAAATAAAAGAAGCAGAACATTTTACTGAATTCCTATTTGATCATCCATTTTTTGGAACAAGTTCAGGCCAATGTGATTATGTCTATTTCTCTGACCATAACAATGACTCTTACACTTGATTTTGCTGATTGGAATATCCGTACCCCCCATATAGAACAATTGACTCGTATCCTGGAACTATTTTAGTTGTTTCTTTCCTTGAAAGAAACCATCTCATAGAAATTCAGATATGTCCGTGAATATTTCGACGAAGACTTGACTAGTTCACGACATAAACACGACTTGATGATCTTCGAAATTCTGAAGATGTTGCAGCGCAATTTTTTTAGCCGTATGTACTCGTGTATAAGTCGATGTTTGATTAATGGTCATTGATTTATGGTGTGCTTTTCCTGAAACGAAAGGATCCAAGGGTTGCCTCTGGTTCTTCCTTTTATGTTGATTCAGCTTGACAAAACCATTACTCTTTCATTGGTTGACGCCCAAATTTTTTCCAAGAATTTCGTCTTCGAAATTCGACCAATACACGAGTGTACGCATTATTTTTTGCACCTACTTCGGAAGATGGAGCCATTACAGGTGTCCCCCGTTAAAACGTGGGTGTTGGGGTTCAAGGAAAGAGGTCGCGTTGCAAATAAGACGCGACGCGATTAACATGGAGCCATTTTGGAGTTGAGTTGGGCTATCTTATAGACGTAGCTATTTTGTAGCTAGACTTGGCTATTTTAAAGTAAGATCTAGCTATTATGGGCCCAGATATTTTTTTGGGAGCGGGGGGGGGGGGGTCATCATCCTCCCACTTGATAACGTGAAACGCGCTTCAACGGAAGAGGTCGGTATTGAGTATCGGGCTACATTCAAGGAATCCTACAAGATGGAAAAGATAAAAGCTCCACTACTGCCTTGTTCTTTTCCCTTTTCCCCCACCATAGGCATCCCCCCCTTTAATCTTCTCATCGTTTCCCTGAAAAAAGATACCCCTAAAACCCAGTTTCGTTTAAATCCGAGAACGAATCTTCGGCTTCCACCGCCTCTCCCTCTCCCTTTTTCTGCAACCCTGATCCCCCAGCCCATCCACCACACTCTACGGGCGAATGAATGAATGAATGAATGAATGAGTTGTGAATGAGAGGCGGAATAAAATAAATGAATGAATGACCCGTTTCCTTCGTTTTCAATCTCGACAACGGAGGTTCGTATTCACCCTTCGCCCTTGCAAATTACGCTATTTTAACATGTTTATTTATTTGTATACATTTATTTATCTATCTATTTATTTTAGATATAGAATGAAAGGAGCACCTTCTTTTCATTGTGAGACTACCCCCCCCCCCCCTTCATCTCCCTTATTCTACAGGGATCACCAACCGCGGGGGTAAGGGACACGAGAAAAAACGGTTAATGGTGTGTTAGTGGGGGAAGCTATGAGATATCTCATGTGCGGGGGTGGGAACAGATTGTGTGTGATTCATATAATTTGAAGTTGTCACGCCCAATACTGGATGGACAGTAAATACAAAGGGAGGGGCTGTGTTTTTTCTTCTCATTTTTTATTTCATTCATCATCTACCTCGAGGACTGGGGAAGGAGGGTTACCCAGGTATAGTCGATAGCCTTCCCCTTTTGATAGTTATCTCTTGGGGCAAGTATTCTTAATACTTGAAGTTTTTATATGTCGAACCGGAAACGTAGAAAGCATCCTGGATTAAGTTCCACCCCGGGCGTCGTTAGTAATAGTAGTTGAAGTAGTGGTGGTAGGTATAATATATGCTAGCATTCTTGAAATATTATCAGAGCGTTCTCACGTTCAAATTGTGTCAAGATATTTTTACAAACGCCTCCCCGTTGGTTTTTAATACCAACGATAGTCTATGTCAAATTTTTTTTATGTCCTTATTGAGTGGTGATATTTCGCTGAATTTATATAGTTAACAGGGTTTCTTGAGCGAGGTAGGATCGTAATAGAAAAATAACTGAATGGAGATGGGAAATTTCTCGAGTCGTAACTTTTCGACACTTGATCTGATTAAACGGACAAATTGGACGGAAATAATCCCAGCAATTTTACTACTTAACAAAATAATGAATTTTCACCTTTCAGGCTGATTTATGATAATCACAGTGAATTTTTATGTAGGAAATTTCTTGATTTGAAATATTTTTTTGTTCATGAATATTTTTGAATTGTGCTTCGTTTGAGCGGGACTTGGGAGTTCCGTAGTATTTCTCTTCTATGATTATCAAAATTTAAATGTTTATTTTTGATCTGATTTGAAATTACAACTATTGAACAATTGCAAAAATCAATTGAATTCTCGAAAATGAACAAGATGTTTGTTCTAGTATCAAATTGAAATTCGTAAAGGAAACTCTTCTGGTAGAAAAACTATTGCTTCTAAATGCACATAATAATGTACAATCGAAGTGGCCTTGAACTGTTTACAGAAGTGTAAGTGTTGAAGACAAACTTTTATTGCTATTTAAATGTCTTGAAGAATGGGCCGTCACTAAATGAATTTTCTCGAAACAGTTGAAACAGTGTATTTAATTCAAGATTATTTTCTTATTGTATATCGTTTTGAGATTTACATTAGTATTTTTTATTCGTAATCTCAGTCATAGCTTGGAACATCATCGAGACTTTCAAAACTTATTTTGCTTAATCTTAGAACGGTCGAATGTTGATGATTTTTTATTAAGTTAGATTTTGAGATTGAACTAATTGACTCAATCACAAGATTCGTATCCCTATGAGATACCTTTCGAAAAGCGCCCCGACTCTAAAATCTCCGTTAGTGTCTTGGAATTTAGACCCCTTCTGTGGTTTTATTTGAACTTTTTTTCTTAACAATGAATTTATATCATAGCGAATTTTATCTCTTGTAGATTTATGATTTCCTTCATGATTATATTCGTCTACGATGTGTTGTTCTATTCTGTTTTATTTTCCCCCGAATATTTTTCGCCAAATTGATTAAGTGCATCTTACATACGTCAGGAAATACGGTTTTCATTCAGATGTGTTCGATTTTCTTTTTCTCTCTGGGGTCATTCTAAAAATTCAGTCTATTTTGACTTTCGTGGATGGGCCGGAGAGATCGGACATCTCATTTTGTTCTCGTCATATTACTTTACGGGATCAAAAACGTAGTCAAATTATTTTGCGATTCCACCGAACTAGGAAAACATCGATCATTATACTTTGTTGCCCTGGATTTTCTTATTACCCAGATAAAACTCAGGATTTTTTTTCTTCATTTTTTCAAAAATCCGTCAAAATGATTAAATTCATTAATCGGGACAGACGAGACGAATCTGATTAAAGCATTTAGCAGTCGTCTCCTTTGACACAAATACGGTCTGAAAATAGATAGACCATCACGTGGTGAATTATAAGGGTAGATCTTGCGCGCCAAGCACAACTTATTGTCAATGATTCTGAAAACCTTACCACTCTGACTATACATTTTATTTTTAGGCCTCGCCCCTACTCCCTCGCTATTGGGTCAGCTTTCATCTTTTCTTGGGGTGGAGGGGGGGATATCACTTCCTTCTCTCATTTGACAAGAGATGCTGAAAAGATGAGAAAATAATGAATTAACAAAGTAGCAAGCGATGTTGGATGATTAGTGCACAGGGTCGCAAGAAGTGGGAGGTTCCATTAAGAAAAGGTTCATGTTATTTACTGACAGTAAGGAGACGAGAGATGGAGAGAGAGGGGGGAAGAAAGGGCGGGAATTAGGCATAGCTCCTCCTCTTCAGAAGCTTTCAGAAGCTCTTGTGAGCGACTGACAAATCGTCCTTTACGATCAGATTCAAAACACTTTTTTTTTTACATTGACAGTAAACAACTAACAACCCAATAAAATACCCTGGGGTCATAAGGCTCGATGGGGGTGGGGGGAAGAAAACAAAATCAGAGAAACATTTTTGAAAGCACAGAAAAACGATCACGATTGCTGTTGAATTAGTAGGAATTAGCTAACAATTTAGCACCTATCTATCTCAGTTAATATCTATCGTTATATTTATCTCAGTTCATATCTATCTATCTATCTATCTATCTATCTATCTATGATCATGTCTATCTATCTATCTATCTATCTATCTATCTATCTATGTTAACATATATCGTTCTATCTATCTGTCTCTGTTCATATATATCGTCTATCTATTTATCTTTCTCTGTTCATGTATACCGTTCTATCTATCGACACACACACACACACACACACACACACACACACACACTCACACATATAGAAATTATTGAGAATATGTCTATAGCCTGAAACTTAGTTGATAGATGGATATTAATCTGAATTTTTCATCGTATATTATCCGAACTATTGATATTCTTAGTTGAATGCATTGAAAAGGAAGGAGATTATGTTGAAAGATATTTTTTTCTTTCGAACAAATTTGTTTTTCATTATTAGGATAAAAATTAGAAAATGTAGCTGAAAATGGTTTCTTTCGCACTGAAAACATTTTCTCCACTCAAAACTTCTGATTTGAATAATCAGAAATGATTTTGAAGAAACTTGACTGCGTTGATATTTCAAATTTTGAGTTGATTTAAATTCTGAAAATAGTATTTTTTTTAATTCTTGGCGATGAGCAAAGTGTCCTTCCCTCTTTTTTCTTTTTTTTTCCTTTCTTTCTTTTTTAAATTTTTATTTATTTTAACGGTATATTCACCTTACCCAATCTGATTTTTCAAACTGCACGGATTGGTTACAAGAAATTCGAGAATTTTAAAATACTTTGACAGCCAAACCGAAAGAATGTTTCTGCAAAACAAAATTGAAAACTTTAAAAATAAGAAAAAAATCATGAACCCTTGAATTATCGCGTAGATGTGTACATCGTATCAATCTTACATTTCTGTCGTTCAAGCCCTGATCTTAAATTGTTTAATTACTCTATGAAATCATTTTATAGTATCATAAAGTTGATCGATAACTTTCATGAAACTGAGAAGAAAAAATGAGCTATAAAGTATCACCCAAAGAAGTTGGAAGCCATCAGATGCCACGGCCTCTTTCTCCAAACATGATTATATTTTAAATCACACCGGAGAAAGGTTCCGGACGTCAGGTGTTCGAATATGAATTTTGGAATAAAAATGAATTTCTGAATGAGATGTCGAAATGATGACTTACACTCACACTCGTAATTGGATAACAAAAAAAAAACAACAAAACAAAACAATCATAACTGTAACTCGAAACCACAGAAGGACTCCATGGATCGACTCCACTAACCTATTACTGTCCTGCTTGAAAAACATACCTACATTGAGATGGTGGTGGGCCTATGGGTGGCGTCACCAAGAACTTACTCTTTTCCCAGGATGTCTAAAATTTTGGTTATCTTCTGTTCTGAAACAACTTGTTATTCATCATAATTCTCCCATATCATCGAAAGTGATAGCATGAGCCTACAAAATACATTAAGAACTTCTGGAGATATTGTGTGGACTTACACGAGAGTAAACCCGGGAAGAAAATGGAAAAATGATTTCTCAATCGAAAATATGTCCTGGATCCGGCCCAAAATTTAACCAACTCCTTTTTAATCCACTGCTACCTTCCACAAACTTTTTGAGCACTTTCGGAGATGAATTAGCAAGAAACTATATGGAATTTTTTTTCAGGCATTAATCTTCGTGTCACTCCCGGGACGAAGATACGTTTTTTTGAACCTTGGAAGGATTTCTGTGTGTTTTATTCATTTTCTGAAACGTCACCTTTTAAAATAACGGGAATTTCTAACGCTTCTTTCCTTTTTTCTTCCAGACTTCGTCACCAAACATTCAGAAATCGGAAACTATAAAAAACAAAAAACAAAAACCCAGTCTGAATTATCGTTGACCGAGGTAAGAGGAACCTATTTTGATTAATGCATGTTGTATCGGAAGGTACAGTCAACCAAATCATGACGTCATCAACACGAATCTCACGTTTAGCCAATAGAATCGTCCCTTGTTAATTTCTCTTCATTAATGACCTCTAGACCTTACACATTGTGACCCAGTGACCAACTAAAGTTGAATTCAAGTTTTGATGGCAAAATTGATTTTTGTAAGAAATTCATGGCGATTTTGGAATCATACATGGACGATTATAAAGATGTCTCGTATAAAGTGGATTACTTCGTAACTGATCAGTAATAATGATATCATTCATTTTTTTGAATTGATTATTTTATTAATTCATTCCTATTTACTTATTTCATTCCTTTCTTTCAAATAATACAATGATTTTTACTTTTTATTATTTACTTGGTTTTTTTATTTATTTCTATTTCTGTTTTTATTATTATCGTTTATTTATTTTTTATTTACTAAATTTTTCCTACATTTCTAATTATTTGATTCTATCTATAGATTTTTTAAAATCTTACATGATAAATATTTTTTATTTACTAGATTTTTTCTTCACTTCTAATTATTTGATTCTAACTATAGATTTTAAAAAATCTTACATGATAGAATCTATCTACTAAATCTAACTACTTTTGGTTGATTTAATTTAAAAAAATTGAAAGAATCGAAAGAGAACAGTATTAATAGATTCATGAACTTCTTCGAGACTTCTTGTAGATTCTATGCTAATAACTATGTTTGAATCACAATTATGTGGTAGGATGATAGTGTTGCGTCAGTTTTCCAAACGGGGAAGATTCGAACTCCGATCACTGGCACCGGTGATGGATAGACAACTAAATGATTTGATCTAGGAACCTCAATATTGGCATCTATGTCTTCGACAGCGACTCGTGTCGATAGGTATTATGAAAGCCTAAATCACTTCCTTTCAAACCAAAAAGAAAATTTTGAAAGCGTTCATTTTGATAGAAGGAAGGGAAGAGAGAGTGGACGAAGAAAGACGTATTTTTTTTTATGTCGCATTATTCTTTCTTTTTTTTTTTCCAAATCGATTACCGAGATAAAAAAAAAAGATGACGTAAGAATGAGTTCGTTTATTGAGAAGTGAAGGCATTTTTTTAACCTATCTCATATTGTATCTTAACAGCTTAACATTGTTCTGGTTGTTCTGTTTTTTTTTGTTGTTGTTTTTTTTTCAAAAATCAATTGGAAACAAATGGTTTTTTATTAGAGAAACAAGTGTTGAAATTGTATAAACAACCTTGCAGGTTTTGAACCTTCTGAACTTCTTTTTGTCGGCGGAACTTCGAAAAAAAAAGAATGCTTTTTAAAAATTACTTATGAGAAATGTCATTAATATCCGCAGTTTTTTTAGACGACTGAACTACTGCTTCTTATTAATGTTGTTACCACAACGTTTTGGCCGATTCATTCCACGGCTTTCCTCAGGTGCACTGTACGAATGTGAAAGTGATGAATTTGAGCCATTATCAAAGACGAAATGGAATAATCTGGGATCGCTGATCACATCTGGAGAGAAGGAGGCAAACATTATCCGCTCTCTGGGAAGAAGTTCGTATTACAGACGGGGGAACAACATTGAAAACTAAAAGAAATCGAAGAAGCAGCAGATACTGACGTGTCGGCTGAGTGTATAAGTTGATGTGGATTTCAGCTCGATGTTACTTCCGCTACTTGACAGGGACAAGGTATGGTAATCCACCTGTAGTAGTGTAGTAATCCTGGAGAAGGCCGTCTTATGGTTCGGCTGAAACGTTGCGTTAACAACACGAACAACAAGGGAGTTCAGTCGTACGAGAAACTTGGAAAATATATCATCTACATTACTGAATATTCATTATTTGCTCTCCTATTTTTATTCTTTTTATTCTTTTCTTTTTTTTCTTTCTTGAAGAAGAACCTACATCGTATTATTTTATCATTCCTTGTTAAGCACTCGAATAAGTCGTAACTTCGTTGATTCTCGTTAATAGCTGATATACTTCTACCGTCTTTGTTGTATCCACACTTGAACATGACAATCATCTCTCGATGATTCAATCTGAAACAGGTGTCAGGATTTGAATCTGATTCCTTAATGATCCAATCTAACTCGTTAGTCTTGGATACGTCTTGGAGTTTTCGGATTATTCCTCTTTCAACAATATATTTGGCAAAATCACTTCATCTATTATATATGAGGATGGGAACCATTCTTATGTCAGTATTTGGTCTTGTCTATTGTAGACGGCCAGTATTTCCCCCCAAAATCCCTGCTGAGGTGAGGAGGGCCTTTTTTAACCCATTCTCTATGGACGCCGTAAAATGTATCACTTCTTGCAAAGTGATTTTAGAAATGGTAAATAATGACTGGCCGAAGAATTGGCTGTACACGAAGTTTGAAGTATATTCATCGACTTCACTGTACTTTGATACATATCGTGGAGTCAGCCGTTAACGGATGAAATTCGGTCAAAACAGTGTAAAATTTCGGGCCTATCCGTGTAATTCGGGCAAACCCGTGTACATTTTCGGGCAAATCATGCCCACTGCCCTTCTTAGACGAGCGGTTCACATACGCCCATAGAGTCAGCTGACGAATCGGGTGACGTCACCTCTCATACATATCATTCTTACTACTATTACAACTACCTCTACCACTACTTCTCTTCACCAGTACGAAAAGCGTAGGACGGGATAAACGCTATATTATGACCATCGCCACTTACAGACAGAGATTTATTCAATTCGACCAACGAAGTTACAGAGGCAGACGTGTTCACTCGCGCCTATCATTTTGTCTGTATATCTGCGTAAGTTCCGAATGAATTTCAAATAATTAGTGAAAAAATGCAGGCTGTGGGGTTCAGAATGAGTAATTAGATTTGGGGGCTAAATCGACGATTTGTTTTTGATGGAGGGATATCATAATTATTCTGCAGGAAAAAAGGTGGAAAAACAACGAGAAGTTGATTTAAGAGGTTTAATTTGATTTTCAAGTTGTGTGTCGTGATTTGTACTAACTGTGTATCGTCAATTGATAAAATGACTTGATATTGTAAATCAGTACTTGATGTTTTTGATCTGTGTGAAATATCTTGCTGACCAAGCCCTCTGTCCTCCTCTTGATCAAAGAACTTCCGTACGCCTATGGCTGCTTGTATGTTGAATTCAAACAACTCGAAATTCCTGACTTGACTGAAGTGCACAACTTAAAACGCTTTATTTGAATCATTAACATCAGCTGAGTAATTTGTTTCATGGTTGACTCGTTGTGAAAATTGTAATTACTATCCTTTGATATTCGGTCAATGTAGAAAAGTTCAAGTTGTGTAGGTGTTGCGGAGTGGCTGAACGGTTGGATGGAGTCGGTGGGCCGAGTTGAAACTTGGGTTGAGGAATTTTTGTGTTCACTACGCATTGATGACGTTGGGAAAGACACGGATACGTCTCTTCTCCTCCTAAGCTATGGATGTAAACCAGAACAGAATTCTTCAGCCTTGGTTGGCAACCAGTGTAGGAGACGAACGACTCTGTATTCGAAGTAGGGAACGTAATGAACTAAATGCGTGGTTGATAAGGCTCAGATGATTCCTCGACGGGCCTAGCAGACCGGAAGTTGGTTATTATGAATTGCTCGGGTGGAATAAGGAGGAATGAAAACGTATGGACGTCTCTAACTACTCATGATACCTCGGGTACAAGAGGGAGATAGGGAAAAAATCATATCCTGGTGTAGACGTGGGGAAAAGGTTCGGAGAAGGTTCGCAACTACAGTGGTAGACATGTAGTTGTTACAATACCCGTTTTGATCTACATTGATGTTATATCAACTATATGATAAAGAGAGAGAGAGAGAGATGGAGACGTATGGCATGAGAATTAAATGACAATATCGGAAGTCCTGCTGTACAAATGATTCTTTTATTCAAGTTATGCGAAAAGTCTCATTCATTGAGTTGGGTGAAACGTAGTGTGTATATATATATATATATGTATGTATGTATATATGTATGTACGTATGTATGTATATATGTATGTACGTATGTATGTATATATGTATGTACGTATGTATGTATATATGTATGTATGTATATATGTATGTATATATGTATGTATATATATATATGTATGTATATATATATATATATATGTATGTGTGTGTATGTATGTATATATATGTGTATATATGTATATGTGTACATATATATATGTATATATATGTATGTATATATATAGATGTGTATATATGTATATGTGTACATATATATATGTATATATATGTATGTATATATATATAGATGTGTATATATGTATATGTGTACACATATATATATGTATATATATAGATGTGTATATATGTATGTGTGTACATATATATCTATATGTGTATATATATAGATGTGTATATATGTATATGTGTACATATATATGTATATGTGTATATATATATGTATATATATGTATATGTATATATATATTTATATATGTGTGTGTGTATATATATATATGTATATATATGTATATATGTGTGTGTGTATATATATATATACATATATATGTGTGTGTGTATATATATACATATATATATATATATATATATATATATATATATATATATATATATATATATATATAAAATGGATGAGTAACTACAGTACTTATATTATATTAGGTACATCAATGAATGTGCGTGTAGCTTGATGTTGAAAGATGTAGAAAGCATTTATTTCACTCAAAATATATATATATATTCTACCTTATCTCCTTTGTCAATTATTTGAGTGTTGGATATTGATGACGTTGATTAAACATTCACATTCAGTGGAAATATCAGACCTAAATTCTTCTATTAACCACGCATCACTTACTGATCCCCTCTTGTACAGTTCGTTAGCTGAGATACAAAGTTTTCATTATTCTCTTGGGTGTGTATGTGGCGAGCGGATGTCAGTGGGTAGATAGGTATGCGCACAGAACGTTTCCTATCGAAATTCTGCTGAATAACTGTGTGTCAAGACTGCGGACTTTCTGGTCCACCCTCGTACGTAGAAAGAGGTCAACCCACCTTTCTTTTCATTTTGTCGCACGTACCTTGATTTCAAACTATAATAACACCAATGATACACACATTCCTCGGCACACCTTCCCCCATTCCTGTCCCCCACCCCCTGTCTAAGAGCCATGAGCCACTTTAGACAAACGAAGGTTGCCGACAAAGCAGGCAGAAATATTTCAGATATTTTAGTTGAATGTCTTCTCGCCCAGACAAGTCTGGGCATTGTCATCTTTTTTTTTTTTTGCTACCCTAGGCAAAGACTAACGTGTCCCAAGAACTATCCGAACAAAATTTGAAACAGAGGGGTTGGTTGGGGCTATTTGAAAATCGCCCAAAGGCCTCCAGTTGAGATGTTCCTCCCCAAAAGCTCTTTGATTGATGGTTCGCATACTGCGTTTCTACTAACATTATACCATGTCCGCAGCCCCTAGATTGGGAACTTGTGCATTTGGATGGATGTGGAGGTGAGAGTGTCGGGGAGCCTAGAACTCCGGGTACCAAAATCTTCCTGCTATGCCCCTGTTTAGAGATGCGATACGCAATTTTTTTCTTTACGAAACCTGGGTTATCCTGGCACAAAGTTACTATAATAGGGCACTCATTGAAGATCGAGTATAGTTCTGTAAGATATGTAATCGTGACATAACATGAGCCCGGTGAGATTTCGCTTGGCACAAGGCCATACTATTAAGGCACTAATTTTGTGTCGGTTACAGCACTGCATATGGAACCAGCTGTAAAGATCGAACTCAAAGTTATAATGGTCTACAAGTTGATCTTGCTATCCAGTACACTGTATCAATGTACATGGGTCACTGACAAATCTGTGCATGACAAATCTGCACAAACACAAACCATTTGAGATACGAAGATCAGAGTTGATTTAAGTTCGGTTATTTTAGAAATTGATTGACTTATTTCTGGAGTTCAATTTGTGATCTTGTTCTTCGCAGAATCGAACTCTGCAGTTGACACGATTTATGACAAAAATTGGAATTATTTTTCAAGTATGCAGATGATGACTGAGGTCTGTCTCTTGTTGATATATATATATATATATATATATATATATACACACACACACCCGTGTTTCCGTGGATTTTAAGCGTTTTCTTCACATTCTATTATTTCTAAGATATAGTAATTCTCAACTTTACTCTGGAGCTCTTAATGGTATTAATAAATGTTCACATCTTTAACTTAGTCTGGGGTGTTTGTCAACAAGTGAAGAAGCTTTGAAAAGAGATTTAGATATATTTTGATCAGCAAATTCCATATAATCGGAAATGTCCAGGGTCGATCATCTCTTCTCCCTTATGTCTATGAATGCATCTCAGGGCTGAAGCAAAACTTACTCTCTGGCATGCGAGGTTTATCACTTCTTCTTGTACAATAACGGATAATGTATTCAGCCTGTTATTGTTATCAAAATCAGTATATCACAATAAGTGACTTCCACTCTATAGCTTTCGCTTGATATTTTCAGCCAGTTATTATCTTCTAAAAGACTCTAACCAAAAGTGATATGAATTGAAGACTTGCGTTGTATTCGAAACCAGATATAACCGGATTCTATGTTTTCTTGGTCAGGGCGAACCGAGTACTTTTTGGAGTAGATAGCGTTGTGTCAGTCTTTTGGAGGTTAAAAAAAAGGTGCGTTCACAATTATGTGACCCGGACTTCAACTCAGTCCCATGATACCAAGTAAACTCGATGCTGTTAGAGCACGTTTCCCTTCAAGCTCTTTTTCTCTGTGCCTCTGAGAAGCCCTGCCTTTTATCGGTGATATGGAAACTTTCCCTTTTATGATAACAGGAGATATTTCAACTGGTTGATTCGTACATTCCAAACGAAAACAGATGGTTATTAACCGATGTAAATCGTTGAAACCATTATAGAGCGATATTTCTAGGAAGGGCAGGGAAAATGAAATCGGTGAACCGACTTCAAATTCCGGTTGAAGTAGCTTTGTGTTCACTTATCATACAAATGCCTATAGGAAAGGCTTGACCCCCGCCCGAGCCACTACATACAGGTAGAATAGTTTGTTGGATATAGCCTTTTATTCCTGCAAGGTAGTCCATCTAAGAGGACGCTACTCCGACAAAAACCTATTGCTGGGCAGTCGCCTTGGCTATCTCGGCCCTCGGAGCTACTGAGTTGAAACACCAAGCTTGATCCATCAAAAGCAGTAGCGTTCAAGATGCAGCGGTAACTTTGATTTTACTGTGAGTCGCTTGAAGTTAAGGATAGGGAAACAGAAGCCGACGGAAAGGGTCAACCGTAACAACGAATTGAAGCGTCCATTGTGTGAATGATGAAAAAATTCCCGTCATTCACAGAGAGAGTCGTGGAGCTGCGATGACTGGAAATCCACCAATTGATAGACTTGAGCGCAAGCAGATAATCGATTTTGAAATGATCAACGATCGCAGACGTTAGGAATGACCTCTCTTGATCCTCTCACGCAAAGAATGGGCTAACTGTGTGTTCACTTGGATTATAACGTTTCCGTGAAATTTTCGAATTTACCGACGAATTGTCCTAAATACTACGGTTACTCGTATTAGTTGATGGACTAAATTGAAGCCCCCATGAACATATGGTAGCTTGTTTGCATAACATGGTCTATTTTTTTTATAAACTGCACTGTATGGTAAAATCCGTATTGTAATTCATAAGATGTAGTCTTGGCTGAGGTGTGGGATTCCATATTTCGTTTACCATGAAAGAATTGAAATTTTTACTCTGATTTCTTTCGGTATCCTTAGGTGGAGCGTCCTTATAAAACTGATCTGTGGGTCGAAATGGCGTTGAGTGAAAAAGCTGTTCCCACTTTTAAAGTGAGGAAGGTTGAACTTATCAGATCTAATAGTAAGGGAAAACCAAGTCGTTGGAGTGGTTATAAGTCCAGTAGACGGGGTGCTGGAGAGAGAGAGAGAGAGAGAGAGAGAGAGAGAGAGAGAGAGAGAGAGAGAGAGAGAGAGAGAGAGAGAGAGAGAGAGCGCTGCCTCTGTAACGGTTTGCAGTAAATAAAACCCATTGAAAAAAACATGATGCGCTATTTTCGTTTCTTTTCCTATTGAAGAGCGTAAAGCGAACTAAGAGAAAGTGGGATGTACCCGTATTTTGTTAGCAGACGGTATACGTCCCCAGAACAAGTCAGCGAACTGAGCGAGAAAAAAAAATGTTGAGTATTTCTTGCTGACCAGACTCAACTACTAAGTCTACTTAGATTGGTTAACTCATCTACTAAACCAGTTTCTTGAACTATTTTAATGTTCTTTTCTCAAGCATTTATTAGAGAATTTCATTTACCCAAATTTCCGTACGTATTTGATCTTTTTTTGTATGTGTATTATTCTAGACATTTATTCATCTTGTTCCATTAACGAAACACATAAAACTCATTTCCTGAGAGTTTATCTTTGTGATGTTTCTGAAAATCCTATTTTAATTGATGCTTCTTTTGACAATCCTATTTTATTCATGTTTTTTTTTTTTTAATTTTTCAACATCTTAAGCATATCTGAAGAGAACTGGGAGTGACAGAAAATTAACACAGAAAAATTACCAGCTCTTTTTCTAGTTGGCTAAGAGCGGTCTTGAGGCTTAACATCATTTCTAGGGAATATAATTTTCTTTCTTGTCGTGTATGTTAACCGCGAAAATTACTTTTTGAAGTATAGAAAAAAACA
This sequence comes from Thysanoteuthis rhombus, assembly GCA_963457665.1. Lineage (NCBI taxonomy): Eukaryota > Metazoa > Mollusca > Cephalopoda > Oegopsida > Thysanoteuthidae > Thysanoteuthis > Thysanoteuthis major. The sequence continues at coordinate 12,261,885 of OY735229.1, read as the reverse complement.
AACAAACATAAATATCCAGAGTAAATTGAGTCATTCACTTTTCGTTCATCTCACTGCTTTCAATAATCCCCCAAAATAATTTCATTCACCCTCGGGTAAACCGTTCACCATTCTCAGAAACTCTGAACTAAACCAAATTTGTTTTACATACACCCACACGTTAGTTATAGATGTTGACACCCATCAACAAACGAAAAATAATCACAAAAACACCTACTATTAAAGATTCGTAAGTGGAAACATATGGGTAAGTCAACCATTATTAATTTTCGACTAGGATTTCCTTTATTTAGGAAGTGCAGGCTGGTGTAAAGGTCATTGGCACGGTAACCGGAATCGGCGAACCAAGTTTGAATTTCGACCAAGGCCGTTTGCATTCACATCGTACTAATGCCCCTGGGAAATACATGAATCCATTTCCCTCCGCCCCTACCTCAGCTATGGTTAAATTGCAGAGCATTTGACACCCTTCGGTCTTATGAGGCAGTCCGACGAAGTCTTTTAAAAATATTCAGAAGAAGAACTTGTTGGTATGTGTAGATAATCTCGTGGCTGAATTATTGTTCGAAAAGGTCAGTGACTATTGGAGCAATCGATGTAAATGAAGGTAGTCTCTCGACTTGGAAGAGGGTGAAGGACCGGAAATAAGACCGTAAGTCGGAAAATCGTCAGTCAAATGCATTTCGAATGTATTTCTAAGATTTGGAAAAGGCCATTCTTGAAATTTCCATTCTTATCGTAAAGTTAGATTGATGCAATTGTTTTACTAATTGGAAGAAAAACGTAATTCACCGTATGTAGTGAAATTAGTCAATTACTGTTCATAAAATGACAGGAACAAGTTCATCGCCGTCAGATGAATCTCTCATTACCATAGGGTCGTTAACATCTCTTTCTCAAATACAAAAAGATGAGATGTCACTTGTTGGAGCTGTAGGAGCATTTTCTTCTGAAAAATATCCTATGTCGTGTGAACATCTCTTAGTTGTAGATTTCCTTTTAGTATGAAATGGGGTACTGCTGTTCATTTGATGTTATCTGCAATTAGGAATAAAAAGGTATTATCATAACTTTGAAATATGGTAAGTCGGGTGATCGTGAATCGGGGACTACAAGTTCGTGCATGTTTGAAATTGATCGTGCCTGGAAGAGCGTGGTGACTTGAGACTTGAAATCAGTAATCTCCGATCAAATATTAATTCTCTTGACTGCATTCCGTAAAATCCTACTTGAACTGAAACCGTATTGCGGCGATATGCCCCACAAGCTGTTTACAGACTTCTTACTTTTAGTTGCTTTTCATCGCAACAGCTCAGATAGTTATCCTACGGACATGAGACAAGTTTGAACAGGAAATAATGAAGAACTTCTAGGTGTAAATCAATCTTGGATCTCTTTTACCCCAGGAAGCCTGTCTTGGGAAATCTCGCCCATAGCTTATTCTTTATTTCTGATCCACGCTATCTGCTAATGGCCGTAAATGGAGTAGTTGCGAAGAAAAGCAATTGAGATGAAAGAAATCATTGTTGAAATTTGATACGGTTTATCAGAGACATCATAGTATTGAAACCGCAGTTATCTCCCTTGAAGACAATTAACGACCAGACAGATAAGTTGCGATGAAAATCGACTATGAATTAGGTGAAAGAAATCCTTGTCAAAAATCTGTCCATTTAAAAAACAAAACATGTACACAAATTGATGTATTTGATGATATAGTGTCCTGTCATATTATAACCTAAACTTGAAATCGGCTGGTCAATGTGAAATGAACTAACAGATCTAATGGAAGGTTTTTACAATGAGAGGCTGTCAAATTATAACTGTGTAGAAAGTGTTCGTTGCAACCAGGCAGGTCGTTCGAAACTGAAATGAATGAAAGAAAAAAAAATATGAAAGTGTGAATTCAGTTAGTAATTGATTAAGTTATATTTAAGTGATTTTTCCCCCTATGGCCCTCTTTCCATACCGCACGATATCTGGGTCGATTTTTCTTGTATAACATTTTGTCTTAAGACTTCATGTCCGATTACTCTTTGTAACAGCTTCAGTTGGGTAAAGACCTGGAAAAAACTTGGAATCAAGAATACCTGAGTTATCATTTTACCTCGTAAAATAGCTTTGTGCCTTTTGGTGCCGATCCATGTATGAATGATTCCGTAATTTTTTGTTAATTGTTAATAATTAAAAATGCCTCATTCAATAATGATGAAAAATTCATGATGAGTGTGAAGTGATTTTGGTTAATCATCAACTGTTTGAAATTTCTTCCAACATGAACGTATTGTTGAATATTCAATGTTCATCATGTTTGAACAAGATGATGCATGTCAGTAAATGTTGTAATTTTTGTCGAACGTTCTAATCTAATGTGGGATGTTGCCTCCCGTCTTGAGTCGAGTTGGTTAAGTATTTCTATTAGACATCAATACACAGCGTTTCGAAATGGTACAAAGAAGTTAAAAAATGACATTGAATTGGAATTTGTGGTTTGAATTTAAAAAAAAAAATTTAGAATCGAGTTTTTATCAATGGAAAAATTGTGATTATAAAAAGAATTGAATACAAGTATATCTACAACAAGAAGAGAAATTATGGAAAAAATTCTCTTGTTCAGACCATTTAATATATGAAAAATGAAAAATGTTGAAAATATCGCCATCAGTAGAAATATGAGGTATATGTATTATGTTTTGAAGACTTATCCACAGCTGATGGAATACTTGACGAATAAGTCATTTTTTTTTCGATACTTTTTTTCCTATTATGAAGTTCGTTTGTGAAACTCGCTAAAAATCAGAGTAGGAAACGCCCTGTTGAATTTTGAAAAATTACAAGAAATACGGTTTTAGAAAAAAATACTTATCAAAATATTCTTTTGCCGTTTTAAAGTATGATTCTATTGACTTCTGAGTATTTGTTCGTATGTAGAGCATAATTGGAGGAAAATATTAAAGCCTAATTTATGTAAAATAGGTTGAAAAATCATGTATAACATATTACTTGTAAGTCGAAAAAATATTTCTAATTGATTTTATTTTTACACTATAAATAGACTGCTCTGATTTCAGATAAATGAGGAGTTTCTCGAGAAATATTTGGGCAGTTCTAATAGAGATCAAGATATATCATTCAGATCAATTAAAGCTTGGATTTGTCAGAAGAACCTTTTGGGCCACGGAAAACCGCTGAGCAATAGTCAGTGTACAGTTATCCTATTAATGCACGTCAGCACGCCAATTCTGAGGGAAGTGGCTATTTGATGTAACTTGAAGCACGCCAGTACGCCAAAAAATTACTGATAAGTATGAAAATTGCTAATTAATGGAAGGAATAAGCAACGAATGAAACGGTGTAAAAGAGAACATTATATTTTTTAAGTGAATATTGGAGAAGAAATATCTATTTATCTATATAGAGAAGTTACTTCCCTTAGAACTAGTGTGTTGGTATTTATACATACATAGGACGACCTGTCAGTGTGATGGCCAAGGTTGAAGAAGGTAGAGATATGAGTGTTGGTATATATTCAATGAGGGCTGGTTCGGCACGAGACAATTCTCAATCATAATTATCCTCCTTTTTGATGTGTTCCTCATTAAGTTACTAACAGATATTTCATCTTGTGGATAATTTTTTAGAATAAGTTTGGGATGATTTTGTAGTATTTTGATGATAGCTTAATCGCTTGGAGATTTCAGAAGTGAAAAAAAATCAATATGGATTTTCTAATCTCAACAGAAGTTGTTTCAAATTGGAGTTTTTTTCCATGGCACTGGTTTTACCCTTACCACCAAAAAGGGACAGCGGCATTTGAAATATTAAAAATATTCTGTTGTTCATCTTTTCGTATGTTCAACCAGAATGAATATGGATCCTGACGCTTCTGCAAAATTCATGAATAAATGAATAAGGGAGGTAACTCAATAATTAGCACTTATCCTTGACATATTTGACAGACAATGAATACTATCCAACATGTTGTACTATATAGTTGAGTTTTCCTTTCTGCATGTTAACATATTGATTTGAATTTATTGAGTTCTGTTACCAAAATATCAAGATTGAATAACAGAAAAAATGTGGAACATTTGCCTCCCCTGAAAATTGTCTCCCTTGTTCTGTGATTCACGCACTGATTCTGTACTTATGGGCTTTTATCATCAACTTGGAACATGGTACCTGTATTGTAATCTTCGTGGAAACTGGTTATAAAAAGATTAATTATAATACTTATATTTGCATCATTTTATAGAAACTTATCTATCAAAATATTTTTTTACTGATTATTCTTTCCTTTTTTCCAGATTTGATAATTTGATGGTTTCATACATTGAAAAATTTAACAACAACGATGGACTAAAAATTCAACGAATCAATGACTGATACCCAGAGAGTGTCCTTCAGATGTACCCAGATGATTTATACAACTGAGAACACGGTAAGATTATCTCTCTACTGTAACGTAAAAAAACCCTGATTCTTGATGGATTGTCACATGAAATGGATCCTCCAAAATAAAAACGATCTTTCGTATTGGGTCAATTAAGTCAGGAAATAAGGGGAAGCTACTCTTACTTGACGAATTACAAAAAATTTAAAGGAATTATTTTGAATCAACTTCTGCTACTGTTATCATGTTGCTCATTAGACCAACATGCATGGTTCGTCCTGAAATTCCAAATATCCACTGCTAACAAGTTAATCAGTTATTTACTTGGCTTAACCAAATGAAGCATTACATAATAGAAAGCGATGTTCCCCTTTTCAAGTTGTACAGTCGAGCTACTTCATATGAGAATTGATTCGTTCGAAGATGTATGAGAACGTAGAAATGAAGACTAGTCATTCACAAAGGGTACAAAATTGCCCCCTCCCTAGGGGTGAAAGTTGGAGAAGAAGAAAAAGAAGAAGAAAGGAGTGACGATAATGATGATTTAAGATAATGAAAGTATTAGAAGTATCCCCCGATTTTCTTCGCTTTACACGACTTCTTAACCTTGAATAAATAAGAAAAACGAAAATGTCGATGGCGTCCAGCAAATATTCTGCTACTGAGGTTAATGTGCCCTGTGTCACTCTCTTCTGTTCGTGACTGCAACTGAACTCGTGAAATGCGAATGACTGAATTATCAGTCATTACTGTTACTCTTTGCCTCCTGCTGAAGTGTCATGGTTCATGAAGCAGGCTGTGTTATATACAAACAAATGTTATCATTGAGGATTGGCAAAGGATTCTCTTCTGAATTCAAATCCAAAACGACTCATTTGAGAAACCATTATTTACTTAACGGATGGATGAATTGGAATGAATGGTACAGGTTGTACCCCTGTAATCCGGCCACTGTGGTCTAGTAACTCCTATGGTCCGGCAGTTGCTGAAAATCTATCGCCATTAGTTCGTGGATCTGCAACTTGAGTTCTTTCATTCAGTTTCGAATTACCGTAATTTAGCGAAATATAAATCGACTCGTTGAACCAAACGTGTAAAACCCTAACCGCATTCTGAAACCGAATTGAAGAACTCAGAATTCGACTACTATTGATGTTAATTTTAGCATACAATTCGATATGAATTCGGTGATTTTTTTCTCCTGGATTTTATAGACTATTTTTGATAAAATTGGTCTGAAAGCTTGAGTAGATAAATAATATCTATGCAATTTTACATGCGCTATGTTAGAAATATATGGTTCAGTTTTCCACAATATTGAAAGAGTACTATTCCCTTGGTGGTTTAGTAATGGCTAGGTCCCAAGGGTATGTGATTAAAGGGGTACTGTAATGAATCTAGCGTGAAGAAATTCTCAACTCAATGAGTTATTCATTACAAATGTTATCGTCAATCAAGAGAATGCGAATTTGTCTATTTCTTTTCAGTATTCCATTTGCTACAACAAGGGAATACAATTTTTTATTTAGATATCTTCAATAGCTGACTCTCTCGTGTCGTTTCAGTGGAGCCATGTTGGAATTTAGGAACTTTTTTTTCAACATGTCTGAATCTGAGAGTGACATTTTCAGGACTATTGGAATATGAAGAATTCTTTTCATCAGGACGAATCCGAAGATATTTTTTGGAAAGATCTATATTTGTCAAATATTATATGTTACTTTTGCAAGTGGCCTTCGAAGTCATCATACTCGTGTAAGATTTTATCGATTTATATTTTATATTTGATCATAAATAAGCTTGGAATATGAAGACAACATAACATAAAAGATACAGAAGTAATACTAAACAGTTCTGAGATATAATTGACGTTGAAATGTATCAATCTGTATCTATATTTGTACGTATCATTTTTGAATGAGCAAATACCAAACAGATCTGAGACGTAATTGAGGTTGAAATGTATGTAGGGAAACTTCTTTAATAGATATTTATATCAATATATATCTATATTTGTATGTATCATTTTTGAATGAGCACATCTTATGGGTACCATGCTATTCAATATTACTATCTATGATTAGAATTATCACGAATTCATATATGAATTTAGAATGGGAAAAAAATCGTAAATATTGTAACAAAATTTGAAGGAAGATATCTCTTAACTGGGACACTCTTCTCTTTCACCCAACTTAATGCATACAACATGGAAATGAAATGAAAAAAAAATTGAATCTATCTTTAAGAAGAAATATAGGAGAAATACCTTGAAATAACATAGATAGGATTAATTTAAATATTTTCCCGAGCTAACAAGAAAAAATACGGCAAGCAAGTAGAAGAGATGTATCTCAGAGAAAAAACTCGAAGTTACCACTATTATATGATTGTCTGTTGACGAGTTATGCCCCTTTGATCTATATTTCTCATTAAAATCTATCTCAAATTTTGATGTCTTGGTCGAAACGAAATAGTTTCATTCTGGCTACAGACAGTGATGTTGTGAACATATTGATTTATTCTAAAAAAAAAATGCAGAATTTTTAACCCGATTTAAAGCCGTAATTTCAAATAAAATGGTCGAATCATTTAAGAATGAAAAACAGTGAATTATTTTTTAATATCAGGTGAGTTATTGGTTCCAAGTGAAGTATTTTCCTAACTAGCTACGTTACACGAATATAAGTCTACATTTTAATTTTATTCATACAATTTTAGACCATATTAAAAATGGTTTTCGATGGAAATTGATAACATGGAAAATTTGATGATTTAAACCAACACAGACCCCCTCCCCAAAGCAACCTTTCTTCTCATCTCTGGTCGAAAATTGATAAGTTGCAGCGAATATTTTTGACGGGTAGTAGGGGTACGCGATGCAAGATATCGTATGATTGTGCAACCAAAGGTCTGGATTTTCCTCACCAGCGTTTTTCATTGAAAAAAAAGTTAGCTTTTTTGTCCTCGACTCTATTTGGTTTTATCAAATTTGATAAAAATTCGTAATAAATTTCGTAAAAAATTGCATCGTTCGAAGAGAAGAAAAGCTACTTGCCTTTATGACTAAAGTATATGGAATGATCTTACAAAACGTTTGGTAGTTTTTATCGGCTTCAATGAAGATCCCAATTTTTTTAATAAACGACTGAGACGTACGATGGAGCGAAGGAAACTTGTAATCTAAAGGACGAAGGTAGGGAATGACCTTGAAAAGCTGGATAACCACCGGGTTAAGGGTTATTGGCAATCATGAATGATATCTTAGATCTACTCGTATTTCATCATGACATGGAAAAACCTCGTTTGAAAAACCTACTTTTCTTGTTTTCATTGTTCAATACACGAAGAGAAGAAATGTTTGATAAATTTGTCATCTAGTTTGGTTGACGTATTGTAATCAATCGGCTTCCCGTGTAAAAAGTATTTAATCAGAAATTGATATCGGATGGTTGACAATTCATTATTTTGCAGTTATCTATGCAAAAAAAAAAAAAAAAAAAATGTCATCAGAAGTTATTTTAATATTCTCTGGAGAAATTCTTGGATTTCTTGATCCGAGATTATAATAATGATACCCGGAAAATATTTCCTGATGAATGAGTAGTCTCTGTTTTCAAAATTGGCAGTATTCTATGTATTGATTAATCATCGACAGTTATCTATGAATTGGCAGTTATCTATGTGGTAATTATGATCTATCTATGTGGTAATTATGATCGGAGCAGTCATTTATATTTTGATTAGCATCGAAAGAAACTCTCCAATTCCAAAATGAGTTGTCTATGTGAATGACTTGGTGTAGAAGTCCTCGGAAACTCCCTGGGGTGCCATTGGACTGAAACAGCTTAGGTTCTCAACAAGTGGAGTTGTATTGAACATTTTTGTTCCAAGGGAACTAACTCAACTTTTTAACTCCGAACTCTGGTCTAAGGGGAATAACTATACTAGACTTGACGTAGAGTAGTGAACCCTCATTCTAAGGGAGGTAAATCCTCCTGACTAAATCAGAGATCGTTAGATAAAGGGAGGTAATTCAATGTTACTTTCACCTCGCTTCTCTCCCTTGAAAATCGGCTAATCTTTTTACGAGTACAAAATTGAAAATCAACATGATATTATTACGAAAAGATTTTTTTTTCCCAAAAAGTCAACGCTTATTTAGAAATTATATCACCTGGCAATGGCTCCCTCATTATCTATCATTACTGCCTTATTTCTCTTGTCACCTGATTGTATGTAATTTGAATAATTATTTTTTTCCAAATATTTCATTGAGTGTGAGTTTGTTTTTTTTTCCAAAATATTTCATGAAGGGTGTTCATTTTATTTTTATTTTTTAAGAAATTTCATCAAGTGTTCATTTTTGTTTTGATTTTTAGATGTTTCATCAAGGGTTTTTTTTTTTTTTTTTTTTTTTTTAGATATTTCATTAAGAGTGTTTATTTATTTTTCTGATATTTTGTTCACTAAAGGTGTTTATTTTCTTCTTTATAGATATTTAAGGATTTTTTTTTTTTACATAATTCATTAAGGGTGTTCATTTTGTTTTTCTAGATATCTCAAGGATATTTATTTATTAATTCATTCATTTTAAGTTATTTCACTAAGGGTATTTTATTTTGGATATCTCATAAAGGGTGTTCATCTTGATTAATTAATTTTTTTTTATAGATATTTCATCAAGAGTGTTCATTTTTTGGTTTCAATTTTTAGATATTTCATTAAGGGTATTTATATTATTTTTATAGATATTTCATTAAGGGTGTTTTTTTCTAATATTAGGTCGAATCATGCGATAGGAAAGAAAGTTTAAAAACAAAAATCAATTCAGTTGTGATATTGACTGAAATAGTTTAGAAAATCATTGCATTTCAAGAGACATTCGGACCATTGAACTCATTTTATTGTAAACACAAAGTTTTGGATCATACATTTTACGTGCTGGCTATTCTTTTATTTTCTCATTCTTTTTCATCCTCGATAAAAGAAGAAGGGTTTATTACGTATGATACGAAATTTCAATACTCTTCATTTGAGCGTAATCGTAGATTTCGATTTACAATGTAAAATTAGAGAAAGGATGAGTGCTACTACTAACTGCTTGGAATATATCGCCTATTTCCTTAACATCATCGTCAATTGGTCAATTGAGGGAAATACAACTTGATGTTCGTTTTCCTCAGATATGACGCGGCTGGAAATCTTACTAAGAACAAAATCAGATATATAAGTTGCTGAATCGAAAATGAATTCAAATAATTTTTCCCGTGCCTGGAGAATTTTAATTATTTCATGAATCATTCTGACTCGTATACCATTTTATGGGGGTGATGTGTTCTCCCTGTTTCCTCTCTAAATCCATCGTTCACGTTGCATTACGTATAATATAACGTATTACTATGAATTTCATTACGTACTACTATGAATTACTATGAATTTAATTTCGTACTACTATGAGTTTCTATGAGTTTCATTACATACTACTATGAATTTCATTACGTACTACTATGAATTTCATTACGTACTACTCTGAATTTCATTACGTACTACTCTGAATTTCATTACGTACTACTCTGAATTTCATTACGTACTACTCTGAATTTCATTACGTACTACTCTGAATTACTATGAATTTAATTTCGTACTACTATGAGTTTCTATGAGTTTCATTACATACTACTATGAATTTCATTACGTACTACTATGAATTTCATTACGTACTACTATGAATTTCATTACGTACTACTCTGAATTTCATTACGTACTACTCTGAATTTCATTACGTACTACTCTGAATTTCATTACGTACTACTCTGAATTTCATTACGTACTACTCTGAATTACTATGAATTTAATTTCGTACTACTATGAGTTTCTATGAGTTTCATTACATACTACTATGAATTTCATTACGTACTACTATGAATTTCATTACGTACTACTATGAATTTCATTACGTACTACTATGAATTTCATTACGTACTACTCTGAATTTCATTACGTACTACTCTGAATTTCATTACGTACTACTCTGAATTTCATTACGTACTACTCTGAATTTCATTACGTACTACTCTGAATTTCATTACGTACTACTCTGAATTTCATTACGTACTACTATGAGTTTCTATGAGTTTCATTACATACTACTATGAATTTTATTACGTACTACTCTGAATTTCATTACGTACTACTCTGAATTTCATTACGTACTACTCTGAATTTCATTACGTACTACTCTGAATTTCATTACGTACTACTCTGAATTTCATTACGTACTACTATGAGTTTCTATGAGTTTCATTACATACTACTATGAATTTCATTACGTACTACTATGAATTTCATTACGTACTACTCTGAATTTCATTACGTACTACTCTGAATTTCATTACGTACTACTCTGAATTTCATTACGTACTACTCTGAATTTCATTACGTACTACTCTGAATTTCATTACGTACTACTCTGAATTTCATTACGTACTACTCTGAATTTCATTACGTACTACTCTGAATTTCATTACGTACTACTATGAGTTTCTATGAGTTTCATTACATACTACTATGAATTTTATTACGTACTACTCTGAATTTCATTACGTACTACTCTGAATTTCATTACGTACTACTCTGAATTTCATTACGTACTACTCTGAATTTCATTACGTACTACTCTGAATTTCATTACGTACTACTATGAGTTTCTATGAGTTTCATTACATACTACTATGAATTTCATTACGTACTACTCTGAATTTCATTACGTACTACTCTGAATTTCATTACGTACTACTCTGAATTTCATTACGTACTACTCTGAATTTCATTACGTACTACTGAATTTCATTACGTACTACTATGAATTTTATTACGTACTACTCTGAATTTCATTACGTACTACTCTGAATTTCATTACGTACTACTCTGAATTTCATTACGTACTACTCTGAATTTCATTACGTACTACTCTGAATTTCATTACGTACTACTCTGAATTACTATGAATTTAATTTCGTACTACTATGAGTTTCTATGAGTTTCATTACATACTACTATGAATTTCATTACGTACTACTCTGAATTTCATTACGTACTACTATGAATTTCATTACGTACTACTCTGAATTTCATTACGTACTACTCTGAATTTCATTACGTACTACTCTGAATTTCATTACGTACTACTCTGAATTTCATTACGTACTACTCTGAATTTCATTACGTACTACTATGAATTTTATTACGTACTACTCTGAATTTCATTACGTACTACTCTGAATTTTATTACGTACTACTCTGAATTTCATTACGTACTACTCTGAATTTCATTACGTACTACTCTGAATTTCATTACGTACTACTCTGAATTTCATTACGTACTACTCTGAATTTCATTACGTACTACTCTGAATTTCATTACGTACTACTCTGAATTTCATTACGTACTACTCTGAATTTCATTACGTACTACTCTGAATTTCATTACGTACTACTATGAATTTTATTACGTACTACTATGAATTATTATGAATTTCACTTTGAATTTTATTACGTAATACTATGAATTTCATTACATATTACCATGAACTGCATTACGTATTACCATGAATTTCATAATGTATTACCATGATGAATTGAGTAGAGTGACAAATGTACACAGATGATGATTTGTGATGTGTTTGTACCAAGTCATGCTAAGGGAAGCAACTCATATACGGTAATATGAAAGTAGAATTTGGAGTATTGATGACGTGGTAACAATTCTGAAATCGAAGAATAAGTAGTTGGAATGATGAAGAGATATAAAAGACGTGATTGAAAGGGGGACCAAAAACGGAAACCCAGCCTCTCAGGGTCAACGGAATACTAATCTCCAAAGTCACTGTCCAGCTGATCTCTATTATCTGCTTATTCCACGTAATCCATGTATGCCGTCATGTCAGACGGCAGAAGTTGACTCTAAACGATATATGATTGAAAATAACCTGAACAAGAGCCAAAGATTACTTGAAGCAATACAAGTTTTCTCCGCTCGCGAAAATTCGTTTTCCACCAACCACCTTTTCGCTTTTACGAAAAAAAAAAAAAAAAGGGAGAAAGGAAAAACGAAAATGGCCTTCGGGGTTAGTCTTTTAGCGAGTCGTTATAGAGGCAACGTACAGCCTCTATCTCTCTACTTCTAACTATCTATCAATCTCTATCTCTCTCTATCTATCGCTACCAACTTACTTATCAATCTCCACCTACCTACCCATCTCTCTCTATCTCTATCTACTATCTATCTATACCTACCTACTTATCAATATATCTCTTGCCTGTAGCTTTCAACAACCTAACCTCAATCAGCTCAGCTTAACATTCCATCATTATCATTTTGGATGTCTGTGAACGCTCAAAACTTTTCCCTGTACAAATTATTGGTAATAACTTCTTCGCTTTACACAACTTCGGCGCACGGAAGGCAGTTCGAGGAACGGTTTACCTCGAATAGTATGACAAACCTGTGTGTATATAAGCTTCAGAAGTAGTAGGAAAAATTCGAATTAGCCCAACAAAAATATCTTCATCAACTTGGTTATTATGGACAAGAAGCCCCTTTCAATCATTCCCTTAACATGAATCCTATTGAATGTCTGAGGGCAATATCAAATGAAAACTCGTGTAAAAAGTCCCAAAAGCCAGTAACGCGTACAGATTTGCTAAATCTCTTATGGTAAGTCTGGTAAGATATACTTAGAACTGCTATGTCTGAACTCATTGATTTTACGCCAAGACGAGTTATTGCCCTTGAAACGACAAAAAGAAAATCAAAACCTGATTTTGATTGAAGTCGACTCGAACTTCTAACCAATCAGTTGATGTCTATCTACATTGTCCATTAACTTCTTGTATGTCTCAGTATGTGTGTATGTATGAGTGAATAGTATGTATGTATGTATGTCTCTGTATGCCTCTGTATGTCTCTATATGTATGTATGTCTCTGTATGTATGTATGTCTCTGTATGTATGTATGTCTCTGTATGTATGTATGTCTGTCTCTATGTATGTATGTATGCCTCTGTATGTCTCTGTATGTATGTATGAATGAATGAATCATGATCTGTTTATTGGACTTTACTAGTGAATGAGCAAGACTTGGCTGCCATAACACCAGTATATATCAGTGCATTATTTCAAATCACTTGGGAAATGGAAGAATTATTCCCGGAACGTGTCACATTTGACATGAGAAGTAGCATGTTCAATGACATTTGATTATACTTTCGTTGCATTTGTTGTTATGCAACGTTCACGTAGAACAGTGAATGTGTTCGAACAAGAATAGTCGACCCATTATTCATTACGAAGGCTGGGGAAAGGTTTTCTATGGTTGCATTTTGATATAAACATTACTGTTAATTTAATACAATCAGCACGAATCATTTGCATCAAGCTTCATGATTTATTGAAGGGGTCATTGAAACAATCATTAGCAGAATTTAATGTCCATTCACTAACAACTCTTATCGAAACGAGGGAATTACGAATGAACGATTTTTAAAGGCTATGAATACTGCGTGGAGTAATTTTTGTGGAGATGTTGAAATTTTTGTGAAAAATATATTTTTCTTTAAAAAATTTTTTTTAAAAGAAAGACACCAAGCCGTTTATTATTATCATGGATATATTATCAAACGTTATTGTTACGCAATCAGTTGGTCAGAAACACTCTATTTGAAAGGAATAGGAAATTATATAAAATATCTATAATAGTCATATTAATCTTTTTTGAAGTATAATTGCTTATTACAATGAATTAAGTCATAATACAATAGGCTTATAACAAGGAATGTAAACTGTTTCAATTCTTGTATCAATTGCTTAATGTTATCCCCCGTGTTATTGTTATTTAAAAGACCATTTCCCGTAATGAGGATTATCCTCCATATTTTGTATCTTGATAATTGACGTGGATATTTGTCAACATTACATGTAACAGTAGGATTGGCGCTATTAAAATTGAATGAAACCGATTGAATGAAATCACCGAGATGTAGACTTCGTAGTTTCTGCTGTAAAAGTAAACCTGATAGTTTCTGTTGTATAAATAAACCTGAAAGAAAATAATATTGTACTATCTGTACGTGGGTTAATTTATTTTACGCAGCTAATATCTATTTTTCAACATGATTTCCTATTCAAATGCACTTGATTTAGTAGTGAAAATGATTTGATTGCACAGTAAGCACTTCTGCATTTGGAATTACGGATCAAAATTAATCTGAGAACTGACTTCGTCCACGTTCTTCTTGGGTTCACTTGTAGAATGCAAGGGCCATAACTCAGTAGTATAAACAAGGGGCATAACTCATCAGGGGAAGTAACTTCTAAGTCCCTTGTCTGAAAATTATTCAGTGACGGAATTTCCGAAATCAGCTCATTTTCCTATTTATCCATAGATGAGATATTTTCTCGATTTATTCATTTTTATTTAATGGAACACTGTCAACCATTATTGAATGTTTGTAAATATTTTTTTTTATCTTGAATTTTTTTTCAGTTGCCTTTTTTTATTCCTTCAGTTACTTTTTATAGCTACTTATTCAGATTGCTCTGTGCTACTCACCGTCGTCGATTGACGGCCAGAATAAGTTGCGATAAAAAGCAACTGAAATATTCAATATGAATTAAAATACTAATAAAGTAATAGTTTATCCTTAGTTATATATTTTGCCAAACAAATAATAGTCAATCCCCATAATTATTATGTATTTACTTTTTTTCTTTCTTTCGAAAGGATGTGAATGAAGTTGAATACAATTACATTCCACTAACTCATCTACACATCGCCGAACTCTTCTTTTTTCCCCTTGGTGTTCTCCAGATTCCTAATTTGGCTTTCGTCATTTTCAGGAATTTTATTCATATTTATTACACTCTAATGAACAGTGAACTAGTATGCACTAAGTGGAAGTCATCAAACACATACTGGTACATTGAACCTTGAAAACTATCAAGATATAATCATTATAAGTTTTCTGTCGTATTCTATCTACATTTAATTATTGGTTCTGTGTTGAATTTGTCAATTCTAATTGCTAAAAAGCTACAGTTCATTTGAAAGTGTATAGATGTCGGGTCATATATTGCGTTTTCGTTATGATGTTTGAAATTAATTATCTTTTTCTCATGTATTTATTTAAAAAAATATTTTTCCATTTGAACCCTACCATGCCTTGAATTCTGGATTCGCCCTTTGTATATGTTTTCTTGGATCTCATGTTAGCTTGGAAAACATTCTCTAATCTGCAATTGATTGAATTATCGTGGCATTTAAAAAGGACTCCCTCTTTTTCTGTTTGAGCTTTGCTGTATGAAAGAAGAATTTGAATTATTTGGTTCTCTATGAAACGTCAAAACCAAATTCCTTAGTTATTTTACTTGTACGTTATGATAATATTTATATTAATTATTGTTTTATTCATAATTTTACTCTGCACATATTTATACTTCTGTAATATTGCCCTCATATCAAAGTCATTATTTGGTGTACAATTTTCTTATAGTCATTACAACCCCGTCTGGTCGCCTCTTGGTGACTGATTTTATGTTCAAAAGCTTCTTCATGTTTTTATTGGTTGAAAATTGAAACACTGATACCCAATAATTGACTTGAATCCGTGATGATGTATGGGTTATTAAAAGTATAAATTTTTTTTCTCTTTATTTCTAGACATGGCCAAAGCTGTAACATAACTGTAAGTATTTGAATTTTTATTCTCTGTAAACTTACCACCCTAGAAAAGATAAAGAGTTATCGAAAACGTAGTTGTGACGATATCTTTTGATTATGTAAAGTTCAACCAGAATGAATCCGGGTTTTTAGGTATTTGCCAAAAAATGAATGGATATACGTAGAAGCGAATAAATGAATAGATCAATAAACGGATGGATAAAAATGGGAGACAGTTCCCCAATTAGCATCTGATAGTTTTCTCCGTTGATTAATGTTGCAGACAGGAAATATATACCGTTACGTAGCGTACAATATATTTAGTACTAATATCAACCTTTCTGCTTTTTGTCCCTAAGTTGAAACTTCCTGCTGAAAAATAAGAACCTTTCTTCTAATACAGCATTAAAAATTTCAGTCTTGAGTCTTGAAGAAAAACAATCCACTTTTTATCCTCATCAGATCGACAGACATTCTATTTTGCTTGATCTTATCCTGAAATAGAAATCTTTCATTATTCATTAAAAAAAAAAAATATATATTCTCATTTTGTGTTACCATTATCGTGATTTTTTTGTTTAAGTTTTTTCATTATTGTTATATTTTTGGCTACCATTTTACGACCACGTGTTGGAGTGGTCTCTAGATCGATTCTCAACGGGGACTTACTCTTTATTTCCGATCTCGCCGTTTCCTTGTAGCCGTAGAATGATGGGTTGCAAAAAAGAAGAATTGAAAATTGAAATGGGAGTTGGAAGTCGTAAAAATTGAAAAAATTATGGATTACAATAATTCATCGAGTAGAATCAATAATGGAAATCTTTTAGCTGAACATTTGAACATCTCTAATCCGGCAACTCCTGTAGTCTGGTACGTTTTGAATCCACTGCCATTAATTTGAGGATCTGCCTTTTGGGTCGTTTGATTCGGTTTTATACAACGGTTTGAACCGTAATTTAGCAGTTTATAAACCGGCTTGTTGGACTGAATGTTTGAAAAGTCAACTCCAAATGCGACAACTATCGATATTTTCTTCAACATGAAATCAATGGGTATTTCGAATTTCTCTTAATCTTTTAAAAAAATTGTTTCTGATATAATCGATTAAAAAGCATGAAACTTGACTTAGGTTTTCTGTTATTTGATTTATATAGTATGAAGTATATGAAAAATACATCTTACCATTTTCCTCACGATAAAGAAGAAAATCGTTTAAAATCGATCAACTGCAAAAATCAAAAACGTGAAGGGATTAATTTCAAAGAATTCTGTATTCCAGGATTTTTTGTGGTCTGGCAATGACCAGGTTACAGGTTTGCTGGTTTAAAGAAACACAAGTGAACCCGTTTATTCTATTTTATTTTTTATTTTTTATTTTTCGTGTGATGGAATAATTCTGGTCTGTAAATTTACTGGTTACCTCTACACACATTATAACTCTTTACACTATCTCTCTCATACACACATCATGTGCACACATATTCATTCAAACTCATGCATACTCTTACAAACACATGCATACATATATACATGCGCGTGCACACACACACACACACACACACACACACACACACACATAGAGGAGACGACGTTAGATTCCGTAACTTGACCACCAAACTATTCTGACCGTTAGGAATGTTAGTAGTTGCTATTGTAAATGTTTCCCCGTTTTCTCGTCGGTTCTACGTCAATTTCGAGGACTGATGCTATTTGTATTCGTGGCGGGAACTTCAAACAATCAAACAAGAGCAATTAATCCTTTTGTCAGTGTCAGATTTTAGTTCATGAGCTATGAACAACTCGTTTCGAAGGCGCTGTCAGTCTCTATTATGACTTTTTTTTTCAACTTCAGCGTCTGTTACTTTCCCAACATTGCCAACAACTCAGTTAAGTGAAAATCTTGATAATCTTCTGCCAAAATGTAAAAGTTACTCAGTCGGTAGAGCTGCTTCAGTGTGACTTCCCAGGGCACAACAGGGAAGCGACTTGAGGTCTCCATTATTTGGCCTCCTGTTGTACTAAGCTAAGCCTTGTAAATATCAAATTATATGGTTCTAGTCATGAATTGATGATATTGGAAAAGAAGACAAAACAAACAAAACCCCAGAACTACGGAACATGGAGATGATAGTAGTTAAAAAAAATGGCCAGAGCTCTTGGAACCGTAGGACGTAGCAGAGAGATTATTGGAAGTAGAACTCTGGGGAAGAACTGAGACCATCTAGACGACAGCACAACTGAAATCAGTTGGAATTCTGTGAGAGGACTTGCTGTCACTTAATCTCCTAGGGAAGCTACTCTCTCTACTTGTGGTAGAACTCAACAACTTCTAATAATAACAACACTCTATGAAGACATTCTGTGCCAATAAAAAAGTGCATACGCACACACACAGCATCTCTGAGTCTTCCGTGCACACACACTCAAATGCATGTTTACACGTCCGTGCACAGCAGTCATGTTGAGATTTTTGACGACACCAGTGTTCACACACAGAAATGTCTGACTGCATATGGGGGACCAACAGTTGACGCCTCCCTACACAGAGCTGTATATAAACAAAGGGAATTGAGCTAACTCCTGATTGAATCTTTAAATAATGCCTTGTTTGAATAAACAGTTAGGGAAGGAACAGTGAGGTGTTCGAGTAAGGGAGAAGATTGAGTAAAAGGAGAGAAAGGAGAGAGAGAGGAAGGAGTGAGACTGTGGGTTGGAGATGTCGGCAAGTGAGAGGTGGATGCCGAGAGTGACAGATATATTGACAGATTCGGAATAGCTGAAGAGAGAATGATAACAGAAAAGTGAGACTGGAGTAGTTCGGTACTTCTGTTTGATTTTCTTGAATTCCAGTGACTGGATTTTGGGTGTCTTTAACACACTTACAACAAGTGACCGGCTTGATGTTTGTTTCTCCTCGACCTCATGTTTGATCAGGGCTTTAACAATTTCGTTCACTTCCTCCAGTTTTTAACTTCGAGAATTTTTGTTGCCTTTCAAAAACGCTCAATAATCTTCGACAACTCTTCATTTCGATAGTTTCCCCAAGTGAGATATTTCGCTTGTGTTTAGATTATAAGCCCTGCCGAACGATTCACTCTTAAGCATTTCTTTTTTTCTGTCTACATTTTTCATGTGTATCGGAATCTACCGTCTTCAGACGGAATTCCGTCTTTGAGAAATGTAAATTTAACAGACCGTAAATCGTTGAATTAGCATAAGAGTGCTCGAATATCTTGGCCATTTTCGGCCATTTCCAGACCATTTTTAGCATCTTTTCAGTTTTTTTTTCTCTTTGCGATTGGCGGCGTTTCTCTTCAGCTGTTTTTGATGGTTTTTAGCTATTTTCATTATTTGTTGCATTTTGGCAATATGGCTAAATTAGCGGGAAAGTGCTTCGACATTCTGTCCATTTTCGACTATTTTCCGACTATTTTTAGCACCCTTTTGTTTTTTGTCACTTCCAGCGTTTTTTTTTTTCATATAGCGTGGTTTGGCAGTCAAACTAGCTCGAAAATATTGACAAGAATACTATGTCAGACGAAACAATTTTCTCTGCCAACATCCATGTTATTTTTTACTTTCTTTCTTGCAACCACATCCGGTTACAGGGTATGTCTAGCATTCAGAGAACGGTGCTCAGGAATAATACAGAGGAATCGATGATAATAATCACTAGAATGTTATCAAATAATAGATGAGCTGCCTATTTCTCTAATATATTCATAAAACTTGAAGTTGGATGAAATATAATTTGAAATTCAAAGATATAATTTTTTTCAAGTTCGTTCTTCTCGTCACCTAAAACCTGAGACATGTCACCGCTGACTCGCATGTTATGGGTTCAATATCAGCCACAACACTAATAACCATTGTACTCGGGGGCATTTTTCTAGGTGCCTGTCGTAATCGGAATTTTGATCTAGACCCCTTATTCAACGTAAGGGTCGGTATTGTCCATGCTAGCTGATATACTGAAATAGTTTATTCGTCTTGATTCGTTCTTGTGATGGCACCTCTCCTCAATTCACTGAACCTGAGCCGAACCACTCTCCCTTAACTAACTATAACTCTCTACCTAGATATTAGCAGCTTCAATAAGCAGTTATCATTGAAGTCAAATACTACGGGGGGTGGGGGCTCATAAACGTTACCAGTGGTGTTCTGAAAAATGAAAGGAGCGTTTGACTGTTTTTTTGGGGAGAGCAATTAATTCAACTCCCAAAGATGCTGAGTAAAATATACCAATCAGAAGAAAATTTAAGGAACGCAAAAAAAAAAAAAAAAGAATTGCTTATGTATATACTAAGTGTACTTTTCACTATCCAGTTCTATACATATATAATTATGAATTACATTATATTATGCTGAAACTATTTGAAATGATCTCCCGTAATTACAAGGTTCATATAAATCACTTGGCCTTGACAACGTGAACAGAATAACAGTTGAAGAAAGTAGGGTTGCTACCAGAATCTAACTTGCGACCGATAGCCGCTTCATCGTAACGTTGCTCTTACCATTGAGCTGAACAGTCACCATTGATGCAAAGGCCCGAATAACTGTTTCAAACCCTAAATTATTTCTTGTTTAATCTATTTACATTGTCTGGTTTCAATTTAATACATCGCAATTTATAATCATTACGTCAGATCATATACATCTATTTCTTACATATGTTACATTATTTGAAATGACCCCCCCCCCCGTTATTACACGGAGAATGAGTCAATTGGTTTAGACAGTGTTAACAGAAAGAACAGTTTGAGAAAACGAGGCTGCTGCAGATTCATTCTCCGTGTATTAACGAGAGGTTGTTTCAAATAATATAACGCATTCATAGTTATTCTGTCTGGTTATATAATCATTTCTTACATCTATGATAATATATGTATGAAGTGAGTGTGTGCGCATGCGCGAGTGTGCTTGTCCGTCCAGCTTTAGAAGTTGGGCTTGTCCGTGACAAACCATCATTATCCGACGATCATGTAAAGAGGAAAGTCCTATCGAAGAATTATCAGCCATTCGTTGAGATGTCTTCTCCAATTTCAGGGTTATCTCCCCTTGATCAGCAGTTCCACAGCTGGACCGGTCGTTGGCAACACTCCTTCTTCCCATAAAGCGAATCAATTTTTAAACGGATGGAATTTAGTTTTAAGTAGCCATTTAAACGGGCTTATCTACCTCTTTGTGCTTTGATATCATCTGAGGGTTCTTACCGATAATGAAAGAATATATGCGATCAAATGAAATACTCTTGAGTTTCTTGTTTGATTACGGGAGCTATAAACCAGAGGGTACTCGAAGGGAGCGCGTACCTCTACAAACGCCTTACACTAACTTGACTGAAAGGATTGAAAGTGAAAAAAACAAACAAAAAAAAAAAAACAAGGGAGAGGACTAAGTTATCGCATTATGTACTAATATCAATTTACTTCCTTTGAAATTCAAATTTGGCCTTTTACTAACTGTTCGTTTCAATATCTATTGATGCAAATATTAAAAATGTCCCAATCAGAAATGGAAGGTTTGATCTACCCCCAAATTTAATCAAGCTTTCCTCAGCCCATGGTCCACTCATCGACACAATATCATCGACATTGAGAACTTTTAGAAACATCGTGTGGACAAACCCATGCATTGAAATTGAGAACTATCAGAAATATCGTGTGCACTGACAGAAGTGAATACATATACCCCTTTTAACTTCGTGGGCAGAGCTGGAAAAACAAACTAGAATATTTCATTCGCCGTTTTGGGGGTATTATTTAAAGTCACATGGTTTTTTTTATGTACATCAATTTTTTTGAACTGTTAACCTGATCTTGATAGTAACAATCCCAACGTTTCCGTTGCTGGTCTCCGGAGAACAGACTACCGCTGTAGATTGAATAAAGGGTTCCGTTAGAAACTACCTAGCCAAAATAGTAAGGTAAAGTAGTCTCTTTTATAGAAACTGTCATGTGACGAACGTCTTCTGGCAGCATGCCATGTTAGGGATGATCGAAGAGAAAGTATGAATTTAAAAAAGAGTATGGGACCTATGTAGCATAAACTTACATAGCGAATTGAAGCTATTTAGGGGAGATTTACAAAGAAGAGTCGCTGTTTGAATCGTCTACATATGTAGCCAGGAGGACGGACTTGGAAACTGTATAAACCTATTTTGACAGTCTTGCTGCAATTTCTC
>OY735229.1:12217085-12237085 GCA_963457665.1 Thysanoteuthis rhombus | reverse complement strand
GTCCCTATATTGATACAATGTATATCCTCCTTGAGCCTTGACAAAGACGGTGTACCGTTGTGAGTGTAACTACGTCACAAGATTGGCAAAGACTCTTTCAGAATATTTACCTAACCCTTGCATGAACATGCTGTTCCCAGGTCAAAATCGGCATCGTCCTTCAGGGTGTTGCAATTTTATTTTTCGTCACTGTATATAATTTTACCCGGTTGACAATGAAAAACCCACGTGCACAGACTGGGGAGGTCAACAAAAACAAAAAGTCTTGGGATGTTGACACTGCTTTTCTCAGCGAATCATAAAAAAATAGACCTTATGGTGTAGAAGAGAATTAATACATACTTTGCAGCGTAATTACAGCCTGTAATCGCGCACCGAGGTTAAACTTTTTATCTCCTGGTACTGTGTCCTCGAATGGAAAGGAGTAAATGTCGACTCACCGGGTCCGTTCCGCCCATTGAATACTTTATATTACATACATCTTCTCGAAATGATAATTAAATTCTCTCTTTCATTTCATATATATATATATATATATATATATATATATATATATATATATATATATATATATATATATATATATATATGAGAGAGAGAGAGAGAAAAAGAAAGAAAGAGAAGGAAGATACTGGGGTTTTTATAAGATTGTTTGAAGGCTCCATACAGTGTCGCTAATTTAACGCTTTTCGCGGTTAATTTGGCGTGTTTCTTTTTCTTAGCAGTGCTAAATTAGCCTGAACATTATGGCCATTTTTAATGTGTTTTTGACCATTTTTAGTATCTTATGCGCGGCTTTTGCTGTATTTAGTGCTTTTTATCCAGCAGTCCGCCTAGCGCTGACGTATTTTCGAGTTTGTAGCAATGAAGGCGAATTTATAGCTTTCTTTGCGTGGAAACCTATCAATTGAAGCATTAAACTCCAGTAACCCTAGCCTTTATTCCTAACCAATGACAATCGATTCCTCCCTCATTTTCAATGCACCACAGGCAGATAAAATGCCGAAATTTGCTAAAGCAAATTATAGGTGAAGAAAAAAATCATTGGAATTATGGGTTGAATCAATCGTTTTCCCAGAACTACTAGAAATTTAATCGCGCTGAAATTCATCTAAGTATAGCTGATGAGGGTTGGAATATCAATCAAATCGGTGGTAACACCTGAAATCTTATCTAAATGTATAAAGCAAGTATCAATCAGTCCTGCGTGTTTTTTTTTAGTATGTATCTAAATTCGGGGAAATCGAGCAATCAATCCCCCAACTAAAGAATTGCCATACGCCAATTAATCTTACCTGCATCACTTCAGACTTGGATTAGTCCTTTTTTAACCCTGATACTCGCAGGGGGAAAACCCAGAAATTTCAAGGCTAAATTGTTTGTTGAGTGAAGAAGTTCCTTTATGGTACTCAAGAGATATTGATTCAGCGTCGTTCTGAAGTACTTTTTCTACAGTGGAACTCTTCAATCAACAGAAAACAAAAAAAATCTATTTTTACGGATAGAGATAAAAAAAAGTCATTGCCCAATATACTGGGTGTAACCTTTTTTTATGGTATCGCATCGGCTACTCCAAAAGCAGTAGTCGTCCTCTTCTTCTCCGATGATTCAACTTCGCCTTTCATCTCCGTCGGCGTTTCCACTCGTGAAACCGTGAGAAGAGCGATTGGCCAGTAGGCGTGTATTTTAAAGCCTGTTGAGGGAATACACTACCGAAAAAAGATGTTTGCATTAGGAAGATAATATCGCTACCATCGTAATGATCGTTCTTGATATTCCAGTTCAAAAGATATTGAGTGGAATAAACCGTTTGAGAACCGCTTAAAATAACTAGCCCCTCACCACCATCACCATAAGTTTGGCTCCTCCACGTTGTGGTAGTATCGCAACTTGCGTATTCTGTAAATATGCTATGACCTTTAATGAAAATCAGGTTTTATTCACAACACAATTGAAGTAAATTACTCATTTCCAAGTTTTTCATTTGTTTTCGAAGTTCTTCAGAAAAAAATGTGACACAAGGTCAGTTTTAGGGATTGGGGTTGGTGCTGGCTTTCTCTATTCAAACATTTCGAGGTGTAACACTTGCTTTTCTCTTGTTGAATTTTTCTCTCCATCTTCAAGTTGTTATTTTTATGAACATTCTACACTCACCATAATACCGTAGTTTCTCTTCATGAAATTCCGATCAATCCCATATTTACAGGATTTTTGTTGGGGTAGGGGGGATTAACATATCAGATTTCCCATTAGTAATTGAAATATATTTACGAAAAGGGGATGGTCAACATGTGTCCCCCTCCTAATCAACCGAACGCTTCATTATACAGGGACCATTCCATTTATACCGAAAAGGCAGAGTCAACAGATTTGCATGAATTTATTTTTAGCCCCTTTAATAAATTTTATTTTGTAATCATTTCTATTCACTCAAATATTTTTGCGCACTTACAGTTGATTTAGACTGTTTTAGAGTCTTTGCACTTGGAATGAGGTTCAATTTTCCAAGCAGCAATGGCTGAGGTCGTTGTCAGCGCAAGGTCTTTTTATATTTTTTTAATAGTTCAGTGAATAAGAAATTGCAACTTGGTCCCCAAAGTCTCCAGAATCAATTTTTTGCCCAATCTGGCTATCTGTAAGGTAACTTCGTTGGGAAAAACTATGAATGGTACAGACCCCCTAGCTAAATGGGTTTTGTGAGTGGATATTCGGTTAGCTCCGGTAATGAGTAAAAAAGAAAAGAAAGTACTGTCAACTGGTTATGGCTTCAGCAGTCCTTGCCTCTATCTTGGCTAGACTTCGATTCTTTCGTGTTCGTGAAATCGACTAGAGGCAATTGCTAACCGCTTGGTCATTCTAAACAGGAACGAAAGTATTGACCATTATGAATGAAGAGTGTGAAAAGATTTTCTTTTTCCGTCCAGGCCTCACTTGATACATACCTTAGCTTCAACTGGCATTTTAGTTGAAAGAGATAGCATTAAGCACGTTTTTCCGGCTCTGAGAATGAGCATGTAGAATCCTGGCTTTTACCTGGACACGAAACCAGTCGCAAATACACGAATTTATCAAGCCTAGCGATAATGACAACAGTGATGCACTCGGTGAGAATCGAACTCGCGGCACGAACAAATAGGTCTGCAAAATTAACATGGTAACCATCGTGCACATGAGCATCTAAATATGGAGTTATATGTTCGTTTAAGAGAATTCAATTTATTGTTCTCCCCCAGTACGATCACTGAAGAGTTTTTTGTGAATTTTTTGATCACCCCTAATTTTGGCCGATTTTCTCCTAATCTGATGATCTCTTCGTTCACTTCTTTTATTCTGCAAAATTGAATTATGTCTTATCTTCCTTCGGGCGGGACTAAGAGTGCATCAGGTATTAAGTGAAGCAGATTTGCTTTTTTTCCCGGTTTAAATTTTAGAGAAACCGATTTCCTTATCTCCATGTAATTGAATTTTCGAAGGATTCTTCTATCTTGACATAGCCTACATATTGACTTGCAGGCTTTTTTTTTTCTTTCAAATTACCTTGTCAGATGCCATTCACTTATAGTATCAGATAGATAAGTCACAGCAGTGTTAATACCCAGACATTCTACAACTAGGGGTGAATGATCTGACCTTTAGAGGTATAATAGAAGGAAGATTAGTTACTTTTCCGCCTGTGCAAGAGGCCGGTGTTGAAGTCTAGCAAGAAAAAAAAAATCCAGGATTTAGATAGCTGACTTTGTAGGCTAGCATATCTTCATGGGCGTGCGTTAGGTCTTCTCAAGTATGGTAAGAGGGTTTGAAAGGTAGAAACTTCTAGTCATTGTAGGATAACGGTGCACTGCATATGTAGTCTCGACTTGATCACTCCATACAAAAAAGATGGCATTATGAGTAATTTCTAGTAATAGGGTCGCCAAGATTAATTCTGAATATTTTTTTCAACTCCCCTCCCAGAAAAAAAGGAAGGGAGGACACCATTATTATTTACTGGTAATAGGGTTGCCAAGATGTATTCTGAATATTTCCTTCTGTTCCCCTCCCAGAGAAAAAAAGGTAGCGGACACCTATAGTTTTCTCTATCGGATTGAATGATGTTACGCAATCTTTCTTCTCTATTTGAACCCTGGTGCCCTTGTGCCACCGAGAGCATGGTCCAGACATGTTCAAAGGTCAGTGTCCTCAATCCGTGATACTTAAATTTTAATTATGTTTCGAGAATTTACTATGTAATCAAGCATGTCCCTTTCTGGGTTTGGTCTACTGGAGTTCATTTCCGGTCTTCTTTGCTATAATACAATACGCATAACAGTAACCAGGTTTAAAAATTCCTTCATGTATCCTAATTAAAAAAGGTAAGCATTTTGCTTATGGAAACATCACCTACCCACCATCTGAAGCAATGGAGTCTTCCACTGGAACAATAGACTCATCCACGGAGACAAACTCGTAGAAATGTAAATACGCCAGGAAACCTTGACCAGTGAATTATAAAAGAATCAATCACTTCGATTTTGGCAGCTTGATTCTGATGATCAATTGATACTGGGTTATCGTGTGACTATTTCTCGGCAAAATATCTTCTTGTCCGCTCAAGGACAAGCATCGCTTTCATTATCTACGAATTGCCTTGAATATATATATATATATATATATATCCGTATCCGATTCACTATCAGGGTAAGAGACTGGACAAATAATTTCTGGGTACCTATTTTTATTTTGCATCAGAATATCTGACACAACTAGCCCGTCCCTTTCTCTTTCAGCTGCTACGGTAACTATCTTTCTTTATATTCACTCCTAAACTTTATTCGTTTGGGGCGGGGGGAAACGCCCCTCTCTTTAGATTGTCGAAAGACAGATGACACGGATTACAATGATAATTATAAACACAGTAGTTAACACGCATGGATACGTTTTCAGCGTAGGTAGGCATTTCCTTGTACAATATACGTATGATCTCCGTTGCTGACGAAGAGTTATAATTTTGACCAAGTCCTTTCAAGCATCCCTTTCTTCTCTTTTTCGTTATGAACTTAATTTAGTCTTTTTTTTTTTTTTTATGAAGACCTCTCCACAGTGCAATGTCATGTGAGTTGTATGCACCAGCCTGGCTGGTCGTGCTTGTTTTTCTTTTCTTCTTTCCCCTCTGTTCATTACCCAACCACTTTTTGGATAGGGCACATGATATAGAAATTTGCTGGTTCCAATAGGTCAGATCCTGGCTACAGATACCCAGTACAACCAGTTTTGTTTTATTAGTCAATTTTTTATTTCTATTGTAAATCTGAAGATAAGTTTACCAGAATAGCCCCCACTTTTTCCCTGTTTCGAAACCACTGAATTGAGTCATAGGTTGTACTGAATATATATATATATATATATATATATATATTCCCCCCTTTTTCAGCACGCTTAGTTATCTTGCTTGTCAACGACCAGTTTACAAATTGAATCTCTTCGAGACTTCATTTTTATTCTCAAGAACTTCGGATTATACAATGTTTCCAAAAATCTTTCGTTAGGTTTTCCGAAAGGTGATCTCTGTTTTGTGTATGCGTGCGTGTTAGCCGAATAGAACTTGAGTAACTGTGCCTGTCTTCGGCTTCAACTCGTCTATTGCCGTCACCGAATGTGTCTCTGTTTATTCGAATCTGATGACAGATACATCTAAACGTCTGACACTGTTCACACAGTGTAAACCAATTTGTTGGGTTCGCGCGCGCACACAGACGTAAACACCCGGGCAAAAAAAAAAGCAACCCGAGAAATTCGATGTCCTCGCTACTTCTACTTTATGGAAGGAATGAGTTTTTATCTTTGAAAAACAAAACGTGGCCTTAGACTGTTTCCTCAAATACACCGTTTTATTTTTCAATAACTTTTGTAAAGAGAAGCTGTGACTGTTTAAAGTTGGTCATTGTTTTGTCTCCGTCTCCTGTTCAATTCCAGATTTATTTCATTGTAGCCCACCTCAATCCTCAGTCATTCATTACTCAATAGGTATCGGTGATTGTTCAACTTGTAAAGCCCAAGGTGCCACACATTTTGCCCTATAAGTACGGATTTCTAACCTAAAAAAATCTTTTATGCAAAAAAAAACCAAAAACCACTTTAATCAGTTGGTTGACGAGTTTGGTAAATATTTCGAAGCTTCGTGTCGAATCTCATTTAAGGCATAGATTCCAGTCTGATCGTTTTAGTTGAAGCTGTGCGTAACAGTAAAATAGGTGACCACTTCGTAATGCTTACCCATTGTAAGCAATGTCTTACCCTGTGCTAAACTAAGCTTAGTAAAAGATTCCAGGAAACTCTGGCACAAATTCAGCGCTGAGAAAGCAATCCTGTTTAACAGTCAGTAGTTCTTGGAAGGAAGGGCACCTTGTATCAGAAAACTATACTCAATAATGTTTTATTTACTGAAGATTACGTTATTCTCGAAGTAAAAACGTTCACATCTTGGTATCCTATTGACAGACTATTTAACCTATTTCCATGTTTCAACCAAGTCCTTACCCCCCCCCCCGTTCTTTCCTTCTCTCGATGATATTGCTGACACTAAATTGCTCTCTGTAGACTAACGCCCAAGCGATTTTTTTTTTCGATGGAGAGGTGTTGGCCAAATCGCCAGTTTTTTTTGGAAACTAGTTCAACACCAACAAATCGTCTCAGACCAATGAGAAAGCTTGGTGTAGGAAGAACAGCTATCTTGTCTACTAAATCATTTAGACAAGTAAAAACCAGCATAAAATGAATGATGAAACTAAACTGGACTCTAGTTACAAATGTGATAACCCGATTCCTTATTTCAAGAGTATTTTGGCGAGGTGAGCCATGTTTATGGAGTCAAACGCTTCAGTTTAGATTCCAGAAGATAAACGTATCTCATGGGAAGGATATAAATTTACCTTACCAGGAACCGGAAACTATGAACTTTTATGAAAAATACTGCACCTTGATTGTAAAGCATTAAAAACAAAACTTGGGTAGCGAACAGATGGGGGCGGAATTTCTAAAATATTGGGTAGCTATCTTGTGAATTATTTTTTTCCTTCATTCAACAGAACGAGCAAGCGTTGGATAACTGTACACTTCGACCAAGTAACTTTATTGCATGTGCACACTACAAAACTAGTGTCTGGATTCAAAATCGACCCTTGATTATTTTTTTTTCTTTTTTTCCTCCGGTCGACTGAAAATACATCGTCTTCGCTTGCTCCACTCACTGACAAGTCCTATCGTCAGGGGCCGGCTACTGCTACCCTACTATTCTCCTTTCCGCTGCTCTTGTGACCAACCTGAGGTCCCCTAACTTACTGGCGAAGAAATTTTTTTCATTTTTTTTTTTATATCACCCTCTCTCTTACTGAATTAACTTGCTCTTTTTACCTGATACCGGAACTAAATGAACTCTTCTCACGCCTCATAATCTTTCTTCTACTGTTAAAATCCTTACACATATTTCTTTTAATCTACCAATTTTTCTCCTAATGTCTTTTAGTGGCGACACACTTTAAATTCTTTCCGACACCTTGCTCAAGTTCGGTTAGCGAGGCCAAATGTCATCCCAGCAGTTCAATAGTATCCCTTGAAAGATATTGACTAATTTCGCGGCACACCCAGAGATAAGTGGTGACACTTTTTCATAAGTGCTGCTCTAGGTTATTTAACTGGTCATATCGCTAAAAA
Source organism: Thysanoteuthis rhombus (assembly GCA_963457665.1). Taxonomy (NCBI): domain Eukaryota; kingdom Metazoa; phylum Mollusca; class Cephalopoda; order Oegopsida; family Thysanoteuthidae; genus Thysanoteuthis; species Thysanoteuthis major. The sequence continues at coordinate 12,229,396 of OY735229.1, read as the reverse complement.
CATCTTCATTAATTTGAACTTATAAACAGACAGCTTTCAGGTACATCGGAAATGGCTCATCGAATTCAGATGATGGTCCATCTGCAACAACAATATTTTATGTCGGACCCCTTCTCTAGAGTAAGTACAGGATTCCCTCGTTATCTGCAAGTAATGTTCCGATGGAAACCCTTCATTAGCCGAAATGACTGCACAGAAGCAATCTATATTAACAGAACACTGACGCTATTTTCTATAGCGTTCGAGGATGGCACGTTAGGTTGAGCAATTTGTGTGTGTGTATGTGTTTTCTTTGTGTGGTGGTAAGGAAGACTAGGGAGCAGTTGAAGGGAAAAGATATACGCTGCTATTACAACAGCTCCCTATAAAAACTTTAAAACGCTATTTCGCGTATTTTCGCTCCTGCATCTACCTTGAAGCGTAGATAATCGATGATTGTGGCTCGGCTTTATTAACTAACCACACATTCACAGTATGACACTTGACTCCATCCCCAATCCCAGCAGGATGAGAGTGGGGTAGAATACAGGTGGGCGCTGAAGCTTATATCCACAATTCTCGTGTGTTGGGTCGTCGGTGTTGAGGACGACTCTGGTGTAGGGTTTCGCTTTAAAAACCTTCAAGAAAACCATTATTAAAAGTTAATGGCCAACTCCAATTGTGCACAAACATTCGATGATGGTTGATGATTTGAGGTAACGCGAGTCAAATATAGGCGACCAGCGTAAAGCCATAAAAATGGGAGGTGAGATTCATTGGAACGTGAGATGATGGCTGGCTGCTTCAACTAATCGCTTCGTTTACGGTTCACCATTTGACTAATGCTTTAGTTTTTTCCCCCCCGATTTGAACTTCCGATTTTTCTCCTACCACCAATTTTCTTACCCGTTTCTGTGTAAGATTTATTCAAAGTCTTACTAGAAAAGCTTAAAAAATATCTGCTCTCCGTTGGTTCTTGGGAAGTGCAGTTGGGTCCACTGTTGAGGACATGGAGAACTTAGTGACTTTAATCTTGCCTGAATTTCGTTAGAGGGAGCGTAATGGGATTGTTGTGTATGGTATGGTTGGAATAATCTTGGTCTAAAGAAAACTTCGTATATTTTCCCTTTGACCCATTACCTATTCTCCCATAGCCCATTGGGGGACGCCCTTCCAAAAAATGCCATTGAAATTTATAGAACCTCCCGGAGAGGCACAGTGAATGAGCTGTATCAAGCGTATTCGTTGAATATCCTGGAAAATGTCCCGAAACAGAAATAGGCTACTAAAGATTGAAGTTTTCCCCCAACGCAAGAAACATTTATGTTTTGTATTTATGTACAGCGAAATGTTGAGTGAAATTTGAAGAATTTAAAACTGATCCATTTAAGAAAAAAAAAAAAAAAAAGCTTGGCCGCCAGTACCCAGGAACGGCTGTTCATAACTGCGGTGACAAAGCTACGAAAAAAAAAATCCTACGTTTATTGCTTCTGTGTGGTGGGAAAGGAAAGAACTTCATTTTTTGTTTTCCTGTTACTCGTCAGTCTGGATTGATGGTAGAGTCAGACGGTGTAGAGCCATCTGTCAAACCACAGCATAATTTTTTTTTCAAGGACAATCACTTGGGAGACTAAAACGGGGAAAAAATCTTTCTTTGGGGTTCACGTGTATGAAGTGAGCGCATAACGAGTAGCCATTTTGGTATTTTTCAAAGACCTAATCGGGCAAATTTGGTGCGTAACAAAGCTACTTAATTTCAAGAGATCTGGCATCGTAGGAAAATTTTACAAGACAACCTCGTTACATACAAATGATACTACATGAATTTTGATCAATTGATTAAAAAATATGTATTTTGGTCCATTTTCCCCAAAAAGCTCAATCTTGATTTCAAGATTGATTATTTTTAACCCTAGGGCGTAACTGTTCTGTTTACGGTTTTTTACAATTCCATTAATTGAGATTTTTTTTTTTAAATTCCCCCAATCTTTCCTAAAATAGATACAACCTCCACTCCTGAAAATAAAGGATTTCTATGTAACATTTTGCGTGCCGATATTCAGAGAACCATGGAACGTCCAACTTATTATAAATCTATATTATAGGTCTGATATCTGGGTAGTCGAAACTGTGCTTTGTAACCAGAGGCATGGAAAGAAGTTGCCCCTGAAATTCTTGAATGCAAAAAAAAAAAAATAAGGAACCTAATAATAATTTGCAACCTAATGTGCGGTATTCGTTTGTACACTCCCCTTTTATCTATATTATACTAACCAGTCAAAGGAGACAACTACTTATATATGTGTGTGTGTGTGTATACGCGCGCATGAGAACTTCGAAAAATTTCGGTGCCATTCTGGTTACTCCATATTACATTCATTTTCTCTCTAAGGGTCATGGGGCTGTCTAGTTTCGTAACAGACTTTGAATTTGCTTTTGTAATTATTTTGTAAATGACTCTATTAATCCTCCCCTTTTTTCTTCTCTTTTCAGGAATCTGATTTATCAAATACTAGATCCGGCGAATGCGGTATGACGTCACAGACGAGAGGCCGAAGATGTTTGTATCCTTTTGTTACGTGTTGAGGCAGCTATTCAACACGAATCTGGTTTCGACTGAAATACACAATTTAGGTCCTTAAAAAATGAGTCTTTTCCTCAGAGCTTCCCAAACTTTTTGCATTGGCGAATCGCTTGATAACATTCTTTTTGTGACACATTACTAGATTTTTGTTAGCAAAGCCAAATATACATCGCTTAACAATTCAACTGATTAATAAGGATATGTTGGAAGATTTGGATTGCTTCTTTGAAAAAGTATTGTTATTGGCTTTGTTATTGATGGCTTAGATTGCAAGACAAACATTGTCAATTTCTCAGGCGAAACATTTCTACGAAATATAACGAGTTTTGCTTTTTATCGTAATGGTCGGGTCGTCTTTACATTTTCCGACCGCAGAAGCAATATGGGTCGGAAAAAATTGCTTGCTGCCCAATTGTAAACGACTGGACCCCCACCCAAAATGGGGAAACAAGTCAAAAACTAATTGAAACATGTTTCAATTTCAAATTTAGATTCCCTCTGCTATCCAAGAAAGATCGTCCATACACACTCGCGTAAGCCGGAATAGTGTAAAGTGAGGAAGCAATTTCCATTATTTTATATGAATGATTTGAGCGTTTCTCAGACCCTTGAAAAAGATGATCGTATGTTGGTCATACTTGTTGTCGTCAGAAGGTATGCTGCCTCTATAACGGCTCGCTGAGAAAGATCTTTCGTATAAGATGAAAACTGGCAAAAAGCTAAGCTGGGATACCTATGCGCATTTTTTATAAAGGATTACAGGTTCCATTTTCAATTTCCACTGAAATCATTCTATGATAGACAATCTGCGTACATTGTTTTGATGAAAGGTGAAAGAATATTCAGTTTCAAACTAATATAAGCATTGAAAATTGAAATTGAAAAAAATGGAGTTATTTTAGCTTTTTCTATTTATCTATAATTGAATTAATAACTTATTTTCTTGGCAATATTATGACTTCCTTTCCATTGAATGTTTAACCCAAACACGTCGAGTTTGTTATAACAGAATTCGAGACGGCCCACTCCATCTGAATGGCCAGAAGACCAGACGATGAAGAGGATTCAAGGCAGACAAAACTGGTTTTCACAATGATTTTGCAGAATGTGTCAGACTTCTGAGATCATTGTGAAAACTGGTTTTGTTACGGACGTCAACTTGATGAGAAGGAAGAGAAAATGAACAGGACAGCTAAGTGGGATTTCCTTCAGCTCGGATACACACCCACGCACGTCTGGAACTTCGAATGACGTATCCTTTTTTCCCCGCTTTCAGTTGTTATTGAACGAAAAAAAAAAAAAAATGAATCATTGAAGTTCGTCTGCTCGTTTGAATGTTTTTTATCGTCTTTTTGGATGTTTTATTCTAATAATACTTATCCAGTTTTTAATTTCTTTTTATTTAATAAAAGACCTGTGTTGAAAGCGTTTTGTTCTGTTGATTCTCTGTTCATATATTCTTGATTTATTTTGAAATGCTAGTCATCTATCCGACACTCAGAGTTGACCCGGATTTCTGGACCAAAGCTTGATACGTACTTGAAATAAACAATTTTCATCAATCCTCTTAAAATATGAAATATACGAAAAAATAAAGTATTTACGAACACCACTTCAAAAAATGTCTGTTTAATCGGTATTAATTCAGTAATATTTATCTGAAGACCAACATCACCACAAATGAAAAAACGAACCAAATTTGAGACTAGCTTTTTTTCTAAAAGACGGATAAGTGGTCCAGTGTTGTATCACACATGACTATTAATTTGAAGAAATATCGGATATTTTGGAATCTCGTGAGTTTTTTTTTTTTTTTTTCTTTTCTTCTTCCTATGTATATAGGCTGAGACCCCACTTCTGGTCTGAAGTAGTCTCCTGTTGGTAAGATATTTGACATCGATTTATTATTTTAAATTGAGCTTCAGCGAAGTCTTGTCCTGTATTGGGGGGGGGGGATAAGTTCAGCCTATTTATACCAACCATGAATCCCCCCCACCCCACCCCATTCGAGAATTTTTATCCAAATTCATGAAATTGCTCTTAAAATCGAGGAATCGATTAGCCGGAATTACTTTTTCCTCATTTAAACACTTGTAATATTGGCCTATCGGTGCCACTACTTCCCGAAAGTATTCACACTTGATTTCATATTTTTATCTTATGAAATAATCGGTTTGTTCATGGCTTATGAAATGTGATCAGATTGAGTTCATGCTTAAATGGCTGAACGCTACACTTTTCTCACAAGACAGATGACATGAGTACTAGATTTATTTTGAAAAGCTCGAATGATTTCTTCTTAGTAAAGACTGCAATTGGCGGTCCGATAATTGCAGTCGAGAGTAAGAACTATGAGAACAGTAACGTGTATGGCGCTACCAGATATATTTACATATAAGCTTAGCTTAGTTTAAATATATAAGCATGATTGTGTAATTAATTTTCCTCCGTCATTATTGAAACTAGGTAATGACATGAAATTATCTTGTAAACTCATTTCGCGAGAATCAGATCTTTTCTAGATACCTGTTCATGAATGGATTCGAGTACTTTCAACTTGTGCCTTCTCGATGTTTTCTGCATAATCGAATATTTAACCCTGTTACATTAGAATCAGGTGTACAGGGACCATCACACTTATTGCATCCTTGAATTTCCACTATTTTTAGTGCGTTGAACGAAGTGTTCGGTGTCTGGCAAAGTTTTTGAAAGGAGATATCAGATATCGACAACGCAGAACCGGAAACGATAGTGTACAGTCATTGAAAAGAATCTATAGTAGTATATTACAGACAGTAAAACATCGTCTCATTTGCCCGAATGAGTGAAAAGTTGATACCCTTTTAGAATTCACCCTTGAAATTGCATATTCGGTATCCTGTTGGTGACTAACGAGAGAAAATACAAATATTCAAGCGTTTGTTGCCATGTTAGTTATATATCAAACGCTAGTGATCTAGTATATGAATAAATTATTTTCCTGTAAACATGGACAACAGACAAAGGAAGAGAGCATTCGAACATATTAGGGCGGCATTTGTATTAAACTTTGAGACGTCGGTCGTAGTCGAAGACTTGTACTAAGCTAGAAGTCGGAAACGACCCAAAGGCTCCACTTTCTTCCGTCACTATCCTTTTCGAGTAGGAAACTGTGTGACTCCCATTTCCAATTTTTCCACCCTAATCACAGTTAGAGGTGTCCTCAGTTGCAGTTGGTTCCAGAGTTTCGCTCGTACCGGGAATCGAACCCAGATTCTTGATGCGCTTGAGACGATACGTGCTGACCATTATACCATCTATCTGAGCTGACTGAACAGAAAAATGAAAATGGATGAATTGTTGGGAGTAGAGCCCTGCATGGGTGTTTTTATTTCAATTATGGCGTCTTCATACCAGGCTACGAGCATCAGATGTTGTTGATTTCAGGAGATTCATCTTCGAAGATGGGGCCGCATTGCTGTGTCTGTAGCTAGTAAGTTATACCGGATGGGGTTGCCAGCCCCACGCGTAAGATCTGCCTTGAAGGGTTAAAGTATCCCAAATGCCCTTCAATTTACCCCTTGTTGGAGGGAGAAGTGAATACAATCAGCCTCGACCGGAAGTCGATTCTGAAAACAGTCTGTACCTTGTAAATTGATACACGGTGTATACTCGTGTATAGGTCGAGTTCTGAAGTGCAGATTTGGGGTTTAAGAAAATTGGGGACCGATCTCTAAATGAGTTTTTTTTTTCAAGGTTTAAATTCATACATAATGCAAAGGATTCGGAACCTCATTGGGATTGAGGAAAAAAAAGAATACATATTCAATGGTTACTATCTACAGCGAACTTCATACGCGGATGTATGCAGTAATTACCATACTTTTATCAGAAACCATCAACCAAAACTGTCAACAAAGGTTTCTTCGGTGTTTAAATCGTTCCTGCTGGTTGCTTATGTATCATGCACTGGTGTATTAACTCCCTTATGTCTAAAATGAACGGCTTTCTTGTTTCATTCTTTGTTCCCCCCCCCTCCGAGATTTTAGAGGGAGTTCAATTTGTGATCACCGCACAATAAAATTCGAGAAAAGTAACCTGTTCATTAATAAAATCCCCTTTTCCATTTTTTTGGTTAAATTGATCACCCCCCAGCAGAGCATGCTACCAAAACACATTCATCATGTGACGGTTTCTGTTGAATGAATAACCAGATCTGTTATTTATGATCTTTTAACTACTGTTGGTGTCTATTTCGAAATGATACCTCTGATTATGCCAAGGAAATCTTGTGTGTAGTATTCGTTACACATCAAGGTAGGATTTCTGTACTTTTTGTCATTTGAATACCTATGGCGTGGGTAGGTTTTATCGTTTCCCCTACAAATCAACATGAGCTCAGGAGAAAGTTAGTTGTCAGGAAGCATGTCACGAAATCTTTTGAAGTTGAGCCAAATAGGAAAAGTTGGAATGGCACGAATTATCAAACGAGATATTTCAACATGATCAAAATCCTAATGAAAATGCCTACATGTTGAGAACTATCCCATCAACTTATCATCCCGAGAATTGGATTGTAGTGTGAAACGTTATATGTACGTACTACTTGTGGTCGTGTTAGCGTGACGGAAGTCTCTCTGCTATCCGATGTTAACGTGTTCCCAGCAAAAATTGACTTTCGTTGGGTATAAGGTGTAAACCGGAGAAGTAATTATTGACTTGGTTGCGAACTAATTTGAGTGTTCCCAGACCCCCTTCAAAAGTAGGTGGTGGTCGGGGGAAGCACAGGATATATAGGTGCATGGCAGAGGGGGAAACGGTGTGCGCTTCCCTTATAACAGCTACTTACATAACAAACACTGAACGCTAATTTTGTATTTCACCATTTTTGGTAAAAGTGAAAAATTGGCATAATGTGAAATTTTGGGAAGCGTGGAATACCTGTACATCGAGGTCTGGTCGATGACTCGCAGGAAGTTGTCTGCGATAGATGCATTCGGTTGGTGAATGTGGGTCGAGAAAAGAAGGTGGACAAAAACGTTGTGAAACGTGATAGTTATTTTACATAACTCCTACTGGAGAAAAATGTGAATACGAAGTATATATAAAATGTCGCCACTCGCATTTTATTCCTCAAGACATTCCCTTCCTATTATTTTGTTGTTACTTGTAAAATACCGTTTTTTTGAACAGTGAGATTAAAGGATATTTACAACAGGAAAAAGGTGAGTATATTATCAAAATAGGACCTATTTGCAAAAGAAGGACAAAGGAATCCGTCTCCACGTTTTTGATTTGTTACTGCCACTGTGTCACCATGATGAAAAGAAGAGAATCTAGACGCGCCAAGTATGAGTGTAGACGCGGAGATAGCGTTCGTAAACATGGTAAGAAGACCAATGTTTTGACGATCAAATAGGACATACGTTAAATGATGATATATTTATAGCAATACATACGTACAAGGCAGAAAAGAAATACATGTAAACAGTTACAAGATCTCTAGTAATGAGTGAGGCCTGTTCAGATAAGGTTCCTACGTAGCATCTTCAGAGCGAATGGGAAAGTTATTATTTATCCGGTAATTTGAAGAGGAACAGAGATAATAATGCAGAGAAAACTTGGAGCAAGGTAGAAGAGGAAGATGGAAGATCACGTCAGAAAGGTAGGAACTTAGTGCAGGAATAGTCGTAACATCCTTGCGTTGAAAAAGTGGAGGTGACTGAAATGCCTTGAATCCATAAGGCTTGGTATTTTGAAGGCCGAAAAGAATGACCATGGAGATGAGGTGTCGGTGGTATATTCATGGGTCCAGTTGGGGGCCATGTCCACGAGAATTTGTGATCACTAATGTGCAACATTGAGACTTTTCTCAGAGGCTGGTCGCAGAAAGCCCATGTGCGTAGGAATTCATCATCATCAGCAGTAGCAGCCAGTATTTTCTGAACTTACCCTGTTCTTCATGCCATCATATAACTCGTCGGCCCCAGTTTCGCTTGTGATCTCGAAGGATCTATGCTGTGATTCACGATGTCCAGCAGTTGTCTGCCATTCTCGCTATATGACCAGCCCATTGCCATTTAGGTTTTTATATGGATTCTATGGCATCTCTATGTTGAGCATGATAATCTCTTGTGCACATTGCATGGTTCTCAGTTCAAGGGGTTTGTCTCTTGATAAGGTTCCATGTTTCAGCTCCATAGGTAAGTATCGGGAGGATGCATTGGTTGTTTACCCTTCTTTTTAGGATCAATGGGATCTTCTTGCAAAAAGATCTAAGAGACAAATAATCGTGACTGTTGTGAAGTAAAAGCATTGTCATTTTATTCTTGGGAGATGGATTTGTGAAGGCACGTTTCTAGATAGAGGACACGGTTGAGAAGCTGAGTGAAAGAGGGATACCTCTACATCTGTGGAATGAAACTGTAAATGAAGAAAAGGGATTGGTAAAGATGGGAGAATAAAGTTGAGTCCGAAGCAGCCGATCCTAGAGAAAAGAAAAGGAAGCGACAGAGAGAGAGAGAGAGAGGGGGGGGGGTAACCGATTTAGAAGGACGGCGTAAATGACCAAGTGAACACGTGTATTCAGAGTTTTTTTAGACAGTAGAATAAAAGGGGACGTTTTGCATATGAGCTAGATTTGAGGCTCATTATCTAGAACTAATATTTTTCGTATTTGATTTCAACTAAAAATGAAGGTGTAGCTATACATACACAAATATAGCTATTTAAAATGACGAGGATTGATCATGTATGGATCTGTAAGAAAGAGCCTTATTTTACTTTATTGGGTAATTCATCATGAATAATTTGAATATCCCTATTCTGAGTTTTTCTCAAAGTCTTGACTCAACTCCAGCTGTTCTAAAGTGGGATGATCAGACAAAAAGTTTAGGGAATATCTGTGACGTAATATTAATTGTTATGTCCTAATAGGCAGGCTAATTTTGAATAATTTGAGTATCCCAATTTTGAGTATTTTCTCTAGTCATAACTCGGGCTTTTTTAAATGTGAGATGACCAGAAGAAAAGTCTGAAGAATACCCATGACGTAATATTCATTGTTATGTCATAATAAGAAGGCAATTTTTTGAATAATTTTATCCCAATTTTGAGTTTTTTCTCAAGTCTAGACCCAACGCGAGCTGTTCTAATGTGGAATGGTTAGACAAAAAATCTTGAGAGTATTTGTGACGTCATAGTAATTGTTGAGAAGGTAAATTTTGAACAATTTTAGTATCCCAATTTTAAGTTGATCTTTGACGTAATATTCATTGTTACGTCATAATAGGAAGGCAAATTAACTGAGATGCTTCAGCGACAAACAAACGGAAGACATAAATATATATGTTCATGGATAAGTTTATATATATATATATATAATGTGTGTGTGTGTACATATATTCCCATATTTGAATCAATAACTCGAGAAGAAATTATTTCTCGCAATCAAATATGTATTTTCAAACATGTATCTCCTTCGTCAACAATAACCACAACTCAACGCTTCTCCGTTAATCAAATAATTCGGACATATTACAGTGAAAATCTCGTATCAAAATTCAGCTATTTGTCAAGCTGCGGATTTATTGATTGACTATTGTGAACAATTGAATAGTCCAAGTGGTCTGCCCTGTGGCTGAAATTGTTGCGTATGTACCAGGGCTGCCTCGAGCCTATGATTTCGTACATCTAGTTTGTAGGCCGTTAGTCAAGTCCCCCTTACTCAGCAAGTTGACATAACTCAATCATCATGGCTGCTAATTTTGATTTTTTTCGCTTATATAGTTGAGCTTGATAAATATGAATGAAGCGGCTTCAGATTTCTTGGTAGTTAATTCCTAATTTTACTATTTGAAGATCATCAGTAGTGTTGTTCGGCTTGAATCGAACGATGTGTCGTTGCGAACGCAAAATACACCGACGAACACACTTTCACGCGATTGTATATATGATGTGTGTGCATGTGCATATGTGAGAGTATGTGGCATGTGTGGCTAAGTGTATGTGTGAGCATATATGGCCCATGCGTTTACGAGTCTATGTGGGTGAATTGTATGTGGACGTGGGTTGTGATAATGGAACGTTCCAAGAGAGAACTGCCGGAACTTGATCGGCACAGTATCCCGTCATCTAGTCCACAGGATCAGTTGAACACATTAGTTATCTAATACATCTATACTACGACTTTTCGTAGTATAGATGTATTATATAACCGATGTATTCAACTGATTCTGTGGACCAAATGACAGGATACTGTGCCCCGGTGGTGCACTTCAGGAAAGGCTTCTCCTTCATTCAGTGTAGTTGTTACCAGAAAAAAGACTTCAAAGCCTGGAATATGGTCCATAAATATTGTCGGAGAGGATTCCCTCACTTGAGCCGACCGAAAGGAGATCGTGAGGAGGAACCCGTACAGGGTTGCCATTCGGAATATTTCGAGACCATAATTGTGCTAACGGGATATTGAACAAAGCAATTTAGCCCCGAATGGTATTGAAGGAAAAATCACATATGATAGCAGTCATTTACACACGATTGACATCAAACAGCATGTATGTAAATGACCAAAAGATTAGAAAAGGTGTATTCAAAATCCATTTTCCCCGTGAACTTGTCTGCTGATTGGATTTTAGTTATTAGACCACTTGAAACTGAAGCCACTTGATTTGGTTCGAAGGTCTTACGAATTTAGTCTGGTGCAGTAAAAGACATGTAGTAGCCCTACCCCCGGGATGACATCGAAGAAGTAGAAATGTTAATAGTGCTTTCCGTGGTTTGCGTGTGAAATGTAAGAACTCACCCACTCGTTGGAAGAGGATTGTACTACGGGAATAAACCATCAACTGACTTGAAATGATTCCAATGAACGAATATAATTCCCTCAAAATTGATGCGTATTCAACGAAGAAAGCATGGAGACAGAGTACATCTACTGAACCAAATGAGAATTATGAAATAGTAAACGAGGGAGAGAACATTGAAGGTTCAAATATTGAGCTACTTCTCTTGTAATTCAAATCCATCTTTTTTTTCTAAGAGTTCGTTTTGATCTCTTTCCTGTAGAACAATATACATAACTCTCAAATGAACGAAGTCCTGAATTCGATAGAATCAATGTTTTCGTAGCACATGGTCAATCAACATTTTCACAAGTGGCTAATGAAGTGAAAGAGATGAGATTTTCGTTCTGTTAATTATCTTATTTTTAGAAATTTTGCAATTCAGAAATTGGGGAGCGTCCTTGAGGCTGGAGCGTCTTTGACGTCAGGGAACATAGTCGGAACACGAACTCTTTTCCCCCCCCCTCCTTTATGACTCTTACGAAGCTTATCCTAGTGTGATACCAGGCCAGATGGGGCTAGGACGATTGTATTGCATCAGTCTTTCCAAGCGGGAAGGGTCTGCATGTCTCGGAAATCAGCATTTAGAATTCTGACTTTTTAGGTGAGTTGGAACACAGACCACTTGCACCGGTGGTAAAAGCATAAAATATTTAACTCCCTTTATATATGTGCAAAGCTCATATTTGATTCGACATTGGACATATCTGGGTGTCATCTTCACTGGAAATAGCAAGTTAAACATAGGGATTGAAACGCGAATACTAAAAGCCAACATAGTTAGCTTCCAACTACCGCACTACCCGAACCCCACCCGAACATCTCCATGGAAATCGAGGGTCAGCCGATGAACCCCCAACTTTCTGTCCACGCTGACCTACCAGTGTCGGGTGTGTAGACTAACTAAAGCTTACGGGAGTAACGTC
>OY735229.1:12194585-12212085 GCA_963457665.1 Thysanoteuthis rhombus | reverse complement strand
AATATAGAATATAGATGCATATATATATATATATATATATATATATATATATATATATATATATATATATATATATCGGGTTTTTGCATAGAATACATGTACATGCGAGTTGAATTAAAAATATTTGAGGTTGCTGGAAATGCCTAAAGCAGAAGTTATGTAAAGGGGCTATATATATCTATACAAGTGCACTGGTAGAAAAACTATATATATAAATACAGCCAACGATAATGTTCAAACGAAGGTTTGATAGCAAGCAGATTCCCCCCAACCCTAATACTCTTCAAAGTACTCCCTTGGGTCCTTGCACTCTTATACTTTCGTCTGAAGGTTACGCTTTCAGTAATAACTGAATGGATAGGTTACTTAGAGAGAAGGAAGAAAAGAAAGTAAGTTACCTTAATAAGAAGGTCGGAGGTAAGAGAGAAGAAAGAAACTTAGGTACTTCAATTAAGGAGCAGGAAGAAAGAGTGAGAGGTGTGGAGAGAAAGGAGGATTTTGCACAACTCAATCGTTTTACGCCAATTTCCCATTTTCTACCTTGATGCATGCATTTACTCGTTTTCAATAAAAAGCTTATTAAATAACTATAGGGAAGAAAGTGAATATACAGTATTCTGATATCTTCAACACATGAATTCAAAACCTCAGAAGTCAGTATTACACGTAGTCGGATGTTTTTGATAGAGTGAGAAAAAAACAAGAACTTGTACGTGATTTTATTGATAGCAACAAACAAAACACAATTTAAAAGAAAAATTTGTTACGTCATCTAACTATAATTCAATTTAATTTCGCTCTCTAGAAAGATTCGACAGAAAAAAAACTTTGATTCTCTCCCTTTTCCTCACTCTCCTATTCTCTTTCTCTTACTTTCTTTTTGACACATGCACACTCACACACATAGGCTCTCTCTCTCTCTCTGTCTCTCTGTCTCTCTCTCTCTGTCTCTCTCTCTCTCTGCCAATACCAAACATTTTGAATCTTTGAACATGCACTCGTGAACACTGGTGACGTATGTCACATAATCTTGCTCAACAGAAAAACGATTCTCTTTATCTTTTTTTCTTTCTCTATCTCTCTCTTCTCTTACTCTTCTTCTCACTCTTTCCCTTTCTACCACTCTCTCTGTTTCACCTTCTCTCAGTCTCACTATCTCCATATTGACGTGGATGATGTTGGTGACGTTGATGACGTATTGGGACAAAAAACTATTTTCACATGAATTTCCATGGTAAATCTAGCGCACCCTAAAATCGAGAACTGCTGACCCAAACTACTTCAAACTTGACTTTGTAATGTTTTGTACACAGATCAACATATCGATTATCAACTTCATACCGAGGCCAGTTGTCGAGTTATCTCGGTGCATGAACACACACACACACGCTTGCGCGGACATTTCTAAAATTATAGTTAGATAATTTATATGATTTATTGTTTCCCTTTAAGTGATCCGATTTATCCGCAGTTTCAGTTTCAGTGACGCTCCCTTATCAGAGGTTTACCTTTCAGAGCCCTCCCCCATTATCCACGATTTACCTTTCGATGATCCCGCTATCCGCAGTTTCCCTTTCTGTGGTACATGGACACGTCATAAGAATTCCGTATTCATTTGATTTTGCAACCAGCTGTGAAAAAAACAAAACAAAACACGGACTTATAGAACATACTTTACAATATTGTCAATATATAACATTGCACCCATTTTTTTTATAAAAGATATCTTCAAAAATTCATACACAGGCATTGCCTCTCTCTATCTCTCTCTCTCTCTCTCTCTCTCTCTCTCTCTCTCTCTCTATATATATATATATATATATATATATATATATATATATATATATATATATCTGTGTATGCTCACTGTTTTATTTCATCTACATCAATATTCACCCCCAGCTTATTTTATAATTATTTTATTGGATTAAAATTCGTTCTACAAATGAATGCAACAAAACGTATAAGTATTTGGATGGATGTCGCCGTTCTATCAACTATATAGGTATATTGCAGGGTTGGACCATTTCATTCCGTCTATCGTACGACCATTAATAAAAAAAATCAGATCTATGTGCATATAATTCAAAATAACAAAGCAGCAAGCGAGGCCTTCTTTCCCGGCTAGTACACACACACACACACACACACACACACACACACACACACATATGCATATATATATATATATATATATATATATATATATATATATATAAAACTTGAAATCTGCATATTTTGTAGTTGAAAATTTTGCATGAAGGAAGATGAAATTTTTCAGAGCGGAGGACAAAAGATGGGTGATCTTTAAAAAAAGGTCTTACAGTTTGGCTGTGTTTACTATATAACTGCAATAGGACCCTGATTTTCCGCCCGACGTAACCGTTCAAGATCATCAGAGGTCATTTCTGCTCATTCCTAGCCAATTTAAGCAATTGTAAACAATGATTTACCCCCTCTGAAATTTGGCAGAGGGCATATCTTTATACTGCAAAGGTCATTGGCTTTGTGCATTTCAACTCGGAGTTCATTGGAGGTCATCAGGGGTCACTTATAATCTTTTCTAGCCAATTGCAAGTAGAGCAAAGGTAATGAGCTATGTGAGGTTGGCTTCAGGGGTCATTCAGGGGTCATACAAGGTCATCAGATGCAATTTCTAATTTTTGATAAGATAAATGTAAGGGAGATAATTCATCTCCCAAATTTCACAAAAACTTGGTAAATATTGACCCCCCCTCCCAAACGCCACTGGCATTTGTCTTTTGAAATAATTTTAACAGATAGATAGATATGGTATCTAAAAAGATTATTATGATTTGTAATAATAATAATATAATATCAAAGCATTACTGTTACTGGGAATTCGGCAACATAGTAATATATATTTTTTAATATATTGCATCTTATACCGAGCACCAAACGGATTTAATTAAGTGTGCACCGTGGACATTTCGTGTGATATTTCAGTACTTTTGGATTTTTTGCCATATCAGGTATCGTTCTCCCTCGACAGGCCCATGCATACTTCGAGGCAGACCCATATGCAAATATTTATTTTAGTCGAAAATTTGAAAAAGATAGAAATAAAAAAAAACTTTTGCAAGTAAATTCTTGTGCTTCCAATCCAATTGACCTCTGTTTCTTCCAGTAATTTGTCATTTGAGAGTCAAACAATGTTCAAGCTTTTAGGAAGGGACTCATATTCACAATGTAACTACCATACTAAACTTGATACGGAAATGTGCACAGATAATTGTCTAAAACGATCATTTCATTTTATGAAAACTTTGTAAGATATAATTCGTTTTTCTGTGTGTGTGTCTGTATGTATTTGTACGTGTGATGTGTTTATGCACATTGCATTTTATATACGTAGATATCGACACTGAAGAACTTGGATGTCATTAGATCTTCTACAATACTCGCGGTGAATTAATAATGAACATATAACGAGCCGTATCTGTCACGTAATCAGTAGTCACAATTGGCTCCTCTCATTTCCGACCCTCTCACCTCTACCGTCGTACCTTCCTATCACACTACCTTTCTTCTCTCCATTCTTCCATCCTACCATGTCTGTCACACTTATAGTATCAGTTGCAGCCATCAGCCAAGTGTTTAGTTTTACATTTGTCCCCTTCTTTCTGTCGTCTTCGCATGTGTTCCCTGTCAGTCTACAACATTAAAACGTATTAAGAATGAGGTTTGGTGGATTCGTCTTCTCTTTCATCACTTTCCTTTTGAGGAGCTCAGCGGGCACCTCCTACCAACCTACCAACCACTAAATACAATTACCATTACTATAGCTACTACTTGGCTGGGTTGGTTCGTCTACGCACAATAATGGTATGAACACCAGCCCTGGGCAACTCCCGATTCGAACCACACAAAAAAAAAAAAAAAAAAAAAAAATCGTGGAACCAACCTACTTGGAAAATAAATATATCTGGATTGTTTGTTTAACCTCAAACTCTCAACTGTGGGTAGTCCTGGCGGGGGGTTGGCTAAGCCGGCACAGGTTTCAGGGGTGGTGGTCGTTGTCGGATGTTTTCGTAGGGGTTGGGTGGCAGTTGGTGGTTTCGTCACTTTTCTTCGTGTGTTGGCATTGTAACCAATTTAGTGCTTTTCGCGCACAATTTAGCGTGGTTCTTATTTGTTATAAAGGTGAAGCGTCGCATCATTCAGGAAACCAACCTCAATGCAGTGTGAAGATCGATGACCAAGTCCCAGTTTCTGTTGCATGCATCAGCTCAGTGATCCTTGCAAGTCTCAAGTCCGGTCGAGACCAGGACTTCACAAATACAAGTTTTTATGACAACCCCCTTTGGAGGATGCACGTCAACTGTTCTCGGTTAGGAAGCACGAAAACTCAACATTTTGCGCTATTTGTAGCTCTAGCGGCAATTTTCAGTTATTGTAATCAATATGAAGAAATTTCCAAAGCAAATCTATTCATTTTAGCAATCAAAAGTGGCTAAGAGTTTTTAGCGTTTTGGCGTTAAGTTGACGCTTTTTTGTTTAGTTAGCAACGTTTGGGGCCGCCCGACCCCCATTTTGCCTCAGGGTCTATTCAGAAAGTAAGATCCTGTCACAGTGTGGACAGAAAGAAGACAGGAGAGAAATCCGAAACGGGAAAACCTGCAGTGTTTGGTTATTTTTTGGGTAGTTTTATTTATAACTTTCTTTTGGTTTTTGGTGGTAATTCTTTTGTATACGGAAGGCCGACTTGTTGTTAGGACATGGTTTATTGATTTATATTTTGACTTGAAATGAATGTAAACAGAAAAGAGTCGAGGTTTTAATCTGGGCGGATCGTACAAAGAATGAGAAAAGGAATCACGAGCCAGAAAAAAAAATTCTTATACATTATATTTTATATAATATCTATCTATCTATCTATCTATCTATCTATATCAGTTTGTACATATCTATTAATCAATCTATGTTACTCAGTCTGAACATATCTATCTATCTATCTATCTATTTATCTATTCATCTATCTATGCCTGTACATATCTATCTCTCTATCTCTGTACATATCCTTCTATCTATCAACTCTACGTATCTATTTATCGCAGTCTGTACATATCTATCTATCTATCTATCTATCTATCTATCTATTTGTACGTTTATCTGTCTTAGTCTGTATGTATATCTATCTATCGATATATCTATCTATCTCAATCTGTACATATCTATCTATCTATCGATACATCTATCTATCTCAGTCTGTACATATCTATCTCAATCTGTACATATCTATCTATCTATCGATATATCTATCTATCTCAGTCTGTACATATCTATCTATCTATCTATCTATCTATCTCAGGCCGTGTAGATCTATCTATCGATCAATCTATATATTGTAGTCTATACATATCTATCTATCTATCTATCTATCTATCTATCTATCTATCTATCTATCTATCTATTCATAGCTACCTGTCTATCGATTTCTCTATCTCTGTACGTATCGATCTATCTACACATATCTATCTATCTATTTATCTCAGTCTATACATATTTTTATATTGATCTGTACATATCTCAGTCTGTACATTATCTATCTATCTCTCTATCTATCTATCTATCTCAGTCTGTACATATGTATCTCAGTCTGTTCATATCTATCTATCTATCTATCTATCTATCTATCTATCTATCTATCTATCTATCTATCTATCTATCTATCTATCTACTTCAGTCAGTACATATCCGCTTATCTATCTTGGTACAAGTTTGATGAAAAACGATTGACAAGGAAAGTCAACTTTTCTTGTTTACGTCGAAGGGAACATGCGTCTGGATTCAATATAAGTAGATCATGTCCGAGAGTGTTTAATCAGACACTTTCGGTCTGGCTTCTGGCTAATATCAAGGCCTGGGGAAATCGTGAATGCACACAAAGGCGAGTGTCCACACACACACGCACATACACACACATAAACAAACCTAAGGTTACAGTGGATCCCAAGATCTCCAAGAACCTCCATTCCAAGGTGATGATCCATGGTGGATACTCAGAAGTGGTCGTCTGTTGGCATCCAGATCGAAGGGAAAGGTAAGGTTGGTGCAGGAAATGTTCACCCATAATCTATAAAAGAAAGGTAACATGCCAGGCCACCCGTGCAAGTGGCTTACTCCGACGCACGGTCCGTGCAGTTCTCAATAATGAATTACATTTTAGTTTTTTGAAGCCACGTCACTGTCAGGAACCATCGGCAGAAGACCGTCATGATCAGATGGAGTATAGAGAGATCACGTCAGGTTGGTAGAAGGACTAGCCTGAGTTGTTCCGCAAAATCCTGTGGAGCGACGAAGCTGTGTTTCATGTGTGTTGTTGTCGTAAGAGTGAACCGACTCAATTGTCGCCTCTGGGCAGAAGTGAATCCGATGGTCACTAAAAAAGAAAAAAAAAATGCGAACTCTGCGAAAGATCATGATATGGTAAGGCAAGAGGTCAAGCTATGTTGTTAGCCCATTTCTTTTTCGGGAGACAATGAATGCTGAGTGGTATCTGACCATGCTTCAAGATCAGGTTCGGCCTCTTGTGTCGACAACTTTAACGACCTTATCTTTGCACAAAACTGTGCATGTCTTCATTTTGGACGTTGGTTGGATCAACGTGGTCCACATGAATAGACTGCTCGAAGCCCTGACCTTACACGCAGCGACTTCTTCCCCTGGGGATGGATGAAGAAGGGTATGTATCGTACCAAACCACAAACTCTTGATCAATTGGATTAGTACGTTATGGTTAACTCACCCTCGGATGTCCCTCAAAGGTTCATCGAGTCCATACCGAAACGCTTTCAGGAATTGGTGGACAATGCCGGTGCCTACGTTGAATTTCAACACGGCAGACAAATCCTATTATTTCATAGACCAAATTAAAGTTAGTTTGACTACAATCCACCGATAAATAATGAAGTTATCATCAATTTTCGATAGGGAATTTTTTTACCCCCTCCCATATATATTTATATATATATATATATATATATATATAGTAGAATATGGATTTGCTACACAAACTAGCTCATGTTTCTAACCCCTCCAGGCTTCATCAGGCAAATCTGATTCGCCTGATGAGGCCCGGAGGTGGCAGAAACATAAGAGAGTTTGTGTAGCGAATCCACATTCTACTATTTATTTCCAGTTCTACTCTAAAACAACTTAACTTCAATAGTAAAAAGTTGTATGCATCGAGCACTCTATGAAATAAATCCATTACATATCAGATGTGGCTTTATATTATTTATGTATTATTATATCATGTGATACTGCTAGCCTGATCTGTACCACATGAACTATGAGTGTGTGTGTATATATATATATATATATATATATATATATATATATATATATATATAACATCGATGATCGGAAAATAAAGAAATGTATGTGTATAAAAGAGCAGACGTTGAATAAATGTTCAATCCTCGGAAACTTTAGTCCTCTATGTTAAGTATGAACAAAAATATGACCATTGTAAAACGTCAGTTTAGGCACAAGGCCATATTTATAGAGCATCCAATGGATGAACTAACCAACTGTTGATGAATTGAAAGAAAAGCTCGTTAACCACCTTGTACTCTTCGAAAGATCGATGTTTGCTGCAAGATAGCAGAAGTCAGAGCGGAAACTAACCCTGCAATGTAATGACACTCATTTTTCTAATTCAATTTAGCGATATGTAATTTCATACGAAAATGCACACAGTAAATCACAATCAACATTAATTGTTTATGTAGTTATTTCTACTTTGAGGCCATCCCTGGAATTATGGGTATAAAGTTTGCCATGTATGAAATTGAACGATAAGACTTGGGTAATGTCTAAGTACAGGTACTATTACACGATCCGCTATTTTCCCGACGGGTATCATAAGTACACGGCAAGATGTTCGGGTGATAGCGTCTACTGATACTATGAATGTGACAGACATGATAGGACGGGAGAGAGAAGAAAAGAATGTTTGGTGGTTCAATAAGAGGGTAGGAACAGAGAAACGAGAAAAAGTAATAGTCCATAATCCATCACTTTCCTGACGGATACCAAAAGTGTACAACAAGAGACTCGGGTGATACCTTCTACTGATACTATAAGCGTGACAGACATGGCAGGAATGGTGAGAGAAGAATACAAGGTTTGGTGGTTTAATTAGAGGGTAGGAAGTGAGAAGGGGGAAATGAGTAATAGTCCATAACCTGTCCCTTTCCTGACGGATATGATGAGTGTACAACGAGATGCTCGCGTGATAGCTTCTACAGATACTATAAGTGTGACGAGCATGGTAGCAAGGGAGAGGGGAGAAAAATTTTTGGTGGTTTAATTAGAGGGCCAGGAGTGAAAACGGAGGAAAAGAAAGTCTTCTCATCATTTTTCCGTCCGAAACTTTTCTCATAAATTAAATGTAGTAGCAAGACACATTGCATTTTCCTCATTTGAGAATTCCATATTTTCTCACAAAGCTTTCTCTACCATTGAACAATTTTTCAGAAGTAATATGCAGTTATCTTTATTGGAATAGCAGGTATCTATCAATCTATCTATCTATCTATCTATCTATCTATCTATGCCAGATTGAATGTATTTGCTCTTTGTACCAAACATTTTCAACATACATACATATAAATAAACACACACACTCACGCATACACGCACATACACGTGTAGATACACATATATGCAATATGTAAATTTGAATATGCATATCGGTTCATGGGTATGGCCATATGAGAATTATGACTTTTAAAAAATAATCATTTGTAGGCAACACCACCCATCTGTTAGATCTATCTATCTATTTATCTATCTATCTATCTGAGCAACTGTATACATATTCATATAAATATGATATATATATATATATATATATATATATATATATATATATATTCATACATATGTTGATGTAAATACATATCTATAAACTTATGATAAGCATGCAGAGGTTTAAAATGTCGTGAGAATGAACGCTCTACCGAAGGGAATGCTATTAAAGTCAAAGCTTATTTGCATTTGACTTGTAAGAGTTGGTAAGTATAAAACGCCTTCACGGCAAAGGTCTAACATCTGTCAGTGGCAAGCCTTGTCACCGATAGAATCTGATCAGGTCAAAGTCGATGACGTGAGTATCGCAGCTTTTAGAAATACGATACTACTAGCAATTATAAACTGTCCTTTACACCATCTATTCCGGTGGTTTTCTTACTTTATTGTACAACGACACGCCGAGAAATAAGTTTGACTTGAGCGGCACACCAGCTGTAAAAATGAAATGAATTATATGAAAACATTTCAGAAATCAATGCTCAAAATTTTTATAAACAGCATACTGAACTCTGTACTCATCAAACCCTTTCCTTTTCGCCCGTCGGTAAAGAGATTGTGATCTCATGAAATCTTGTAATAAAACCACTTGTGACGGAAGCAGGACAGACGTAATACCCGTAATGGAGACGTTGAAACCTCGAAATACATGTTTGTGTCCACTTGGGAGATAGCTAGGGCGCAATATTGTGCCGCAGCGCACAGTTCCGGAACAACTGGTTCGTATCGACGCGGGAATAGTCCTTCAGTAAGCAATAGTGTTTACGAACGGTCGTAGAAAGACGATCTGATCAGTTACAACGAAAAGCAACTGAAACTTGAATGAAAAAGCGGGTCTGGTGAGTCACTCAATAGATACTGTCGCGCGACCAAGGTCTTTCGTGTTGGGGATGATCAATTAACGTCCTTCGTGTATGGGGTGATCAATCAAATAAATAGAAAAAAAAGATGATTAATGGATAAATTACTCACCTGAACCTTTGTTGGGCGGTGATAACTAAAAATACCCAAATTAAAAAAACAAAAAAAAACAAAAAAAAACAACAGAAAAACAAAAAAATAAAAACAAAACAAGCACGAACGCTGCCGCCCACAAACTAAGGGGTACTTTTAGCATAAATTTACATTATAAAATGCACACCATACTTAAAACTTATTCTGGGGGAGCGGGGGGATTTTAAAAAAAAGAAGAATGTTTTTCTATAGACATAATAAGTAATGTTTATATTTTCAGATCTCCAACTACGATGGTGCGGCCAGTACTCACGACACATGATTATTTTTCCATTCTTAATATTCATAACAGCCTTTTGGGTCTTTTTTTCTGTGAGAATAATGAAAGGCCACATTATTTATTTTTTAGACTTCTCTACTTTAATATTATGGACATCAACTTTTGTGGAGGGGGACTAGAATCTATTAGAAAACTCAAATGGCAATGGGCAGGTTATGTTGCAAGAATGGCAGACAACCGATGGAAATCACAACTCACAACATGAATCCCCATAGATCACATGCGAAACCGAGGCCGACATAATACAAGATGGAGAGATGAATAAGAATAGTTCGGAAAATACTGGCTCTGCGATGCCCATGATAAAGAAATGTGACGAATCCTGGGGAAAGTCTATGTCCAACGACGGACGATAAAAGACTAATGACGATTTTGATAATGAATGAAAAGGTTCCAATTTCTACAACTTACTGTACGATACTTCTCTATCAATACAAAGTATCGAACATGAATCAGGCGTTACTTAGAGTAGAGCCTCAGAGATTGCGAGTTCACTGTTTAACCATTGAGCTTGTCATCTTAGTTCAGCAGGTTGTTGCATTATGTGCTTTTGACAGTTTCAAAAAAAAAAAAATGTTTTATACTTTTGTAGTCATTTAAGAGCAGCAGGTTTCGATCAGAATGAAAAGGAAAGAAGAGAATCGAGTCAACATTCAGGACAAAAAGGGTCAAATATTCAAGTAAAAGAAAATTCGCCATAGAAAATGTTCAAACACCGGAAATTTGAACAAAGACGACGGAGAGGAAATAAAAATTAAATAAAAGAAAATAGCGAAGGAATGGAAAGATTATGCAAAAAGAATGAACACAAAATAAAATAAAAGAGGAAGATAAGATATATATATATATATATATATATATATATATATATATATATATATATATATATATATATATATGTATGTAAGTATGTATATATGTACACACACACACACACACATACATATATATATATATATATTGTATTAAATCATGTAGAAACTCTTATCTAAAATTACACGGTCAATGTACCATTCGATCTAGACAACGCAAGTAGAATAAACAATGCAGCAATCCCATTTTCTTTGATTGTTTATTCTACTTACGTTGTCTAGACCACATGGTAGGTTTACTAGGCCAATTGGTAGATCATTTCAAATAAGAATTTCAGTCTAATACTACGCAGTTTATAATCATATAATCATGTTATTAAGAAATGGATATAACATACACACGCACACACACACACATGCACACACACTCATATATGTTAGCAAGACATGGATACATGATCCGACATAATGATTTTAAATTGCGTTATATTATACTAAAAATCTATTTGAAATGATCCCCCTTCATTGCACGGTGTATATATCATTTGGCACAGACAACGTAAATTGAGTAAACGATGGAAGCAGCCCCATTTGCTCAAATTTGTTTATTCTATTTACGTTGGTTAGGACTAATGATACACCGTATAATAATAGATCATTTTAAATAGAATTTCAATTTAATATAACGCAATTTGTAATTATTTGTATGTATACAGACATAGAAAATACACTTTTTCGCGGTGACTATGTGGTTAATGTCGGTGGTGCAATCGCCAAAGACTGTTTGACGATTGCTACCCCAGCATGAAACTCAGAGTCACCACGAAGAATTGAATCTTCTATGTACACCTATTTATATGCGTTATATCCCCGATACTCTTCATACATAGATTACTCAACCTTTAAAAAATAATAGCAATATATATATATATATATATATATATATATATATATATATATATATATGTGTGTGTGTGTGTATATATATAGGAGTATATACATACTCGTATATATATGTGCGTGTATATATATATATATATATATATATATATATATATATATATAGGTCTAGTTAATCACTCAAAACTGTCACAGGGCCTATGTCAATTGGCAGCATGCAATGTTGGGTGTAATCAATTTCAGAAAGTAGAACAAGGAGTCATCTAGGGATTAGTTACCTCTCCCAAACATTCGAAGACGATAAGTAAAAATGTCCGATTTTCCAAAAGACGAGTGTGAGTGCTGCTGGGCACAAAGTAAGGGACCAATCTAGCATAAACTTAGATTATACATTGAACCACCACAAAGAACATATCGGATCGGGGGGGATTTAGAAAAAAAACCCAAAACCAAACAGCATAAGCACTGTTTTTTTTCGAGACATAATAATTGGTAAATGTTTGAACTTTCAGCCCTATAGCTCCATTGGGGTGGCCCGTAAGCCTGATATATAGCCCGACAGATCAACTTGTCAACTGAATAAGCTTATGTTGACGGTTTTATTAATTGTTATGGTTGACGATTTCTGATATATACGGATATATGAGTCGAATGCGTTAAAAGAGCTAGAGAAAAAGAAGAAGCAGAGAGACGGAAATTAAGAGAGAGAGAGAGAGACAGACAGGCAGAAAAACAGAGACAGAAAGAGAGACAGAGAGAGAGAAAGAGAGAGAGAGAAAGAGAGAGAGAGAGAGAGAGAGAGAGAGAGAGAGAGAGAGAGAGAGAGGGGGGGGCACTGAATTGGTGATAGGGAAATTAAGAAGTTCAAAAAATGAAACATTAACGAAAACGAAAAATAAATGCAGAAGAAAAAAAATGAAACAGTACAAATTCTTGACTTCATTTGGCAAAATTTGTTATTGTTTGTTTCTATAATAAAACTATTTGTTTCCAATTAGTTTTAAAAAAATAGAACAAAGCTGTCAAGATACTTGCAATATAAGTAAGTTGAAAATGTTTCAAGTTCTTAAATTACGAATGCATTCTTAACAACACATTTTTTTAATTCTAGAAATATTTAAAAAAAAACAACAAAAAAAAATAACTAAAGAATGATATGACGTGGTGTGACGTAAAAAAGAAAAAAAATCTCTCCCCGCTCATTTTCTCTTCCCTTCCTTTCTTATGAACGTTTTGATCGTTTTTCAGTTTGGGCTGAAAGAAATAGATTTTGGCATTCATACTACCTGCCGATAGTTGCCATAGGTAAAGGAAAACACGTGGGAAATAGGTAAAGAAGACTTAGAATAAAAGAGAGGAAGTTAATTTACGTTTAAAAGGCCGCAATGTCATTAATAGAAAAGTCGGCCATACGCATTCTTATCCCAAGAATGAATGCAACAAAAGTGTATAAGTCCGTTAATTTGAAATGCGATCCGTTAAATAGTGTTTGAAATTCTCGGATGTACAGATTTTCGGATAAGTGCGGACGTGTTTGTTAAGCTGTACGGCCGTAATTTAAAAGTTCTCTCATACGATACGAGGATTTTCACGTATTCTATGCCTGTTACTAATAGGAGAAAACTTCTTTTGGCAGATCATATCGTGTTAGGGATGATCAAATAAAAAATTGAAAAAAAAAAAGGGGAAGGCGATCAATGAATATTACTTCTCTCACCTTTTTTTTTTTTTGATCACTGAAAATATATGTAATAGATATTTAAAGACGAGCGAGTACGCAGCCGGACACAAACTAGGGGACCAATTTTGTTCAGACTTACTACGTAAATTGACCCCCCAATCAAATCTGAAGTTATTTTCTGGGCTTACCAAGGAGTAAATGTTGAAGTTTTCAGTTCTCTAGCTCCATTAGTGCAACCTGTTAGCACAACATATATATCACCAGCTAGCCAGCCAGACAGACTTGAAAACTGAAGAAACCTGTGTTGTCAGTTTTGGTTGATGGTTCCCAATATATATTGTCCTAGATATCTTCAAACTATACCGGTATCTGCCGCTTTTCGGAAGTTCTCTTCTCGTTATAGAGGCAGCAAACTCTCTTCCTCTCTCTCCTACATTTCCCAGTCTCTTTGTACCTCCCAACACCCCAACCACCGACGACTAAGCCTAAATTACCATCATTACAATTTTGTGGGGTCTGGAAACGTTGAAAAAATCCTACCTAGATTAACGGTAATTTGCTTTACCTCATTCCGGCTTATGAAAGATTGTTATGGGAACGCACAATTTTTGGATAACAGGAGAAACATATACCCCCCCTTTCTCTTTCTCTTTCTCTCTCTCTCTCTCTCTCTCTCTCTCTCTATATATATATATATATATATATATATATATATATATAAGAAAATTGATTTATACACATGTTTATATATATGTATATATATATATATACATATATATATATATATATATATATATATATATATATATATATATATATATATATATATATATATATATATAAACATGTGTGTGTGTGTGTATATATCAATTTTCTTTTTTCACTTTTTATAAAACACTTTTAATTATCAAATGAAGTATTCTGATACACATGTTTGGAACGATACCACTTTCTAGCAGGTAATAACACCTCAATGGGTGATTCCATTAATATACTTAAACAATTTGTTACATGACATTCCATGTTCGATCACCCACTTTCTAGAATCTCTCTCTCTGTCTCTCTCTGTCTCTGTCTGTCTGTCTGTCTGTCTTTCTCTCTCTTTATATATAAAGTAAATAAGCGAGTGGTTTGTCTGAATGTGCACTCTCTGTTAACAATTGTGACATGCCAATGACGAAACGTTTTGTCAAGTTTCTGGCGATGGGACTGAGAACAAGGAGGAATGGATTTATGATTTAAAAAGGTTATTAATGATGTGAACATAAAAAAAAACTGTCAAAAGTGCAGGATACCTCAATGTCGTCTTGCTACCGACCGAGTAACTCAAAGGGAGAGTGTCTGCCCATGCATGCGGAATAAAGACGTCTCTCAGTGATTGCTAAGTAGCATCAAATTTATTTTTGCAGACTTCTTGTGGAACATTGAGCCGCAGTCACTCTGCTGTACAGAGTGGCTACCAACTACCCTGCTATTCACAAGTTGCTTAGGAGGGGGAAGAATTGGATTAATGCCTCTCTCAAGGGCATTAGTGCAAAACGTAAACAGCCTCGAGCGAAACTTCAAACAGTAACCATTGAAGAACACTCCGCACCTCACAGGTGAACAACACCTCCGGCCTTATACCGTACTGGGCTAAACTTGGTAAATATCTGTATGCATAGGTTGCCGCCAGTTTCATTTGAGTATAAACGACTGGTTTCCTTTTAGTGATTCTTGAAAGTTTCAGGTCTGGTCGAGACCAGGACTTTATTCTTAAGTCTTCATGACTACCCGTTTACAGAAGATAAATTATCTCAATCGTCGAAATTTGTCAGAATTCAGAGTTTCTCCACAGTTTTTTTTTTACATCGGAAATCGAACCAGGGACCTTCTGCGCGTGAATCAGACCGACTAACCATTACACTATCGGTGCGGATGTACACAAGTGGATATATTTATATAAATCGATTAACCTTTGGACTGGGTGAGACAGAGATTGATAAGTAAATAGATAGAAACACATTTTAAGGAGGGGGAAAAAAGAATGAGAGATAGGTTTATTGATAGATTGATTGATAACTTGCGTTTAAGGTAACGCAACTCAATAGTTTTTGGAGGAGAGACGTGGAAGTTGGACAATATATAACATCTGCCAAATAGCTTTTGCTACTTGAGGACGGGTGAAGTTGAAAGAACGAAACAAAAATGTAAAAAAAAAATCATTGGTTTTGTGAAGGAAAGGTGGAGGTTTCGTTTGTCGGTAGGGGTAGGCTTAGGGTTATGGTATGGCCTGCAAGTCATTTGCATACCATTAACTTTCATTTTCCCCACCCTATCTACCCACCATCGCACACGCACACACACGTACACTCACACACACACACACACACGCACATATATATATATTGAATACATGCATACACACAAACTCATATATATTTATATCCACCAATGCATTTCTCTCTCTTTCTATATATATATATATATATATATATATATATATATATATATATATATATATATATATATATATATATATATATATATACATATATTCAATGTATGTGTATAGCCACCATCGCAAATGCACAAACATACACGCACTTCTCTCTCTCTCTCTCTCTCTATCTATCTATCTATCTATCTATCTATCTATATATATATATATATATATACATATATATATATATATATATATATATATATGTGTGTGTGTGTGTGTGTAGCTCAATTTTGAATTAAATAATTCCCACAAATGGAAACTTACACCTCCGCTGTACACGTCACTCATGATACTTAACAAAAACACCATCCATCAATCGAAAAAGACATTTTTTTCCCCTTTTGATATTTAAATCTTGTATTAGGAGATTTTATATACTTGATACAAGTATATAAATAAAGAGCTGACATGAACAGAGAAAGAAGGACGATTAAAACTGCACGCACACGCACGATGTGGAGGTATTGCAAGGGCAAACAGACAAACATTTAAGAAACAGGATTCATCCCTATCTGACCAGCCGGACCCAGACGTACTCGGAGTGGTATTGCTCTGTGTTCTCAAGTCTATGAGGCTCAGGATTCGTCTTGAGGCCCCAAGTCATGTATTCTCACGTCCTTGCGACAATAGTTGTGAACACTAAAGCGAATTTTTGAGGTGTTCCTGCCCACCTGTTAGCGTGTGTGGTATCCCTACATCAACTCTTTATGACGGTATTTTCAAGTGCCACATGATTTGTCGATTAATCTCAGACCTACCTGTTCCTAACGGTATTTGTAAGACAATATTTTATTTTTCAATAAAACTTTTTTTTATCAAAATGATTCGTCACCATTTTCGACTAGTATTTATTTCATCTTAATACTGATTGCTTACATCCAAATCACATTGAATTGACCGGTCAACGAAGTTAAGCCCTGTTAACTGTTCGTTATAAAACTGTACCCTACTCTATTCATTGCCAGCCACTCACGATGCTGGAGATATTTGACTTTCTTGGTTTGAATAGAGACTTGTCCATATTCTAGACTGGTAGCCGTCCAAGGCTGAAGAACTCAGTCGTCCTGCTATTATAGGAAGGAGGAGAAGAAGAAACGTATTTAGACCTTTCTGAAAGGCTTTAGTGCAAAGCCAACAAAAACTGTCGATTCCACTTTTCTGAGATTTTAACCATATGGCCAGTCACTCTTCATTTTGTTTTTTACATGAAAATTTTTGTGCACACAATTTCTAAAACCACCTTGTGTACAGATCACGAGCCAAAGCGCAGCTGAGGAAGCAGTCAGGGGCAGTTGGCTATTTGAAAATATCCCTTTATGAATAGTAGTTCACCTACAGCATTCCTACTGACCTTATCCAATAACAAGTCTCACTAAATGTTGGAGGGGCCCCCTCAAGGAGCCAAGCCCCCACTTCTGTAGCAACGCCCCTGATCACGAATCAGATTGTTGTCACGTTTTTTTCCCGTCTTGAACTGTGTAACTGAGCTA
>OY735229.1:12104585-12192085 GCA_963457665.1 Thysanoteuthis rhombus | reverse complement strand
AAGATTACGACAAGAGATTAATGTCACCTAAAAATTGTTCCATCGATCGCAAATGAAAAAAGCCTTGCTGTAAACCTTTATCACATTTTGACTATTATGTACATCCATCTTATTTTTTAGTCGATGGTTATGATTTCTGTAACCAATAATAGCACCCCCCCCCAAACACCAAACAAACAAAAAAAAATCAATAATGCCTCTATTACCTCTGTATAAGTCTCAGTAGTTAAGAAAAAAAGTTTTGGGGATGCAATGTACGATGTAATTATAGTGCTTTATTGGAAACTTACTTTCCGTTCATCGTACGGCCGTCCGAAATAATTTTTCAAAAACACGGCAATTTTTCTGGATATAATTAAAAATGGAAAAATCCCCGAAATAATTTTAGTAAAGTGAAGTAAGGGTCCAGATCAGAATTATAGTTGGAACGTGAATGGAATCAACCATTCCTTGAAGAAATTGACATGACGGAAGTCTTATTGATTAAAAGCACAAACAATTTCTTCTTAATGAGAAAAAAAAAAAAACAAAAGAAAACAAATCTTTACAGTTTTCCGGTTTCTGTTGTTTAATGAATGTTAATTTTTTAAAATCACAAATCAACTTAGGCCGTGATTATACGGCATTCTGTACACAGCGCAGATTAAAATTAGAGAATAAGCCCTCTGAGTAAATAATCTTTTTTTCCAATTTGTTGAGCTGCATATAAAGAAATATATAAAAGAAAATACTTTCCAATGTGTTGTCACATACGAAGTTATTTTTCCCCGGGCAACGCTGGGTATCCTTACAAGTATATATATATATATATATATATATATATATGAGTGTGTGTGTGTGTGCATATCCGTGTGTGTGTGCGCGCGTGTGTGTGTATGTGTGTATATACACGCTCACATATGAACTCGTACACACATGTATATATATATATTTGGACAAACATTTTTTGATACCTACGTGTTTATGTTTGTGCTTATACATGGATGTGTGTGTGTGTGTGTGTGTGTGTGTGTGTGTTCATGTACGTATGTATACATCCACATACGTATGTATGTATGTATGTATACATGTATGTGCTTGTGTGTTTGTTCTTATGTTTGCACTTACATATATGTGTGTTAGCGCTTATATGTATATTTATGTTTGCACACATAGACATTGTCACATATATGTGCGTGTGTATATATACATATATGTATATATAAGTAATTGAGTGTGTGAACTGTCAATTTTTGGGGTGGAAACCAGTAGTAAAAGGATGATCGGGTGACAATAACCGTTCGGGGTGAAATTTCCGCCCGGATAAATAAAGAAACATCTTGTGCGAAGAATGTTCTGAAGAAATCAGAGAAGGATGCCCCGAAAATCGTAAATTGAGATTCGAAGACTTTGTTGTATTAGAGGCACGGACATATTAGACACACGTGACACTTGCCTCGTTTTTTGCCTCAGTACTTTTACCAAACACAGGGGATGTATAAACACACACGTGCACACACACACACACACACACACGCACACACACACACACACACATATATATATATATATGTGCACGCACACACAGGCACATACACTTAAAAACGCAGAGCCTAAAACACAAGTAACGCTCACGAATACAGTTCGTACGTACACAGACGGAAACAATAACATTTAGCGATAAAAAAAAGGATACTCATATATACTTATATAAATGTGTGTACAAATGCACTAATATAATCGTGTTTCTTTATCTCTATGTATATGTAAGTGTGTGTGCGTATGTATGCATGTTCGCACATAAACAGACACACATGTACAAATATACATGCACGCATTCGTTCGTAGACATGACGCGAACGTAAACACAGACTAACGAAAATACAAATAGATACTCGCTTTCGCGCTTGCACGTATAGCACTCGTCGACACCAATATATTTCTGTGGGTCGATCGGAGTTATAAGGACTCCTGAGCATCGCAAGCCGTTGAAAGCTTGCTTAATCTTTCTGGAGTATGATCTGGTTACAAAATTAGCTTTATCTAACGAATGTCTGTGTAGTAGGGGCGCAAATACCCGTGGGATTTTGAATGAGAGGAATGATTACCAGGAATGCAATGCTAGTATGGTCTACTAACATGGACTACTTAGTGTTTGGCCTGAATTTGTAGCAGAAGGTCTCTGCGACGTCAAAAGTCCAAGACGGCCGCCACTATGTGGACTCAGATTATCATCACTAAATAATCTAAAAGATATTGCATGAGAAGTAATTTGTTCAGAAGCAAAAGAGACAAAGAATGATTAATACCCTTTTTTTTCATTGTCTCTGAGCTGCAGGCGAGATCGCTCCCATTAAATGTATTGGTCACAGAACTGCCCCATGTCTCGAAATCAATTGAAGATAGGGGCGTACTGTTATTTCGATATCATTATCTTCAAAGATTCATTTGGATTTGTGAGAATGACTCGACCTCATCTGATTCATTTGTCATGCCTTCAAGCCTAATTACTCCGAAACTAAGGGGTATAGGGACATTTTCACCAATCAATATCGCATTTTATTCCACATTAGAATATACTATTAAACTGAAACATGTAATGCTGTTATTCAAAGAAGGCGATTAATATTTTAGAACACAGTCCCATTGGCCAACCTCTTAATCTTCAACTTCATTGTTATTACAGAGCCGTTCACCATCACCACATTTACACAGTTCTGAACATAAGTAGACCATAACATCTACTTAGGACAACAAATCTCCGCGAGATCCTCAAAAGAAGAATAAATCAAACGAAGAATCACTGTAGGCAAGCCTTTGGCCGCGCAAGCTCAACTTTCACAAACAAGACGATCCCATTAATCCTAAAAAGAAGAGTATACAACCAATACATCCTCCTGATAGTCACTTATGGAGCTGAAACATGGAACCTAACCAAGAGACAAACCTGCAAACTGAGAAGTATGCAACGTGCGCATGAGAGAATCATGCTCAACCTCACATGGAGAAATCACAAGACAGCGCAGTATATAAGGAAGAAAATGGGTGTCCGTGACATCAGAAACTATCAAAAAACTCAAATGGCAATGGGCAGGTCATGTTGCAA
Organism: Thysanoteuthis rhombus; assembly: GCA_963457665.1. Taxonomy (NCBI): domain Eukaryota; kingdom Metazoa; phylum Mollusca; class Cephalopoda; order Oegopsida; family Thysanoteuthidae; genus Thysanoteuthis; species Thysanoteuthis major. The sequence continues at coordinate 12,189,000 of OY735229.1, read as the reverse complement.
GAATAAGAGACAACCGATGGACATCACGACTCACAACATAGATCCCTGGAAATCACGTAAGAAACAAGACGGAGAGATGAACAAGACAAATTCAGGAAATTCTGGCTCCGCGACGCCTATGATAGAGAATTGTGTCGAATCCTGGGGAAAGTCTATGTCCAACGACGGACGTTAAAAGACTGATGACGATGATGATGATGATGATGATGTGACTCTGTTTTGACCGTTCATAACTCATGATTCGAACCATCAACTTTGCTTCCAAAGACAACCATGACAACTCAGGTCAGGTAAAAAAAGAGCCGTTTCAGTGCCTGCTTGTTTTAGGTACGAGTACGTACTTTCATCGCCAATGTACAAGAGTTTAATTCAAACCTAAAGCACACAAAAGGATTCTCGACTTGTTAACTACTCAAATCCCCCTAATAAACTCGTTCCACAATATCTGAAGAACAACAAGCTATCATACTTGAGTGGTTCGTCAAATCAAGGGGAAACTCTATTCAAAGGAAAAAAAAACAAGCTGGAAAAACAAAACTTGTTGCGTTCAAAATCACTGACTACTGTTACTGAAAACATCAGTGGGAGAATCTTCTCTGGTTTTATACTAAAATATAAGATGAGTCAACAGCATCTCTTTCTGATAAAGCAATATTTTTAGCATGGAGAATGGAAAGATGTCTGATAGCTAGTCGGAGAAATGAAGCAAAGCCTAAGGCAGATACAATACTAATACTCCGATGTACGCCTAACGTCATGACATTACGATCTTTTATATTTTTTCACTTGATACAGATGTTCTTGAACTTTCACTCTGGCGGTCAACATTGTCCCCATCTGACATGTGACAGGTGTTGGGCTAATTAGAAGATAGATATCAACCGTATGTTTTCTTGCTTGGGTTCAGTAAATATGAAGGCGTTATTGGGGTTTCGTGCTCATTCAAGCTGTGATGTTACTGGCTGTTTGTATAAAAAAATTATTGAGAGGATCATTTGTCAAGTTTACTTACCTGGAACAAAAATTTCTAACATTGGTCAGCTCCGTTGGTACTTATTCACACACACGCACACAAAAAAAAAACGACGAAGAGAAAATCTCCTCCCAACGAACATCATCATCATCATCATCATCATCATCAGCAGCAGCAGCAGCAGCAGCGGCGGCGGCGGCAGCCTTTTAGCGTCCGTCGATGGACATACACCTTCCCCAGGATTCGCCAGACCTCTCTATAATGGGCGTCGCAGAGCCAATTCTTTCTGTACTTGTCTATTTCGTCACGCCATCTTATATTTTGCCGGCCCAGTTTCGCAGTTGATATTTAGGGATCAACGTGGTTAGTTATATTGTCCATCGGTTGTCTGACATTCTTGCAATATGACTGGCCCATCGCCACTTAAAAAAAGAATGGATTCTATGATATCCCCGACTCCTGAAAATTAGTATTAACACCATTCACTTTACGATTGTGCAGTGGAAACGTGCTGATTAACCACACCTAAATTTGCTAGAGCCATCGCATTTTGGATGGGTGATGACAGAGCACAAATACGCTCCAGTTATTTGCACGTTCCTTGTGCACTAGAATCACTCATCCAGTTAATGAGAACCTGTATCAAAGGCAATATCGTGTACATTGCTAATGTCATTCTCTCTTACCAGTAAGCACAGAACTGTGTAAGAGTGGTGATGACGAAGGGATTTGTAATAACAAAGAAGTTGTAGATGAAAAAACTGAACTCTGGGACTCTGATCATCATCATCATCATTAGTTTTTCAACATCCGTCGTTGGACATAGACCTTCCCCAGGATTCGCCACACTTCTCAATCATGGGCGTCACGGAGCCAGTACTTTCTGAAATTGTTTAGCTCGTCTCTCCATGTAATATTCTGCCGGCTTCGGTTTCGTATGTGATCTCGGGGTATCCATGTCGTGAGTCGCGATGTCCATCGGTTGTTCGCCATCCGTGCAACATGACCAGCCCACTGCCATTTGAGCTTTCTAATGGATTCTGCGATGTTCCTGACTCCTGTCTTTTCCCGCATGTACTGTGCTGTCTTGTGGTCTCTCTACGTGAGGCCTAGCATAATTTTCTCATGTGCACGTTGCATAGTTCTCAATTTGCGGATCTGTCTCTTGGTTTTGTTCCATGTTTCAGCTCCATAAGTGACTACAGGGAGGATGCATTGGTTATACACCCTTCTTTTTAGGATTAATGGGATCTTCTTATTTTCGAAGGTTGAGCTTGCTCTGCCAAAGGCTTGCCATCCTAGTGTAATTATTCTTTTGATTTATTTTTCTTTTGAGGGTTTCATGGAGATTCGTTGTCCTAGGTAGATGTAGTGATCTACTTTCTCTAGTTCTATGTCTTCGATTCTGATCTCAGTGCTTTCATCTCCGAGTTTTAAAACATTAATTGCATTCTTCGAATACCATTACACGTTTAGGTTTAATACAGAGTGTATTCTAATGCGAAAAGAAATGAACTATTGATTATGAAAACGCAATGTTTCATTAGTTTCTGAGTTAATACGTTTTTAAGCGTGTCAAACGGTCGGTTGGGTCATTATCACAAATCCAAATGAATCTCTAAAACTAATGTTATCAAAAAGGTGGGAACAATACGCTCTTATTTTCTTTTCCAAGATATGAGACAGTTCTGTGACCAATGCATTTGATGGGAGCAATCTCACTTACGGCTCTGTTGCAATTAAAAATAAGTATTAACCCTTTTTGTCCCTCTTTTATGCTGATCAAATTACTTGTTATTCAAATTTGAAAAAAAATTGTTATTGATGAAAATCTGAGTCAGAAAATCATAACGTTTATCATTTTGTTTTAATGGAGTCACAAAGAATTTTTGCCACTAAATTAATCAAAACACCAGGTAGTCTATGTTAGTGGACTATATTAGCAGTGTATTCCCGGTAGTCATTTCTTCCCATCATTCAAAATCTCATAATGTATCATTTGCTCCCCACCACAACAATCATGGTCCATTAAAGCTAATCGTTAGACATACGCCTCCCCGTGGTCTTTCCGATTCCTAGCTTCATGGAGTCCGAGTATTCTGAGCTTGTCTAGATCATCTCGCCATCTTACTTTTTTGGTGGCACCAATATCACCCATAATCACGATGGGGGGGGGTGTTTTTGGGTCTGGGAACGATGAAAATATTTTCTGTTTATGAATTGGTGGTGTTTGACTTTTTGCTTTACGCCATTTCACTTAATGGTAGCTTTCATATAAACGCTCTACTTTCGGATAGCAAGAGAAACCTCTATATACACTCACATACTTACCGATATGTATTGATATACATATGTATGCAATATTATTGTAATCTTTGAATTGACTAATGGAACCAAATTGATTGGCCCCGAAGCATATGGGTCTTCAGCAAACGATATACAATATACCAATATTTGATAGAAAAGATTTTTTTCTGGCTAGGGTAACGCATAAAAAATCTGCCATTATGGAAAATGGCGCTGAATTCTTTTGCAACTAATCTGGAATGTCTATCAAAGATATTCTTACTCACTGAAAGTCTCTCTAACATCTCCAATTGGTTCCAATTACCGATCCAAAAATTCCTACGGGACTCTATTACAGCGCCAGGACTATAAATAGTGACGCCTACCTAAGCATTCACTAGTTGGCACTCTCTTCCCCGTCTACAATTAGGTGAGCAAGTTACAAAACTGTTTTCAAGAAGTCTAGTATGACACCAGTTGCTGAAACAAGAATTCAAAATCAGTTTGCTGAAATCTCTTACCGTGTCACCATTAACTTCGTCGTCTCAAATTCAGGAAAACGTCATTCTACACAGCAGAATTTCGTGACAAGCGTGCTAGTCCCTTCGGCTATTGCGATAAGATCTGGAGGAAAACAAGGCCTCAAACCAGACTTAACTTAGTCAATTTAATATCGACAATAAAAACGTACACATACAAAATATCCACAGTCATGTGCCCACCTACGTACCCACCTACATAGGGCACTGGCATTTAGAGCGCTTAGCAATTTATACGCCCGCGTGCTTTAAGAAGCAAGGCGATATCAGAAGTCAATAAGAAACGAACTAACGAAAAAGAACAGGAAAAAATGGTAAGCTGTCAAGGAATTTGGGGTTAGACGATGCAGAGTCCTTGGGTTTTGATGCAAATCTTTCCGAAACCCAAAGTTGGGGTGATATAGGGGTTTTTGGGTTGCAAGGGGTTTCAGGCTGCAGGCGATATTTTCTTTTTGTTTTTGTTTCTGGAATGTGCGCCCGAGATTTGCTAATGCCAACTGATTGAAATCTTTAAGAGAAACAAAAAAAAATCTAGATAAAATACCCTGCATATTTATCGTGATGTTGTTTACGCACCGTTGAGGAGATATCGCCCTGATGAAACGTTGGCATGCTTAAATGCAGCTCCCTTTAATCTGAACAAGGGTGGCTTTCGAATTTCGCAACAAGTGCCCACGCATCACAAAATGATTGGCGCTACATAATCTTTCGTCTCAATCCACTTAAATACTGCATATAAGTTCTTTGTTGATGTGTAGTGGCGTAACAGTTACTAGCGCGGAAAACGAAACCGGTGGACTGAATTCGAAGTTGTCTGCGTTCACTTCGATCGTATGGCCTTGGTAAAGGCATGAAGCCATTTTTCTCCCAGCTATGGGTAAATAGCAAGACAGTTGAAGCCATTTAGCCTTTAAGGCAGTCAATTTCTGAGAAGGCTACTCATACAGAAAAATCGAAAAGTTGGCAGTCAGCATAGCAGGTCCCAAGCAAGGGTAAAGGAGGAGGGTTGAGCGTTGAGCGTTGGGCTAGCAACTCCATCCTGAAAAAATCGACTTGCTACTGAAATCGCAGCAGAGAGGTTGCAGCACTATGCTCCACAAGGAGTCTACAGGGGGAAAAACAAATAAACGAAACAATAAATTCTGCAGCGATTGACTAAAGCGAGTGAAGGAAAGAGGTTGCTAATTCTGTAAAAGAAATAGATTTTACAATACAAATGAACAGTCTGAGCCCAAATAGGATTGACACAGAGTTTTTAGAAAATGTACCAAAAGCTGAGGCCCGAACGTACCAAATTTTCCCAGCGTAGTACCAAAAAATACGAAAAGGGTCAAAAGCGCCAACTTGGTACGAACGTACAAAAAAGTTTAGAAAGCAAAACTGTCTTTTGGATTGCGAATACTAAACTCCGTTAAGAATGGTCGCCCTATCCAGGAAATCATACCTAGATCTTATAGACAAGGTAATGAAAATCCAACGTGAATGGATACGACATCTGTTCAGGCACTTAGTATCTACTAAAAAAAAAAGAAGCTTTTCAAACACTTATCCCACCGACCCTTCTACCTCCCAAAGAAATCTGCTAACACGCATCGGGGATCGCCATCAGCTGTGTCGTCGCATTTTTTTACGTTCAAATAGCATTTTTAATTTTTATAAAAAAGATATTCTGTCCTAATAATTTTAGAATCAATTAGCAAAAATGCATTAATTTCGACTTCTGAAAAAAAATGCGCTTATATGATGATAGCTGTTAAATTAGAACCAAACACGATCTTTTTGAATGAATTTCATTAAAACTAAACGCTCCTAATGGCATCTACCAAGAAAAAAAAAAAAACTAAAAAAAAAAACAAAACAAAAAACAGATCGAACTAGTTAGGCTACCAACTATAGAGTACAAAAGGTGTCTGCTCAGGTATAACGCGAATCGTAAAACTATGATAAAAAAGTCTATCAGATCATGGCCCGTGTAGTTACTGGACTGAATTCCTGATCTTAAGGTCCCGTATAAGATAATGCAATGCTCTATAAACAGGTGCCTTTTTTACAGATGGTTGGTAAGGTTGTCTCGTCGACTTTTTACTGGTATGAGTTCAATCCTTACAAAATGCCCAAGTGTGTCAGACCAAGTTAAGCTTAGGAAATGTTAAGAGCAAAAAAAAAAATAAAAAGAATGAATGGATAAAACAAAAAAAACACACTTATAAATAGTCGTTATTATCTTAATCATGACAATGAATAACTATGAATATGACGATCTGTAGTAAACTCTTGTCTTAACAGCAATATTAGATGACGCATGCGTTCTATCGACACATTTGTTTCTCATATTTCCGCATAACCATTATCGAAAATTAATTTGCAGCAAGAGCATTCGTAGATTTCAGTGCATTACTTGAAAAACCTATTACTTTATTCATTTTATTTGCTGACCCGTGGTTCGTTCATAGGACATTAGAGTGAAAAAGTAATAAAAAGTCGTTTTTGTCTGTAATTTTGTTTTTTTTTCATTATTAATACACATCATATAAAGTTCACTCGTTATAACGGCAAATTACCCATAACAGCAACCCCTGAGTGTGCTGTAATAGCGAGAGTCTATTGCACATGGTTTAAAATGAGAATCTTCTGTGTGATTTTTTTCTTCTGCCTTCTCATATCCAGTAGATCGGAAAAAACAAACTCTTAGCCTCCAGTTCGTTACTTCAACTACTGAACCAGTCGCAAATGTCACACACTAATATTTCAGTGCAAAAATAGGTGTGTACGAGCCGGCTTCAACCGTTTATAGTATTAATTTTTTCCATTAAAAACTAACATTAAAATAATTTCTAAATTTGAATGACCCGGCATCCTAGATCCTGTCCGCGTTCCTTTGATGATTGCAGCATAAAAGACGTCCCCTTACTTTTCGACGATTTGAAAGCACGTTATAATACTCAGAAGAATAAGATGGACGCCTTGAAAAGATTGCCAGCTCAATTGCTTCCCAACGCCGTCACGCATCAATGAAAACAGATGCAAATAAGAAGAGGAAGAAAGAAACTAACAAAGGATTCGAGAAATACTTGCAATCATCTGTTTTAAGTTGTGTCTCTGCCGGTTTTTATTTTTAGACTCTGAGAATTATCCGCTAAGTAAGTCAATGGCTTCGTTCTGTAAAAGGCGCCCGAGCCGGACTCATGTGTCGACCAAATGATTGGGTAGAAAACGGAAAAATTATGGAAGTCATTCCAAACAAGAGAGATCTTATAAGTGTAAAATGTGATAAAACTGGACAACTATGAAGAGACGTTAGTTAAGTGTCAATTCGCTTCCAGAGTCACAATCTTGCATTTACTGATTTTTTTCGAGTCCGCTATTTCATATGACTGGCCGATTCTTGTGTTTGTGTCCTCGTTGTTTCTAGTTACTCAGGATAATACAATAATTTCTGTTTACTTGAACCGTAACCCCAGTTTACTACCTGTCGCTACACTATCTTATAAGAGATATAAAAAAAGAACATCTAAAATACTTGAAAATGAATGGAATCAAGTGTACAGGTTGGTGGAACATCAAGAACTTTTACTTAGAATTAATTGCAAATGTGTTGTATCCTTTCGATCATTATTGTATCTGTCGGTTTTCTGTATCGACTATTCGATATCGGCACAATCCCGACTGTTATTGTATTTGTGTCTTTGTTATGTTGTGGTTACATAAGGTAATAAAATAACTTCTGGTTACTTGAATCGTAACTCAGTTCACTATCTGTCGTTCAACGGATGACTTACGTCTTCACTCCTGCTCACAATATGACTTCGGCCTCTTGCCTCCGGAACGATGCTCTCTCACATTGCGCCTTTCGCACCAGGCGAGAATTACGTTCAATGCAAGACTTGATACTCTGTCGAATTAGAAATGGCTCTGGGTGACGTCGAAGTTTTAGTGGGAGTACCCAACACGGAATTTTGGTGCTATGATAGTACGTAGGATCGAAGCGACAACGAATAAACAGAAACTTTCGTGTGGAGCCTCATATAAATGAAGGTTAGTCTACGGCCTCATATAAATGAAAGTTAGTCTACGGCCTCATATAAATGAAGGTTAGTCTGCAGCCTCATGTAAATCAAGGTTAGTCAACAGCCTCATATAAATGAAGGTTAGTCTGCAGCTTAATATAAATGAAGGTTAGACCAAGATTGGCAAAATAAATAGTGAACTGAATTTTAAGAAAGGAATATGGGCAACAAAATGCCGAGAACAATGTATTGGAACTGTCACGAATGACTCAAGACATTTTTAAAAAACCTTGAGAGTCGGCTGCGTGATCTCGATGTGACTGGAAAGCCAATCAGAGGAGACTGTATCAATCATGTGGACAGACAACCCCATGGAGTTTTTCGCTCAGGGGTGAGAGTCCAAGAAATGAACTTACGCACTGTGTAACATTCATTGCTCATCCTTGACATTCAAAATCGGAAAATCTGGATACTTTCCGGACAAGATAGCAATGCCGTTAGTAACTGCATCGTTGCTGTGTTTGGGTTATCAATTAAAAATTGGAAACGTTCGTGATTGATGGATATATCACGCCTCTCGACTTCTGTTGGGCGGTGATCACTAGTCCGAATTTAAAAGAAAAAACAAAACAAAACAAAAAAACACTAAAAAAAACAAGCATAAACACTACAGGAAAATTACCGAATGATTAATTTAACATAAACTTATATTGTAAATTGGACGCCACATTAAAAACCCATTTTGGGAAAGGATTAAAAACATTTATTTCTAGATTTAAGAAAGAGTAAATTTTCAAATTTTCCTCCCCCAAGTTCCGTTGGTGTAGCCAGTACGCATGACACACTCATACCCAGCCAGCCATCCATCCAGCCAGAGTAACTTGAAAACTGTGGAAACATGCTGATGCTGGCAGTTTTGGTCGATGAGTTCCTATCAACTATATAATAAAATTATGATGGTAAATTGATTTAAGGGATCATGTTTTATTCTTTAGCTAAGGATATAAAAATAGGCTTGCATCTGATACCAATCACCCTATATTCAACAGGACAATCCTATATTTCAACGAACAGTCCTATATCCTAGATTAGCTCGTTCTATAGTCCGATATATATATATATATATATATATATATATATATATATATATATATATATATATATATATATATATATATATATGTGTGTGTGTGTGTTTTAGAACTTGTTCTAGTATATTGACTTGTGAATGTACGATAGTCCTTCAAAAATTAGAGGCGCAAAAAACTTTCACAAAATGTGAAATCGGAAAAGAAGTATTCATTCAAATAAAAATAGTTCATTTTTGAGTTGCATTTTTTATCGCATTGTTTCCCAAAAATTGTCGCCTGCAGCGCTTACTGATCAAAATTACACGTGTATATTGCTTGCTGACTGAAATTAGCCACACTACGACTTATTTGTGTATAATTTTTCATTTTGTTTTCATATTACCCCCTGCTTTAATCAACAAAGCTTTTTGTGAAAAATGGCGATTATTCACATGTTCACATTTATTCCAAATTATCCAAGAGTGCTCATAAATTTCATTTAAAAAGCTCTAAAAATCCAGGTGGGGGGAAACAACGGGGCGTTTTTCGTCCTTCCTTCTCCGTACTAAATATCCAGTTCCCCAAATCCTAAACATGACCAGTTAGAAACTATGTTTGACTGAGATTAGTGCAATTTATTAAGCTTTGCAAACTTTTCATCATTGTAACTGGAATCTCTGCGCTTAATTGTATTTAACATTTTGAAAAGATCAAATGCACCGCCCAGTAATCTCTCACTGCCTTGAGAAATGTCATGAAGGGTCCAGCAGAGTACCCCAACAATCTCCTAAGTCACGGGATAATTGGATCTGAAAAGACCCTATAATGTTTAATTACAAAAAGGAAAAAAAAAGTCTTCCGCTTTTACAGAATTTTCCCTCGGAGAGAAGAATCCATAAGAGAGCAATGTGAATCCACGTATATATTTTTGTGTGAGTGTAACACTTTCCAATGAGTGCACAAATACTACACTCTGATCCTAGATAGAGGGCTGCAAAGCAGACCATTGATCCTTTACAGAAATCACATATACTCTGATCCTAGACAGAGCCTGAATTTATTCTGACCATTGGCAGTAAAACAACAGGTTCACACGTAAATTATCATTTTTGACGGGTCCCATGCTATTTTTTTTAAAAATAATTTTCTTTTGCAAAAGTTTTGCTTGTAGACATTATGTTAAAAGTATTTAATGGTCTGGACAGGTTTGGAAAATTAGTCATATTTTTTGAGTTTGACTGAATAACGAAATCGGTTGCCCGGTCATATATTATGCATCTGAAAACGGAGAATAAAAAACGAAGTAAGAAATATAAATAAAACTTAAAAGAGCTTTCAAATAGGGAAAGATGTAAGTGTCTACACGTGCACAATCATATCTATGCATAATTCATAACGTTATTAATACTGTTTTTCTTATAGTCGGAGCACCATTTCACATAAACGTTCGTCCAACAGGGTCATTGCAGAATTTATTCGAATGTTTAGGTTAGAAAATGTGCAAAGCAGGCATTAGCACAATTCCCTCTAAGCTATTATTTATTCTTTAATTTGCTTGGGAAAAGGTAAGATCTCCTACAATAGTCTTGCAAGAATATAAAAACGAACGCGCCGTTTGAACGCGTATGTCATTGAATAGTGCCGCTAGAACAAGTGACGTGAGAACGAGAGTTCACCGTAATGTAAAAACACATGAAAAAATAATGAATTATGATAAATTTCAGGATTTACACTGTCAGTTATCGAACGTGCAACACACACACACATATATATGTACGTGTATGTGTGTGGAACAGTTGTTACAGATGATACACTCTAATTTTAGGCAGAGGGACCGGAGCGACACTTTGATCCGAAGCAGAGTGCAGACAGAGGACCGGGGAGTGACACTTCAATCCCAGAAGGAGCACACGGATATTCTGATTCTTGGCAGAAGTGCCGATTCATCTCTGAATAATCTGATCATTTTCGACGGGTACTACGCTAGTCATGAACGTGTGACTAGAATTTTTTTCCACCTCGTTTCTGCTGTTTTTTTTTTTTTTAAATCGCAGCTCCTAGATCGTAATTGTACGATCGTTAATAAGCAGCGACGATTAGAAACAATGATTATCGAATAACGACCTGAAAATTGCTCTAAAATCAACAGAAATAAGATGGAAGAAATACTATTAGAAAAATCAATGATAATTGGTAAATTTCCAATAATATTAGAACAGGTCTGGTTAGTCACTCAATAAAAACTTTTACGTGACCAACGTCTTTTGACAACATGCCGTGTTGGGATGGATCAATAAAAACATTTGAAGAAGTTCAAGTCACCTCTCTGGAAATTGTTGGGCAGTAATCACTAAAAAGTCTGAATTTTCGAAAAACAAGCAGGCGCAAACTAGGGTACAATTTTGTATAAATTTATACGACGACCTCCAGGCCAAGCTAGACCAACTAAAAAACTGAAGAAACCTAAGTTGACAGTTTTGGTTATCTAATAGAACTGTAAATATTGTGCTAAATTGGACCACATTTTACGCAATGCAATGAACCAATTGATTTCTGTCATACTTACTCTTTAGATGCCGGAGATTAGTTGGTCATCACGTTATTTGGATGTGTTTGCACATCTCTATAAAACGCTTTTCGGTCGGTCTGTCGATCAGTCCCAGTTGAACAACAGAAATGGAAAGGAAGGAAGGAAGAGGTATGATATCATTAAAAGGCGTGATGTCATCAAGAAATGTAACATATATTCCGATTTAATTTTCGTACCAGCTACTAATGTGTAATTTTCGACATCCGATTAAAAGCCAAAAACGACCCCAAACGCCAAAAATGGCCATTCACGATTTTTATTGAAAATAGCACTTGCAGAATATTTCCATACCACAATATTTTACAAGTATGGGAATCAATTGACTCAAAGAAAAACCTCTTGCTCTTCTTCCTCCCCCTCCACCTCCTCCTGTTACAACAACCACTTTTGGTTCTTGTTTCCAATATTAGCAGGCTTCAACATTTACGAGACGTTTAGCTATTGCGGTCCCCGTGAACAGAGTCACGAAGGCATCACGACAAGCCCAACCTTCTCTCTCAATGCAATGAGGAGGTGCTGCCAGGGGCAACTGACCCCCGAGATTGAACACACTTTACTTTTTCGAGGCCATAAGACGCATTCTAAACGAAGTAAGTATATGAATGACTCAAGGAATCCTAACTTTCGATAAAAAAAAGAAAGAGGCTCATAAAACTGCAATAAGTTTAATAGCTCCAAGGGTTTAAATGCTTTCTTTTTATGACCAGAGGGTCCAAACGTCCATAAATAATCGAGGTCATCCAGTAATACAATCCGTACAACGAGCGAGTAATAATTTTAAGTCGTTTTAATCATAGTTCATCCCATTTACATAACAATGCACGGCGCAGTTTGGGTGTTGTCATAATTGCTAAATGATTCAATTTTAATTCTACGCCGCATAAAGTAGTTCAGAACGTAATGAGTAGACGAGATCCAGTCGGGCTCGGAATATCAACGTAAATACTGCGAAATGTAATCACATTAAAATAATACCATTTGGAGATACTCAAGATTGCAGGCTTTTTACGAACAGGTTTTGTTTAGTGGTGTGAGTGTCGTGGTTCTTCAGGAAAAAATACTAGTTAGTAGTATTTAACTAATACATAAAATTTCAGGTCTAAACTAATTACTAATTAATGATTTCTCCATATTCTTCTTCAACATCATCAAAGTCCACAGCTGGACAAAGGCCTTTCCCAGCTCATCCCATGACGAATGTATAGTGATGTGAGATATTGGGAAAGTAGTGGCTAATTAAATATGCTATTTTCTGTGGGGCTGATTTTGAATTCACAATTTCCCTTCTCCCACACTGGTTGCCTCCCAAGGCTATAGAGCCTAGTCTGCCCTGCTATTTATCGATACCGGGGAAGAGAATAGATGGAGTTATGCCTTTCCCAAGGGCATTGGTCGATGTAAATAGGGTGATATATATATGGGATTATATATATATATATGTGTGTGTGTGTGTATGTGTAATCGCTTTATACATCTTGTTCAAAAGAAGTGGATAAATAATCTGACAGAATAATTAGGAAAGCATTATATCATTTAAAAATCTATTTGAAATGACCCCCCCAGTTATTACACTGAGACAGCCGAGACAGCGTAAATAGAATAAAGATTTGGAGAAGAAAGGGCCTGCTGCAAGAATCGAACCTGCAACCGATTACGTAACTACTTCAATGTAGTGTTGTTCTTACCATTGAGCTAAACAGCTCAGCGGGAAGGAACAGCCCCCCAAACTGCTTCATCCCCAAGTTCTTATTTTCTATCCATACTTGCAATATTGTTTCTCAACACTGGCAATTATAATATTAAGAAAAGCATTTATAATCAAACGAAATAATTAGGATTGTCTAATATTATATAAAACTCTTTTTGGTATGACCTCCCGTTATTAAGTACAGGTTGGCGGGTGATTACGTAGAGGTGTATTTAGATATATTTATATATAATAGTCGGTTTTAATTCAGCACCTTCAAGTTGACCTGACACCTCCTCTCATTTTTCCTTTTTTTTCTGTTGTATAAAATGAATCTGTTTACTTTAACCGTCCATTACTTTATAATCAAAATTTTAGAATTCTCCTTAACTTTGGTTTTATGCACGTTCGTTCGTATGGGTTTTTCAAATCTGGGAGTTTTTATTAGTCATTTATATGTTTACATGTAAGCTAATTACAATTACCATATCCAATAGACTCAAGAACCCAGATGGGGTGTCGCCACCCTCTACTCACCATTCTCTAATTCTAAGAGCACGGACCCTTTGAAACTGATCATACCTTGATAAAAAAAAACGCGTCATGGATGACAGATTCATAATAAAATACCTTTTCCTAGGTAACACGACCAAATCTCATTTCTCTTTTGATAATTGATGAAACCGGTCAAGAGAAATTTTTGCTTTGAGATCATACAAGAAATGCAACTATCAACACGGGCGACGCCTTACCGATCGGGCTATGAAGATTACGTTTGAATCACATCGAGTAGCAAGATTTTTTGTTTAGCAAAATGATATGCACATAAATTGATTTTTGGCGTCAAAAAATATCATTATTTTTTGTTTTTATTGAATATTGAAAATGTTAATGTTATATCTCAGTGTGTAACAGTTGCACTATTTTTTTTTTAAAGCAATTTATTTAAGAAAAGGCCGGACGGGTAGTTACTTGAAACGTAATAGGAGAAATGTCTCTCTTTGTTTTTATTTTGTTTATCAATAAGAATTTAGCAAAACCGCGACTTGTTTTATCACAGGTCATCAGATCTCATGATTTGGCGATTTTGTTAAGTTTACCTGAGTATGAGGATAAGCCACCCGGTGACGATCTGACTCTAACCTTTTCAAATTTATCATTTGGTTGAAGATGTGGGAAGGACATGGAGGTCTAATAACTAAAGGGGGTGTGGTGGCAAAAAGCACCGCTGGTGTAATCAATTTATGTGCATATTATTTTGCTAAACAAAAATAATTGCCACTGGTTCAAAAGATATCAGGCCAGCTATTTAGCACGTATTAACCGACAAATGTTTACCTCAATCAGTTCATTTGTGGTCTTATAAAAATTCTTAATGCCCAAAAGACTTAAATATTTGGCCGGTCTAGGATTTCTTTTAAGTGTAATCTAAAATACTTAAACATGCATTCTTGTTGCTTTAGAGAAGATTTATGTAGAATTGAATGCGTCGTGCCAACACCCGATAATGCATGGACACCCGACTTCGTCTGAGGTGCTGACATAATCCCAATCCCTCTACAAGACCGCCATATTAATTTACGAAGACATGTCGAGCCAGTAAATTCCAGAAAGGTTTTCTTTAATGACGAAAGGCCGAAGATTGACGGAAGTGTTTCTAAGAATAAACACACGGCAGAATAGTTTCGATTCGACTTGTTTCTGGATTTTAAATCTTCGTCGAGTGAAACTGAGAAAAGTGTAACCTAAATGTTTTGCTTCATTTTTTTTTTCTTCTTACGTTTTGATTTATTTGAAATGCTAGTCAAACAGGTTTGGTTAGTCGTTCAGTAAAAACCCTCATGTGACCAGCGCCTTTGACCACATGCTGTGTTGAGGGTGATCAGTAAAAAAAAAATTGGAAAAAAGGAGTGATCGATGAATAAATAACTTATCTCGCCTTTTGTTGGGTTGTGATCGAAACAAAACAAGTGAGAACGCTGCCTTACACAAACTACAGGTTTGGTTAGTCGTTCAGTAAAAACCCTCATATGACCAGCGCCTTTGGCCACGAGCTGTGTTGAGGGTGATCAGTAAAAAAAAATTGGAAAAAAGGAGTGATCGATGAATAAATAACTTATCTCGCCTTTTGTTGGGTTGTGATCGAAACAAAACAAGTGAGAACGCTGCCTTACACAAACTCCAGGTTTGGTTAGTCGTTTAGTAAAAACCCTCATGTGATCAGCGCCTTTGGCCACGTGCTGTGTTGAGGGTGATCAGTTGAAAAATTGGAAAAAGGAGAGATCGATGAATAGATTACTTATCTCGCCTTTTGTTGGGGGGTGATCACAATAGAAGTTTTAATTAAAGAAAAAAACAAACAAAACAAGTGAGAACGCTGCCGGACACAAACTAAACGATCGATTTAGCATACATTTACTTTGTAAATTGATCACCTGCCCCACTAAAAAGAAACTGTTTTAGGTTGGGACCGTTTTTGTAGACATGATAAGAGGGAAATGTTTGAATTTTCAGTGCTTTAGCTCCATTGTGACGGCCTATACGTGTGAGACATACACACATAGATAGCCAGTCAGTCAGCCAGCCAGCCAGCCAGCCAGACTCACTCGAAAACCGAAGAAACCTATGTTGATAGTCTTAGAGACAGTTTCGGTTAATGATTTCAAATAAGTTTGGAAACCATTGGTTGAAAATTGTATAAAAGCAGACGACAGCTAGCAACGTTGTTGAGTTAGATACTAATGCACTGCTATCCAATAAGATTACGTTTTAGGGATTTGAGGCCTTGGAAATGTTATATCTGATAAAGCAGGAACGCAAACGGCCAGCAGACATGTTTTTTTCTTGGAGATTAGTTCGGGTAAATGCTATTTTGAACTATCACGTTCTTTTCTAAGAAACAAAAACGAAACAAAGAAAAAGAATACAATAAAAAAAAAAGAAAAAAGAAAAAAGAAATCGTCCATTGTTAGATTATTGGGGTAGATAAACAGGAATGTAAGACTTTTCCATGTAAACCGCCTAAAAATCAAGCTACGTTGATGGATATTTCAATATACAGTCATCTTACGTCAACTTCCGCTCGTCCAACTTACGTCCGATCGCAGATACGAGCTTTCTAACTGCAGATGACAGATATTTCAGCTGTTAGAGTAATACAAAAACTTTCGTAGTGTTGTTAACTTTCTGAAGAAAACGCAGTGTATAGGTCATGCTTGTTTCAAGTTTGTTTTGGGAGAAGGAGAAGGCAAAAGAGTAGACACCTTGCAGGGTTGAGCTAATGACTAAGTAAAAGAAACGTAATGGATGACATTTGTTTGATTCTCTTCAGAAAGACCTGGAAGATATGCCATGGTATTTTATGTTCTGCATATACTCCACTTCATCTTATAATGATTGACTTACATCCAGTTCGAGCTGTGTCTATATATAGATATAAATAAAAATTCCCTAATTTTGAGCTCAAACATTTAGCAATGTTTTCGCACAGTGTAGGCTCAGGTATATTCCCTTCGCATCGCTGGTAAGGATGGTCACCGACTTTAAATATAAGGCATGAGATTTCAAGTTTGAGGCATCTGGTCAATTCATTATAGTCGTGATGATGCCAATGGCTTCAATTCGGAGCAAAAAGTGTGTAAAGTTATAACTTCTGCTTGTTGAAGTGTGCATGTGTGTGTGTGTTTGAGATAGATAGATAGATAGATAGATAGATTGAGACAGAGAGAGAGAGAGAGAGAGAGAGAGAGAGAGAGAGAGAGAGAGAGAGAGAGAGAGAGAGAGAGAGATCAGACCAGTAAGTTTGCTCTCCACTTAACTTGGAGCAGTTGAAGGACCTGCTACCAACACCCTGGCATCAAATCCCAGAGGAGATGTTCAGAGGTCTCATATAATCCATGCCCAATCGAGTGAGAGCGGTTATTGCTGCACGGGGAGGACCAAAACCTTATCAAGCAGGTTGTCATAATGTTTTGGCTCATATATATATATATATATATATATATATATATATATATATATATATATATATATATATATATATATATGTAGATAGATAGATAGATAGATAGATGGATAGATAGTTGCCCTGCCTATCAAACGCCCCAAATGGTCGACTTTGAAACTCTTCTTTTTTTTTTCTTTATTCTCAGTGCCTGAAACTGTAAAGTCATAAGTTGGAAAAAGAAGTGGTTCAACCAAAAATCGGCCGTTGGGAAAGTGGGTCGGACCGAGAACTCTTCAGCAAGCTGTCGGGCATATTTTGGACTGGGTCTGCAAAGGGAAGATAACTTTCCCACCATTTCTTTTCTTTTCTGAATACAGGATTTTGAGATGTACCAGACCCTCTGACTACATTTATTTATGTCCAAACTCACAGTGTGTATATATATATATATATATATATATATATATATATATATATAGATAGAGAGAGAGAGAGAGAGAGAGAGAGAGAGAGATAGAGGGAGAGGGGAGGGAGAGGAAGATCTAGACAAGTAGGTTACGCTCATAATTACCTAATCAGTTCAGGGGATCTATTCGAAAGAGAAGCTGACCCGGATTGAAACCCATAAGTCGACTGATGACTGGACATTTATATCGATAAAACTATTTTTGTCCCCCGTCTTCTGGGATTGAATATCGTAAATATTAATTATCATCAGCAGTTGTTTACTTATGTTTCTTTATTCATGTATGGACGGATATTTACTCAGTGACGCTATGTCTGACACAAGGTCAAAAAGTAGAGCGCCCATCGAAGCAATGTTTGGCGGAACAAACTAGATCTCGTATACGATAGGCGCTCGGTATATCAGCTGACTATTTATTCGTCCTTGTGGATAGATAGATGGCAGGCCCATAACGGCTGTGAAGGCTGAGGGGGCCCGGTTCCCCAAATATTTTCCAGATGAAGGAAAAAAGAAGAAGAATGTAATAAAATATGAAAGAAAGAATAAACTATTTTGAAATGAATTGTGCAATTATTAGCCTTCCTTACGACAAAATTCCAGAATTTCCGAGATTTTGCCTGGAAGCCAGATTAATATATGCTTTTTTTTTCAAATTTTGGACTGCTGAAAATGGTATCAATTTTATCATCTCAGACAGCTAAAATGCAAGGAATTCGAGTTCTAAGATACTAGGAAATTTGAAACCCCCAGATGCATTTGGTTGTGTTGCCTCTTGGCCTCCAAACATTTCCCTTGTTATAGCCCAGGATAGATAGATAGATAGATAGATAGATAGATAGATAGAAAGTATCTGAGGAAAATATCCAGACATTTTGAATATCTCGAAAATAGGTTTTTACCGTCGATGTAACTGGGTGACTAATCAGAGAGACCCTCACTGTGCATCCGTGAACAGACACTCTCCCGTGAAGTTACTCTGTCGTCAGCAAGACGCCATTTTGTGAGCTTGTGTTCTATCTGACGGTTGCATTCACAATGACCAAAGGAGTCAATCTTAACGTCTCTCTCTCTCTTTCTTTCTCCCCCCCTCTCTCTTCTCTCTCAATGCACCCGAATACCCTATTATATTTTTTAGATTTCAACACGCTTCACATACATAGATATGTACGCACTGCAATGTATATTAACGTATACTTATGTCCAACAAGAGAACTGCACCTACATTAATCCCTGAGGGTATAAGTACAGAATGCCTATTACAAAAAACTTGAAGATCTCCAAATTCATGCGTATATGTTCATACGTACTGTACACAGACCTTTCAGAACACTCACACTAACGCACATAAACATATTTATTGTATTTATAAGATCAAGTATCTTTAAATGAATTTGACAGTAGACAACGCCTTTATGTTAGATGATCCTAGAAAATAATTTTTTTCTGAATTCTTACGTAATTGATAATAAGTCGGAAGTTCACTTCCGACCGTATAGATTGCAGGATGTTTTTTCTGTTCTCATGTTCATATATATATATATATATATATATATATATATATATATATATATATATATATATATATATATTACCTCTGCATACGAAGTATATGTATTCCCTTGTGTCTGTCTGTCTGGCTATTTAACTATCTGTCTGTCTGAAAAGTATCTCCAAAAAATTCTCGAATTTCAATGACATTTTGTGGAAGGTTGGGCCATTGGCTATAAAATTAAAAAAAAAGAAAATTTATTGAATTTTAGGGTGGATTCAGTAATTTACTAGTATGACACTCTTTTCAAAAAACACAAAAACAAACATACAAAATAGGATTTCTATTACTGTGGTAAACGTGAACGAAGACTGAACGCTATCATTAGTTAGAAACTGGACTGAAAGTTGCCTTATTCTTCAAGCAAAAGCATTTTAGCGGTATTGCACTAACAAAACATTCGCTACGACTCGCTGATTTTACAATTATACGGTCACAAACCCACAAACAAACAGAAATCAGATCGTTATAATATAGATATAAACTGCTAAACTGCTCGGAGTTCCAGGTCACATTTCTCCCCTTATGATACCAAGTTTCCCCAATTCCTACTCCATTTTGGAGAAAAAAATTATAAGTGTATAATATTGCTGAGAAACATTATTACACAGTGAATGCATTATTTGGCCTAGACAGCGCAAATAATGAATAGACAACTAATGGAATGGGGTACTGCAGGAATCGAACCTACGACCGATGGGTAGCCGCTTCAAAGTAGCGTTGCTCTTACTATTGAGCTAAACAGCCGCAGGCAATCTGAAGGCCTAGATATCTGCTTTATTTAGAGCAGATATGGACTGTGAATGAGTAAAATGAGAATTCGGAGATTTTTTTTTCGTAATTTTTATTTTTGTATTTAAATATAATTGTTCAGAATAGAATTGATCAAATAGATTAGGACTTTAATTAGTTATTCTTAAAGCATTTATTTTTCCTAAAGGTTATTTTATATCTTTCATATTATAAGAATTTTTCTATTCACTCTTTAATTGTTTTTATAGTATAGCGAGTTATGCATTGTTGCCGATATTTCTTTAACTGTTCAATCTATTTGTGTGATGTTGCATTTCAATAGCATTTTTTATGTGACTGCTATTTCCCATTAATTCACGTTTTTTGTTTAATAATGATTTTTCGTTTATAAATTCTGTAATGTGTAATTTTTCTACCTGGCAAAGTAGACTTTTTCTTCGATATTTTTTTCACACACCAGTGTTGACTTTGAAAATTCCTATTCCGGGTGTGTTGTTTTGTTTTTTTAAACTCCGTACTTATTTGAGTGAAGAGGTGTTATTCTGGTATTTTTCGTTGTTGAACGATTTCTTGTGGTTGGATTTAATCTTGAAACTAGTGTTAGAGTCACCCATATAGGATTTACTATCGATCGACTTATCGATGTAACTTGCAGTTACTTTGTAAAGCACTATTTTGAGTGCTGTTGTTTTATTTAGTTAGACATTCAAGGGGGTCTCTCCATTGCAATTTATTGTATTTTTACCTGTGTTTAGTTTATTGATGCTTATTCTGTTATGTTTTTGTTTTATTAGCAATGTTGTCTATGGATGAATGTGTTTCTACTGTAGATTTTGGGCAAAAAAAATCATGAGATAAGTATTCAGTTGTTACGGTTTTGAAACGTTTAACCAATATCAGTTTCTACATTTAAATTGACCGATGGATTATATATATATATATATATATATATATATATATATATATATATATATATATATATATATATATATACATATATATATATATATATATATACATATATATATATATATATATATATACATATATATATATATATATATATATATATATATATATATATATATATATAATGATTGTGTCCTCCACTGACAGCTATTTCGTTGTATTACAACTCTTCAGGGTGGCTATGGACAATCCAGTATCTTTTCCTGTACTGCTAGGTAGGTTGAAACCTTCGCTACAGGCCCAGATGCTCTACCCCTGCCCTACGCAGAACTGCACGGTCATTAGGACCGAACTAAGATATATATATATATATATATATATATATATATATCTTAGTTCGGTCCTCATATATATATATATATATATATATGTCCACTGATTGATTCCACAAGATATGTTGATATCTTCCAAGAAGAATGTATCGCCCCTCAGTTCTGCCCTTCTATTCCGTCGACGAAGAGACCTGTTCGTCCAATTGAAGGGTCTTAGGTAGGCGATAGTCTTACATCCTCGACACACTGTTTGTCCTGTTTAGATGTTCTTTCAAGCTGCATCTAACAACGGCACCTGTTGACGGGGAGACATAGGAACCTAAGGCGATCGGGGCAAACTTCGGAGCTAGAGTTTAAGAGAAGGGCCAGTGCCGTAAACCTGAGCGAGTGGACCCCATCAGTCATCAGTGCACCAGCAACAGACGTGTAATCTCCCTCTAAATGTTCGTTCGTTCGAGCAGCTATAATGATGATGATGATATATCATTCATACACATACATATACGGAAAAATAAAGAGTATAAAGAGGCAGCAATCGTTCATTCGAGCATAAATTATCAAAAATAAGAGAAAAATCTAGAACAACCAACTTTGAAACGTTCCTAAAGATCTTCGGCGACATCAATGGGAGGTTTGTATGCTAACTAAAAAATTAAGCAAAAAATAAATAGATAGAATTTATCTTTAATTTTCAACTATGTATGTTTGAATAAATAAATAAATAGATAAATAAATACACACACACACACACACACACACACATATATATACACATATGTATATGTAAGTATGCAATATACATGTATATATATATATATATATATATATACACATATATACTGAATGTGTATATGTATATATACACATGTATATACATATATATACATATACACATACAATATATATCTATATACACATACAATATATAGTATATATGCATATATACAAACATGAAAATAGAACTAGCACAATACTGTTATTTCATGTGTGTGTGTGTGAGTGTGTGTGTGTGTGAGTGCGTGTGTGTGTTCATTGACCCATAGCAGCAGGGTGGACATAAAATGAAATATCTCATTTTACTGATACATAACCAACGACTGCTGCTCTATCAACGCTGAACGTTTCAGACTTTTCCGTTGTTGATGAATATTTTTGTTTCGAAACATGTTTGGAATAATTCTATGTAAATAAACAATTCCATATATACAACACATTCCGGCACTGTCTCAACTTTTTACTGTATAGCTCACTCACTCACTCATTCACTCTCCTCCCCTCTCCTTCACATACACACACACACACACACACACACGTATATATATATATATATATATATATATATATATATATATATATATATATATATATATATATATATATATACGTATATTAGCAGACTTCTTCCCATTTTCGATGTAGAGACAACGTTTTAATTTTCTGTCTATTTTTTTTTCTGTTTGCTTGGCAGCACCAGAGAAAAAATCGGGAGATATCATCTTTCCTTTCTCCTGAAGTGGGCCGTAGAATGAATTGACCAAAACTTTTTGACTACTTCAAAAGTCCATTGCAAGACAAGTTATCCGTTGCTAGTAATTCATTGAAAGGCAAACACCGACTCACACTTAGAATGAGTTTCAATCAATAACCAAAAAAAAAAAACAAAAAAAAAAACAAACAAAAGAAAACAAAAAAAACAAAAACGGATATTTCATTAAGTTGGCCATAGAACAGGAATAACGGAAAATTCCTTCACTGGCAGTTTATGAGATTTTCAAGCAACTGTTCGTAGATTCGCGTATTGTTTCAAGCATCGTAAGTTAGAAGAGACGTCCGTTCACAAAACATCTTCGCAAACTAGGCCGACGGAATTAATGTCCAATATATTACACTAGGCAGAGCCACTTTGCCTCTTTTGATCACAGAAAGAGGAGCGCCCTTTGATTTTTAGTTATGTAAATTCAAAGTCATTGTCATTATGATAACGAATTTCGGTGTTGAAGTACTTGTCACGTAGGGATTTCATTTCCTTGTCCAAATATCCGTTACGCCCGCTAATCAAAGCACCTTAAAATCCTCGAACAATTGTACCGAGATCCCCAGTCGTATAATCCCACACTTTTATTTGAATAGCTTTCTTTTGACTATTTGTTTCCCGTGGTCCCTTAAAATCTTTCTCGATTGTGAGAAGATCACTGAGGTTTTCAATGCAGATAGATACGCTTTCGTTCTTTACTCCTTCATCGTCCCACAAAAGAAAAGCAATAACAAAAAAACAAACAAAAAAAAAAAAAAAGAAAAAAGAGAGAAAAAAAAAAAGAAAAATACCGGTCTGGTTAGTCACTCAATAGAAACCGTCACGTGACCAACATCTTTTGGCAGCATGCTATGTTAGACGTGATCAATCAAAATTGTAAAAAAAAAAAAAAGAAAAAAAGAGAGATCAATGAATGCAACTTTTGTTGGATTACTGAAAAGTCTGGATACCCCTCCCCAAAATAAAACAAAACAAAACAAAAACAAATACAAAACAAGCCTGAACATAGCCGGACACAAACTAAGAGACCAATTTACCTTTAAATTAAATTGTAAAGTGTAACCTCTTACTAAAAAGACAATTTTGAAAAGGAAAAATTAAAAAAAAACAAATGTTTTTTCTCTTGGGATAACGAGGAATAACTGTTTAAACTTTCAGCCCTTGGTGCAGCTAATACGTACGATTCATATATAGATAGCCTGACAGACAGACCAGCTCAAAAACTGACGAAACCTGTTGACAGTTTTGGTGACAGTATTGTTTAACAGTTTCTAAAAAGAAAAAAAACAGACGGTACAGAAAGCGAGCAATGGACAAGCAATTCTAAAGGATAAAATGCATTCATCTGAGCATTCTTTAATGGGCAGACGACAATTTGAGCTCTGAATTCCATTAGGATTCTATTTTTTTTCTCGTTACTCTTGAGCCGCCATCGTAAACCGATACACTTTGCATTTGACCTAGATTCAATATTTTGTAATTAAACAAATAGAAAAAGAAAAGAAAATAATATAAGAGAAAAAAAAAAGAAAGAAAAGAAGTTGAGTCAAGCCTCAAAGTTACCTCGGCCGGTGACAGTGAGTTCTAAAGCCGCACATCTGTGAGCACATTCGGAGCAATTTATCTCATTGTTCGATCATCTTTTTTTTCTTCTTTCGCCACCAAAACATAAGCGCTTAGACTCTAATTCTGTTTGTTTTCCAACTAATACAGTTTGGGTATTTTTGCCCCCCGCCAAATATTTAACAAGTAAACACTAATGGCCAGATAGCCATCTTCCCACCGGTTCCCTTTTGCTACCAACATCCAGGGTCTTGTATTATTCTAACCGATAAAATGGAGGGCCTGATAAGATTGGTGATTTTTGTAAGGGTATATAGGATCCCATGGTTAAGGCGGGAAAATACGGCAGAGAGAGAGAGAGAGAGAGAGAGAGAGAGAGAGAGAGAGAGAGAGAGAGGAAGACTGACAGACAGACAGAGACAAACAGACGGAAATTGAGGGTGAGGAATGGCCGAGAGAGATTAAAGAAAAATAGGAAGAGACCAATGGAACGAGAAAAAATAGAAAGAAATAATATTAGTACAAAAAAGTGGAGGAAGAAAAAAGAGAAAATTAAGTTCGCTAGAGAAGAGATCGTGAGAAAAAGTGTCAATTTAAGTATATATATATATATATATATATATATATATATATATGGTGTGTGATTGTACATGTGTGATCCTTGTCTAAATAAGCATAGATCGATAGATATGATATAAGCTATACAAGGGATAGAGATAGAAAAAGAAGAGGGGCATGTGAAAGAGACTGAGATAGAGTAATACTGGAGCAATTTAAAAAAAGATCAGAATAAAATAACAAAAAAAAAAAAAAAGAGAGAGAGAAGAGGAAAGAAAAAATTAATTTCGCTAGAAAAGAGATCGTGAGAAAAAGTGTCAATTCAAAGGTATTGTCAGACTCCAGTCCAAGTTGGACTTGACTTAATCTTCCACCCGGTAACAAGAACAATCATCACCAGATTTAAAGGAATACACTATTCATTATTTGTTCAACACGTCACGTTAAACCAAATAGAAATATAATATTAACATTTCCCCCACCCTGATTTAAAATCACAACCTAGGGATTGCTATGTATATTTATTTCTCTCGCTCTCCATCCATCCATCTATCTATCTATCTATCTATACATATATATAAAATTTGAAATCACGACTTAGATATTGCTAGAAGGCTCTCTTACCGACTGAACCAAACTGACAAGTCTTAATTCATTAATCTATTTATCATATATACAATTCAAAAGTTGTAGTAATCATCTCCAGTTGGAATAGTAATTGGAGAGGAGTTTCATCCTACAACAGCCAGGCTTGTATATCTATCTATTTCTATATTTGTATATGTCTCTCTCTCTCTCTCTCTCTCTCTCTCTCTCTCTCTCTATATATATATATATATATATATATATATATATATATATATACAACGATATCCATTGGAAGAAAACGTTTCATTTGAACTCAAAACTTTGATAACGACATTAGTCAGAACTAGTCAGTAGAATGAAATACTTAACTGAACAAATTATTTGAAAAATTTTCCCCATTGTCATTCAATCTATATATCTGTGGAATATCAAATCCGCATATTCATGGGGTTTCATCGAAATGGAAAATTCGCAAAAGAAACAACAGGGAAAAAAACTTATAAGCTATGCACACTCATGCAGAGACCGGAATGAGAGCACTCGAAGATATTGAAAATTCCCAACCATATATTTCCCATGTGTGTCGAAAAATACTTAAGGACCATATGAAATGTTAGCTTTCGAGAAAGCAATAAATATTAGGCGTGCTGATACTGAGGGAAACTGAATTGCAGAAATTAATTATCCATCTATATATGTATATGTATATTTATCTCTCTCTCTTTCTCTCTATCTATCTATCTATCTATCTGTCTATTTCTCCCCCCCTCTCTCTCTCTCTCTCTCTCTCTCTCTCTCTCTCTCTCTCTCTCTCTCTCTCTATATATATATATATATATATATATATATATATATATATATAATTAACTATTGAGTCATCCATGGACAGCTGTTTCGTTGTATTACAACTCCTCAGTGTGGCTATAGACCAGTCATTATCCATCCAGTACCACGAGGTAGGATCGAAACCAGCGCTTCAGGCATTTTAGCCCTGCCCAACGCAGAACTGGACGGCCCGTAAGACTGAATTTAAGCGATATATTTACTTACGCACAATTTCCCATCCACCAGAGTGCTCTATTCCAGAGTTGGAAGAGCATTGCTGTATAGCATATATATATATATATATATAGTCATGCAACGATATAAATTAGAAAAAAAAACGTTTTCATTTGAACTCCAAACTATAATGCTAATTTCGTGGATTTACATATACGAAGAATTCACTGAAACTACAAACACATTCCTACCCGAGATCTATATCTACATCTAATTTATGTATCTCTTGTTTCGCCCCCCCCTCTCTCTCTTTATATGTAGTTCTCAATTGAATTGACAATGCCAACATTATGAAGACATTAGAGTGGAACCTATATTCTGTTAGGCACCGGCGTTGAACGAGTAGCATATCGAACATTCATACATCGCTTAATTGAAAGAAGAAAAATGAACGCCGTGCAGGACTCGATATTCAACTCAGTTAACACCGGTGCCGGACAAAATATAGTTTGCACATAAATGTATTTATCATTATCATATATATGTGTATGTATGTATGGAATGTATTTATAATGATCACAATCGATCGGACATAAACTGTCCATTCTGCTAATATACACATTATTGCCATAATGGAACACACATATATACATATGCAAGTGTTTGTGCGTAAAATTGTGGAATGGAGATGGGTAAGCAAGGGAAAAGCATTCTCGGATTCTAGCCGTGCTATAGGAGCGCTGTTAGCTCAGATGGTAAAAGAAAAGCTGCATTTAGGCTGCTTCCTAGGTGGACGCGTGTTCGAGTCCCACACAGCACTTATTCATGCGAACAATGAATGTTTGATATGTTACACGGTTAAAACCGGTGTCAGACGACGTATAGTTCTCACTCTAATGTCTTTATGATTATTATATATATATATATATATATATATATATATATATATATATATATGTGTGTGTGTGTGTGTGTGTGTGTGTGTATGTGCGTGATCCTCGTCTAAATAAACGCAGCTCGATATACAGAGCTATTTACTTATGTAATGAGCAGTGTTATGTTTCTGTTTTGTGTGTCCGTAACAACAGTGTCTTCCAATCAAAGGTAACAATTTTGTTGATAAACATATATCTTTCTCACCACGTGAAACAATTGACTTTTCTATTGAAACGATATCAGAAGTTTGTTTTCGAAAAAAAAAGTCCCACCCAAAGAAATTAAAAAATATCATGGAATGTTTTCAAGGGGATACATTACACCGTACACGGATATATTTGAATTTCAATGAGATGATCTTCTGTGAGAAAGAAAAAAAAAATACTGAATTCCTTTCAGGAAAAGAATCCATAATTCCAAGTGATGGGTAGTGGGTATTTTTTTTATCAGCTAAATCGTTGACTTTGAGTCCAGTGTTACGGATTCAGAACCCGGAAAGTCACAGTGTTCACTGAATAAGTAAAAAATGACTATTACTTTCTTTAAACTTTGTTTTTGTGATCAGGATAGTGGTCTCAAAGTATGATTTTTGTTTTTCCTTCATGGGATTAAAAATGTGCAAATTCACCTGATGACAAACAGGAAAGGAGCTTATTTCAAACTACTAGTCACAAAAGACTACTTCGAAGGGGATAATTAGCATTCTCTATACTTTTTCATCATCATCATCATCATCATCATCATCATCATCATCATCATCATCATCATCATCATCATCATCATCATCATCATCATCATCACTCTTTTAACGTCCGTCGTTGGACATAGATCTTCTTCAGGATCCGTCACATTTCTTTCACATGGGCATCGCAGAGCCAGTATTTTCTGAATTTGTCTAGTTCATCTCTCCATCTTGTATTCAGTCGGCCCCGATTTCGCAAGTGATCTCTGGGGGTCCATATTGTGAGTCGTGATGTCCATCGAGGAAGTTTAATCATAACAGGAGAAATAGTAGATGAGGAGAAAGAGAAATATGAGAAAGTGAAAGAGAATATCGGTGTAATGCTAAAACGACCTAGAAATGAAAGGGTTAGTATAAAATAGGAAAAAAAAGAGGGTAGAAGAATAGGAACAGGAATGAAAGAGAGAAAAATAAAGAATGAAAAAAAAAAGAGAATGAGAAAAAATTAGGCTACAAGCCTGGCTGCTGCTGGGTCGAACTCCATTTCCACTTCTATTTCGACTTAAGATGATTACTGTAACTCTTGTATTGTATATCTAAAAAATGAAATATTATATATACATACACACACACACACACACACACATATAAATATATATATATATATATATATATATATATATATATATATATAAGGTAGCTGCTTAAACTTAGCATTGGTTTTACTGTTGAGCTAAACTGTTACTTGTATGACTTCAACTTTATATATATATATATATATATATATATATATATATATATATATATATATATATATATATATATATATATAATTATATAAAAGTATTCATTTATTAGGATGAAATTAGCCCTTGCCTATCTGTAAAAATGTTTTCCTATGTATATAAGATTTGTCAGTTTGGCTCAGTCGGTAAGATAGCCACCTGCTCAATCGTGTATTCAGATCACAGTAGGGAAATATTGATCTTATATATCGGTTTGATTCAACGCGTCAGGACAGAAAACAGCGAAGAGTTCAAAATTAGGTGAGGATTTCTACTGCTGCTGTTGTGGTTGTTGTAGAAAAACAAAGTCAACTCCAAACTTGGACTAGAGTTTGGCAAAAGAAGAAAGAAAGAAAGAGGTCGATGAATCAGAAAATGTGTGTGTGTGTGTGTGTGTGAGAGAGAGAGAGAGAGAGAGAGAATGGGTAAGGTCGGTTTCGAGCTTGGTAGATGTCGTTGAATGAAGGCAGAATAAAAGAATAAAAAAAGATTAAAAGCCAGTTGGAGCAGAGAAAAATGAAAAAAAAAGAATGAGTGAAAGAGAAAAGAAAGAAAAAGAGAGAGAGAGAGAGAGAGAGAAAGGTAAAAAAGGACAGAAGGAGAAATAAACAGGTAAAGATATTTATGTTTTTAGTGGAAAGGGAGGAATTTGAATATCAGTAAGCTTCGTTGAGCCCTACTCTGTAGTTCAGATAATTGCTTATTTTATCACTGGTGTCAGTTTTCGAATGAAGGTAAAAACTAGGATTTTGGTTACGTCAAGTAACTGAACATGCTACAAAATGCTTTTCATTTTAAAATATATCAAATAAAGTTTTTCGTATAAATCAGTTGAATAGGAATGATGCCACTTGTAAGTTCTAAAAATTTTGAGGCGGAGCAGACAATGTGGGTGGTTGAAAGTGCAGGGTTATTGGGTCGCCACAGATGACTTCATGATGGATGTATCAAAAACGAGCCTGACAGAGCCAACTCCTCTTCACGTTTGTTTGAAATCAAAGTTATTTTCCTCCTAGACTTGTGACCAATCATAGCTGCAGAACCAAGTCTGTCTTTCTATTTATCCAGAGATGAGAGGGAGATATAGATTCATATTTTACTAAAAGGCAAAATGCAGACCTGGGAAAAGTACACCACTACATCTACCCAGGACAACGAATCTCTATGAAAATCTCTATGAAGAAGACATCAAGCTAAAAATCGATGTAGGATGACAAGCTTCCGGTAGAGCAAGAAAATACCATTACTTTTAAAAGAAGGGTCTACAACCAATGTATACTCCCGATAGTCACCCATGGAGCTGGAACGTATAACCTAACCTATGGCCCTCAAACTGAGAACCATGCAACGTGCACATGAGAGAATCAGGCTCAACATCACACGGAGAGATTACAAAACAGTGCAGTGTATTATAGAAAAAAAAATGAGTTAGGTATATCATATAATCCGTTATAAAAACTCTTATGGTAATGGACTGGTCATGTTGTGACAATGCTGGACAACCGTGGATCCCCAGAGAACATATGCGAAAGAATGGCTGGCAAAATATAAGACAGCATTTCGAGGGGTGAGCTGTAATTCATTGGGAAAAAAGAATCTAGGAAATACGAATATTAGTTAATCATGTTAATTCTGTTGTAAAAATATTTGTGTTATGAATAAGAACAGAGATTGTAGAAAATTTTCATCTAAAATTCATGAAAAAAATTCGGGAATTTTTATCGACGAAGTATTGCTTTGTTGCCAAAAGTCTGTTGGCGTCTGTTCGAGGGCTTCGAGAGGTAAAAACGAATAAGAAATCGATAAAAACGTATTGAAATTTTTGATCGGTATAAACTGGCTATTGTACTCACAAACTGTGCAAAATTGCTATCGAAATAATTGAAAATTGGCGAAGAAAGATAAAAGTGATTTCTATCCTTTGTCTTTTATTAGAGAGTGGAGCCGAAAGTACGCTAATGACGTAAACATTTTTTCTAACAAATTTGACTTAATCAAACAGGAAAAAAGCCGCTCAGTGTAATGAATCATGTAAAATTAAATTTGAATTGGTGAAAGCAATAGTTATAAAAGAAGATAGTCCTTTTGTTTCAACTGCAGACCATACTGAGGGGATTTTTTTTTCGTCTCAATTAACTGTTTGGAATATCTCTGTGGGTGATCATGTAAGACTAGGACAGGGGTGTATTTTTCCGCCATCTTCCGCCAGATTCCGTCTGGAGAAATGAGGTGAGGTCATGTTGTTATACACCAAGTCGTTCAACAAAGAAACTCATCCGAATAAATCAATGTGAAATAGGTTCCACCAGATTTAGAGGGGGAAAAAAGGTGAGATGAGAAGGATTAGCGTTAGTGACAGACAGACAGACTGGGTCATAGAAGGATAAAGGGGAGAGGGTTGAGATATTTTGAGAAGGGGGGGGGAGAAAAAGCAGGAACAAACCTAAGGGGAGTCACAGACTGAGTGTGTGTTTGTGTATGTGTGTATATGGGAGAGAGAGAGAGAGAGAGATTGAGAGAGAGTGTGCGAGAGAGAGAGAGAGAGAGAGAGAGAGAGAGAGAGAGAGGGGAGTTGGGATTATGAAATTACCGACCTCACGACAGAGACCAACCAGGAAGTGAAGTTCAATCTAGCCTTAGAGCTATATTCGTGGATTGTAAAACGACCTGAGAGTTATGATAAAAAGACGACAATGATATGATGATAGATAAAAAAAAAGTCTGCCCAGGAAGCACCCTACCATTTCCAACATCCCGAGAAGCGGTTGCGCTGGCTTGACATAACTTGGAAATTAATCAAGGGGATCTTACTGCTCATAGCAGGAAAGACACTCTCCGATTTGGGCACCGAGATTGAACACCTCACGAAGAGATTTCAGACTGTTGGCGAGATTTTAAAAAAATTCTTTAGCGGCCGTTGAATGTAAAACGATCGAGCGTTGCAATAAAAAGCAACAATAATAAGATGAAAGATAAAGCAGCCAAAATTAACAAGGACAATGAAATAGATATCGAGCAAAATAAACAGATGAATATACAGGTTTGGTTAGTCACTCAATGGAAACCATCATGCGAGAACAACGTCCTTTGACATCAGACTGTATTAGGGGTTATCAATGAAAAAATTGGAAAAAGGGGTGATTAATGAAAGTTACTCCTCCTGTAATTCGCTTGGCGGTGATCACAAAAAGTCCGAATTTCAAATAGGTAAGAGTGAATGCTACCAGACTCAATCTAGGGACCAATGTCACATTGTTAATTGAACAACCGACTGAAAACCTATTTGGGAGGGTTCATTTTCAATGAACAAAAAAAAATACTTCTGTTTTGGTAGACATAATGAGTAAATGTTTAAATTTTCAGCCGTTTACTCCCAATGGCATGGCCTGTACGCATGATACTAACATAGCCAGCCGGACCAACTAGAAAACTAAAGAAACCTTTGTTGACAGTTGTGGTTGACGGTTTCTTACAGTGGTTAGCAGATGGACAATGAAACGAAAGACGGGGGGGGGGCGTTTTCCACAGAGGGATGTTTAGCAAACTCATCTCCCTAACCGATTCGCAAAGTGTTGTAAGTCCGATCTCCACAAGGCGATTTATACAGTGACTTTGTGACAGACTAAGCTAAGCATTGTAGAAAAGGGCACGACTTGTGGATAAGGTGATTGCATACCCCAGGATTTCAAATATTTATTTTGAAGACAAGCAAGTCCCTCCGAAATTTTTCTAAATCCTTCTTTCGATCTGATTACGGTCAAGGCACAAATGAAGCACCGGTTCCCACCAGATCACTGAAGTTAAGCACTGGAGATCCTGTTCAGTGCTTAGATAGGTGACCACTTCAGAAACAGCAGGTACTACACGTATTGACAACCTGAAGCCAGACTAAGCTAAGCTTCGTATAGTAATGGCATGTATATGACGTGTGTGTCAGCTGTGACAAGGTTCTGGTTTTTAGGTGACCCGTGATAAGCCTGAAATTTCAAGTTATATTTTACCGAAGTCATAGTTTTTTAAACATGTTAGGAAAATAGACTGCTCATCTATAAGTATTTAACTGAGATTATAATAAATATATATACAAGAGAGTGAACCCCCGATAATAGGATTATTCAAAAAATTAGAATTTCGATACACTGTGCTAAAAAGGTTCTACTTCACTGGCTTATTGTATAACAACTCTCCATTTTACGATTTGGCCTTCTGCTGTTACTAAACAAAGCTTAGTATCGATAGGAGTATGTTCAACAAGAGACAGATAGACAGATAGATAGATAGATAGAGGGAAAGAGAGAGAGAGAGGAGGTAGAGAGAGAGAGGGGGTAGAGAGAGAGAGAGAGAGAGAGACGGGAGTAGAGAGAGAGAGAGGGAGAGAGAAAGAAGAGAAAGTTTTCTTGGTAATTAAATTATCTTTCTCTTCTTTCACCACTTGATCTCTTAGTATTTCTTTTCCCCCCTGCTCCGTTCCCCACCCCACGTCTTCATCTGCAATCGGTGTTATCGTTTCTTTGTCCCGCTAGCGATAGCCGAGGTAGGAGTATGTTTGCAATGTAAACTTTGGGTTAAGATCCCACCCACCGAGTGGAACCCGACATGCAAATAACAATAAACGACGGGTAAGAAAAAGGAACCCCGAACCCCCTTTTTTTTTTGTATTCTTTCTTCTCCCTTTTCTTGTTGTTGTTGTTGTTGTTGCCGTTCTAGCCCAAGATACGGAACACCAAAGACTGGAGGGCCATGAAAGACACGTGCACGCAAACCAACGTTTTTCCTCCCACCATCGGGAGCTACTATTTTCCGTTTGTTTCTCTTAGTCATTGCAAATATTACTCCCGATACGATTAATAACTTATTGAAAGAATAAACAGCTGAGTATTTCGAATACAGCTATGTATCGACAGACGTCGATTGGCCGTTTTGAGAAATTACATTTTGAGAAATAACAAGGGAAAATATACAAGACAAAAGGGTTAGAGCTGTGCTTCTAAACCTTTTTTACTCGATGCCCTAGCTCAAAAGAGTTGGTGTCCCTATTACAATAATAAAACAAAATTGGCCTTGAAAAGGTATAAAAGATATGACGTTGAATTGGAAAATTTTCCAAAATTCATAGTTTTCTGTAAGGAAATAAGTAAATTGTGAAAAAAGAAAATATACTGATGTATGAACACTTGGGCTCTACGTGTGAGATTTTGTAATTTTATTATTGTGTGCGATTTAGTAACAGCAGAATTACCTCATCGCTTTTTTACCTCACATAGTTAATGAATTAAGCATTTCGTTACGACTGAATCTACTGCAAAAAATAGTGATTAATAGTAATGTGTGATTAGGAAGCCTCAGCACGACCCAGTCTTAAGCCGAGGAATGCTTATCGATCTTCATATCCGAATTCCAAATTGCCCGCCAATATATTCAAATTGCCCGCCAATATATTCAAATTGCCCGCCAATATATTCAAATTGCCCGCCAATATATTCAAATTGCCCGCCAATATATTCAAATTGCCTCTTTATTCAGAATCATTGATTGATTGAATAATGACCGTCTACATCGTTGTTTCATTTTGTTGATTTCTTTTACATATAATTCATATGTGATAATTGAAAATATCGAAATGAAAATATCCTGCCTCATATAGAATTCGTACTAGTGGGTAGCGGTCTAGTGGGGTCTAATGAGAGTAAACGCGACCTTCGGAGAGTGCTTTGAATTCACAACCTTGAGCCCAGTCTAGTGAATAGAGATTTGAAATGAGATATCTCAATGAATCATCCTATGTATTCATGTTATTTTCGTTGCTTGACCATTAGTTCCAGGATGTTTGTCATTGTGCGAAGTTTTTTACATTGGAACTTATTCGCCAGTGTTTTAAAAGTGTGAGGACCGTTGTGCACGGACAATACGACTACCTCAGCCCCAAGGTGGTTTTTCTGGGGTACGTAGTGTGTATGTGTGTGCACGTGATTTTGGGAGAGACATGTTGGATTCTTTGGCCGTCACCCAGCTTTCACGTAGCAACAAACTTTGAAGTAGTAATGAAGGAGCTTATTTCGAGTCGATGTGTTGTAAAAATGAAATGAATTTGACGGAAACTTTTCAATAGTCCACGAATAAAACCTTTACATAAGCATACTGATATACGCAAACATCACACCCTTTCCCTTTCATTTATCGCTGAAAAGATTCAGATCTAGCGAAATCTAGCGATAAAACCACTAAATCGGCTACTCTATGTCAGAGGAAGGACAGACATGGCGCCCGTATTGGATACGTCCAAAGCTCGAAATACATGCTTGCGTATTTGGAAAAAAAATTCATGCGGCACACTTAAGGAATAGTTGCGACACAATATTGTGTTGCAGCACACAGTTTGAGAAACCTTGGTGTACGTGAACATAAGAAAAGAAGCGGCTCTAAACAGTAGAGACAATGTACGTTACTCAATGTATACAAAACCTCTCTTACGACAAGCGTGTCCCATATTGAAGTCATTAAAAAGGACGTTGTAACTAAAGTTGCTTCAAGTAACACATCTGCAGTTCAACTCGGTAATTGGAGACGTTATATTGTCGTCTGTTTTTTTTTTGCTTTTGGGAGAGAGTGAAGGACACAATAGTCGACTGGCTGTTAGTCTGTTAGGTGTGATATCTTTACAGACGAATTCATTCTCTTTCTTATTTTACTTCTATTCTTTCTAGATAGACGAGTCCATGGACATGTGCGCACATAGCCTTATCTATATATATATACATTGTGCATTCGTACTTATGTACCTATGTCGACTATAAACACACACACACACGCACACTCGTGTGCGCATATTTATGTATATAGGACGCCTGCAGTAGATTGGTTTGCTAGCTACTTTCACCGACCATTGTTTGTGTTATGCTTTCAGTCCTCATAGGATTTCCCATTACTGTGGTCTTGTGCGAGACTACGTTAACCTTAGTATATATTTATATCTATATGCAGT
This sequence comes from Thysanoteuthis rhombus, assembly GCA_963457665.1. Taxonomy (NCBI): domain Eukaryota; kingdom Metazoa; phylum Mollusca; class Cephalopoda; order Oegopsida; family Thysanoteuthidae; genus Thysanoteuthis; species Thysanoteuthis major. The sequence continues at coordinate 12,153,266 of OY735229.1, read as the reverse complement.
TTATCTATGCATAAAAGTATGCAAGTGCATTTTTATCAGTGAACGTACTTTACTTAATTTATTCTTATTGGTAATATTATGGCCTTGTCGATCAACACTATTTTTAAACTGAATCACAAATTTTTTTAAAGAAGAAATTATTATGTCTCAATAAATTCTCAGCCAGAAATGTTGTAAGCTTTTGTTATTCAGTTTGAAAATAGCCTTTATCAGCAAGGCCGTAATATCACCGATAAAAAATAAATTAAGTAGTACGTTCGCCGAGAAGGAAAACGTATATTTATACTTATTATTACTATGCTACTAAGAATGTCGTTGAAACAGTTAAAGATATATAAGTACGACTATTCAGAATCGAAAACATAAGTTCATATCCAAATATATTATACAGGGTGCTCGATTTGAAGCTGATCTATAGATATTTAAGCATATAACGCCAAAACGGTGCTATTTTCATTGTATTGATCTTAGAAATAATTGGGTATGTAACAAATGAAATATTTTTAGATCACAGCTACTGATCATCTGACAACTGAAGAGTGGATAGCTGCAAACCGGTCGTTACTTTTTATACCATCATATGGGACGTTACTTTTCGGCCATCATATATATATATACATAACACTTATCTCTGCGTACATTAACTTTCCTCTTTTCAAAACAGTTAGAAAATTACTCTTTCGCATTTGCCAATAGTCATCTAGTCTCATTCTCCTTAATCTCGTCCATGGTTTGAAATATCGTATTCCAATTAGGAGCTGCAAGAAGCCGGATCTAGGATAGGTGACTGGAGAGATCTGGGTGCTGCTCTGTTTTGCCAAAATAATCTTGCTGAAGACGTGAAGAATAGGCACGCTCGGTCACTGTGAAGTGTACATTCACACAGTCACAAACTTACCCAACGGCGTATCACTGCCGACTGAATCATCCCATGGAAGAGTATATGTTCACACCAATTTGCCGCCAAGTTACTCCTAGGAAACGCAACCTATTCTCGAGATATTCATCCGAGATGTCAGAGAGATCTCGGAAAGTGAAGTTTCCTGGTTGTAATATACTTCCTGTGCGTGGACCTCATATATGTATTACTCTGGAAGTAAGTAATTACGATGTTATCTTTTTCAAATAAATCTATGGCTCTACCTATGACCCTACGTTGAGCAGAACGATAGGCATTGGCAGATCCTAACAGAGGGCACAGAACTCCTGGATTTGGTTTCTCTAAGAATTTTAATGTTCTCCCAGATGATAGTTCCATTCTCAAAGCCTAACGAGAAAGCAGGAATTCCAATTTTGACCACCGATACGTTGATATATTTGTTGCTTAACATATAATTACTCATTTTTTTGTGACATGTACACCTGCTTCTCGACTCACGACTGGGGTCCGGTCCGACTGGCAGGTCGTATCTCAAAATAGTCGTAAGACGGACGAATATCATTTTATTACATTATTATTATTATTATTATTATTATTTTTATTATTATTATTATTATCATCATCATCATCATCATCATCATCATCATCACCATCATCATCATCATCATCATCTTTATTAATGCACCTCTTTCGTTTATAAAAACGATTATTTGTTTTCTGTTTCATTTTAAAAAAATGCTGGAGAATAAAAGAGTAAAGGTGACAAAACAAGTCTTTATAATCTTATACATACACTCTTATAAAATGTCTTATCTTATATGGGCACTCTTGTAATATGTCTTTATAATCTCATACATACACTCTATAAAATGTATTATATTATCTGATATGTACACTCTTATAATATGTCTTTATAATCTCATACGTACACTCTATAAAATGTATTATATCATCTGATATGTACACTCTTATAATATGTCTTTATAATCTCATACGTACACTCTATAAAATGTATTATATTATCTGATATGTACACTCTTATAATATGTCTTTATAATCTCATACGTACACTCTATAAAATGTATTATATTATCTGATATGTACACTCTTATAATATGTCTTTATAATCTCATACGTACACTCTATAAAATGTATTATATTATCTGATATGTACACTCTTATAATATGTCTTTATAATCTCATACGTACACTCTATAAAATGTATTATATTATCTGATATGTACACTCTTATAATATGTCTTTATAATCTCATACGTACACTCTATAAAATGTATTATATTATCTGATATGTACACTCTTATAAAATGTCTTATCTTATATGGGCACTCTTATAATATGTCTTTATAATCTCATACGTACACTCTATAAAATGTATTATATTATCTGATATGTACACTCTTATAAAATGTCTTATCTTATATGGGCACTCTTATAATATGTCTTTATAATCTCATACGTACACTCTATAAAATGTATTATATTATCTGATATGTACACTCTTATAAAATGACTTTATAATCTTATGTGTACACTCTTATAAAACGTCTGATATTATCTTATACTTACACTTTTGTAGAATTCCTCATATAATCACATATATACACCCTTTTAAAATGTCATGTATTATCTTATATGTACATTCTTATTAAATGTCTTTATAATTTTATGTGTACACTTTAAAAAAATGTCATATATTATCTTATATATACACTCCTATAAAATGTCTTATATATAATCTTTTATGTACACTCATATAAATATCTTATATAATCTTATAAATTCTTTCTTATAAAAGGTCTCATATTACATTATATGTACACTCTTATAAAATGTCTTTATAATCTAATATGTAGACTTTTATAAAGTCTTTATAATCTTATACACACGGATAACCAAGAGTAATATTTATGGTATTCACATAATATGTACGTTTTTCTAAATCACAAGTATAACACGTACGACAAAGACAATCAATATATTGACTTATATTTTTTTAATTCAGAAACGTAATTTTTATATTTATATGAATTCTTTATATCCACGTATTTCTGTCGTATGTATGGATGGTTGCAAGTTAAGTACGTCATCAGTCAGTGAGCAGGTGTACTCATATATTCGGACGGTATCCCGATTTTCATCGAACGACGTTACATCGAAAATGCGAAATATACATATACACGTACACGCCACAAACACAATTATATGCAACTGCAGGAATACATGCACACTCATACGTACATCACATATACACCCACAACATATATACACCCACAAATATACTTCATATACTTCCTACACAAATACCACAACTCACATCCAGACTTGCACTCTTAGATCACGTATGCACACACATACTTACGATAAGGCTTAGCAACGTACATGCAGAGAAGTACACCTACATATATACATGAATACGCAAACCACATACACACATGCGAGTATGTGTGTATGTGCGGCGTGCTTTTGCGTGTGTGTTTGTATTTTCAATGAAAAGCCATACTACATATACTGACATACATATGTGAGTGTCAGTGTATCAGTATGTGTATGTGTGTGTGTGTATGGAAGGACATCCATGGTTGAGTAGGTCTTCTTGTTGGCGAACCTGGATAATAACGAGAACAGGTCTGAGTAGTCACTGAATAGAAACCGTTTTGGCAGCGCACTGTATTGGGGATGATCAATTTAAAAAAAATCGGAAAGAGGGATGATCAGTGAATAAGTCACTTCTCTAGCCTCTCGTTGGACAAGAAAAAATTTGGAATTTTCAAAAAACAAACAAAAAACAAACAATAAAAACGAGCATGAATAGGGTCAATTTTGCATGAACTTATTTTGCAAATTGAACCCCCCACTTGGAACGTATGAAGGAGGGAAACCCCGTTTTTTTTGTAGACATGATGAGGAGTACATGTCGAATATTTCAACACTCCAACTCTTTTAGCGCGGCCTGTATACGTGATGCATTGCAAGTCAGCCAAACCAACAAGAAAACTGAAGCAACCTTTGTTAACTGATCGTTTCTGACAACATCAACGGCATTAATAGTGTGATGCTAACGATTTTAACCCCGACTTCCTATTTTAAATCCTTTGAAACACTTAAGAGAGCGCAGGACGAGGAATGGACTTGGCGACCTGGGTTCAGATCCCGACAGGGACATTAATGCTCTTGGGGAAGGCATGGATCTAGCTCTCCTCCTAGCTATGGGTAAAATAGTACTGGGTCAAGTGAGTGGCGCCGCTTGTCGTCTCTGAGTCTATTTCACAAACGGGCTGGGCCAAAGCAGGGGTAGTTAAAGCCGTAGCCAATGTAAGGGCACCCCTTGCTTACTCTGTAATGCATCCAAGCTCTTCTTTCCTCAATTCCAAACGTCCGGCTATCTGTCATCTCGGACCGCTATTAAACAATGTCCTGACACCGGTTATTACACTTTCCTTAACCGGATAAACCAACTTTCCACGAAACCAGCCCCCTAAAATATCTCCATTTTTCAACTCCTCCTAAGATTCTAATCAATAGTATCAGGCTATAAAAAAAATCCGTGTACCACAAGACACTCGTGAATATGTCACCGGTGACTATGTAACTGAAATCCCTTTGGACAATGTATCCGTTGAAAGATGCGTTATCACATGCAGTCAAACTAGAAGACGTACATGAATTCACTAATGAAGAAAGCAGCTGCTGTGTAGTGGGTCATTAACCGTAGTTGGTATTCATAGTTCCCTTGAGTCTGTGCGCTTGTACACAGGTTTTGCAACCAGTGAACAAAGGAAATTAATGTGTACAGAAAAGGTTAGTTACGTACAATACTAGTAGTAATTAATAATCATACTTATAGTTGTAATTATCTGCATATATGTCATCAAATTTGTTGGTTTACTTGTCTGTTCAAGTCAGTGGGTCAAGCTGAATCAAATCGACCCATTAAATTAACAATGAAGGCACGATTTGAACCTGTTTCCATAGTCAGATACAGTAACCATTATGTTGTAGATACAGAATAAGAGTAATAAATAAATTCATATATATATATATATACATATATGTATGAGTGTATACATTCTCCTTTTTATATGGAAGTTAATTGAAGGAAAGTGATTAAAAAGATATTTTCAAGATTTAGAAAAAAGTAAAAATAAATAAAAGATTCATATCATGTTTTTCTTTCAAATAAATTCCTGTTCCAACCAAATGATTTCTTGAAGAATTAAGAAAAAATGATGCACACCAAGTGAACATCAATCCTTATAATTAAGTTTCGATAACAGAATAAACAACAGTTTTAAAAAATATTTTTTCTCCACGCTATGACTGAGGAAATTTTTGAAAACATTTTCTTCACGCAAAGATTCTGAGGAAATTCAAAATGAAAACCTTCTTCTTCATGTTAAGATTCCGTGGATATTAGAAAAAAACTAATTATTAACGTTAAAATTCCGTGGATATCTAAGAAAATCACATTTATTAATTTTCTAATCTAAAATAAAGGATTTTAAAAAGGTTTTCAAAATACGTAGACAGTCTCCGTATCTCAAAAAGAACATTTGATACGTCCACTATCTGTAGTAGTAGTAGTAGTAGTAGTAGTAGTAGTAGTAGTAAGAGGAGGAGGAAGGAGTGTTTCTTTAGGTAAATTGATTCTCATACTTGTAAAATATTGCAATATTGAATCATTGTGCAAGTATTGTTTTCAATAAAAATCGTAGATGGACACTTTTTGTAGCTATTTGTGGATTTTTTTTAAATATAAAAATTCTATTTTGACATCATTTGCAGCTGGTGAAAAATGATCGAAAAGAGCTCTCTTAGATACGTCATACTTTTTTATGACATAACATCTCTCCCTTCCTTTGTAATTCTGTTGTTTAACATGGCTGGGAGAAGCTTTAAATAGATATGCAGACGCATCTAAAAATACGATTTTATAAAGTTTTCAAAATTCGTGAACAGTCTTTTTATTTAAAAAAAAAGAAAAGAATATAGAAGGTTTACAAAATACGTAAACAGTCTTTAGAATTCAAGAACATGATTTTAAAAGGCTTTTTGAATTACGTAAACAGTCTCTGTATATTAGAAATACGACTTCGAAAAGGTTTTCAAGATACGTAAACAATATTTGTATTTTATTAAAAGCAAATAAATTGAAAAAATCGGGACATTTTCAAGCTTTACAAAATAACACAAAATTGGGTAATATTAATTCAGTTTTTCTTTCAAATAGATTTATTTTGCAAACCTTTTTATTCATGCTTGAATAATCCTGTTATTTTTGACGGGTACTATGCTAGTAAGTATAATAATATATCATAACAAGCCTTGATGTGGTAGGGTAAAACTCCACTCCTACTTCTATTCCAATTGAAGATGATTACTGCAACCTTTGCAGTGTATATATAATAAATAAATTCATAGGTACGCTGAATAGTTTAACGTAGAACGACTTGAAAAAAAATAGTCTCATTTTGTTACACGAAAATTTATTCGTAATATTTAACATATTAAATCATAAATTTACTTCAAGACAAACTAATAAATCTAAGTCGACATTTTTTTCAAGTTGCTCCAAAGAAAGACTTGTTTTTTAGTGTACGTGAGTTTTGTCAGTTGAGATCAGTTGGTAACATGATCGTGAGTTTAAATCACAATAGGGAAATGTTAATTGTATGTATAGGTCTGGTTCAACGTGACATGATAAATAAACATGGAAGTGTTTACTACACTAAATTATATAAATAACGATGAAGACTGTTCTTGTTATTCTTGATAAGGGAGTCAACTCTAACTTTGACTCGGGTTTGACGATTATATTTGTTGGAAATAATTTCTTAGCAACCTGCTTCTACTCACTAATGAGACTGCTTTTCAAATACCACATTTGTTTTCATTGTATCACATAAAGATAATGAATACTAATTGATGTTTTATTTAATGGAACAGCAAACTGAACACAGTAGTTCAAAGTATAGAACCCAATCTTAACTAAATACGTTACTTCGTAGCATGTAATCATAATTGTATTATATTGAAACACCACAATACAGTTTTATTAATCATGAAATATAGGCTGTGCCAAAATTATATTGAAACAATTCAAGTTTGCAACAGCAAAAGCATTCAATGCGTACATACTTTTGCAATTAGAAACAATTTTCACAGCATGAGATTTTTGCACACACTGACGATTGAAAATCAGAGGGGGCGTAGCATAAGCATTCCAACGCAGGCCAGAGGCAAAGTAAACTAATATCGAAGTTTACTAATGTTTCTACGTCATGGTTGCTGGGAACAGTAGTCAGACCCTTTAGCCGGAGAGACCTTAAAATAATGAACATTCTTTTTCGGATTAAACCTGTGAATATCTCCTCAGTGAAAATCTAGTGACATCCTTATCATGATAACTAACTTTATGAAGTAGATCCAGCAGTACGTTGAGCCTTACAGAACAGCTATATAATATACAACATGTAAATGTATTGCTATTGTTTTTTCCTGTCGTAGAACCTCGCAAAAAAAATACAATAGTAATACATGATAATTTATTTGACCATAGAAATACACTAAAATCAGGAAGTAAAGAATGGTCAGCGGTTAGGAATTGATACAAGCGCTAAAGACAAACAAATTAGAGCTATTATATGCATTATTCAAGGAATGCAATATACATACACATGCATATATTAATGTACTGTATCTGTAATTGTATATACACAATCTTTCTTTCTCTCACACACATATATATATATAGTCTTAGAAACTTACCACGTTAACGCTATTTTTCTCCAGTCTCAAAGCATCTACGATGTCATGTTATGCAAGTCAGTTACTTTCCGATTGCTCTAAATGTACAGTGTTCAGAGTTTTCCATGTTTTATACATTATTATTATTATTATTATTATTATTATTATTATTATTATTATTATTATTAGGAATCTCACACCAGTTGCCTGGTGGTAACCGCTGGAGTTTGAGTGACAGCAAGTCTCCTCAAGTCTCCAGCCCTCCTCTCCTCGTACTCATAGATCGCAGTAATTTTGCGATTTACAGTTTCACACCGGTTGCCCAGTGGTTATCGCTGAAGGCTGAGTGACAATAAGTCTCCTCAGGTCTTCAGCTAACGTCTCCTCTCTCTTTCGCATATCATGACAGAGCTACGATTCGTTGCAGTCCTTATATCTCTAGCACCTTCCTCAGTATCCGTCCAGTGCCCAGCAGTGCTGTGGTCTGTACGGTCTCTATCCTCCCCCTAATCCCGATCTCCTCCAGTCTCTCCCTCAGCGTTTTGGGGACAGTTCCTAGTGGTCCCACTATGACCGGTACTACCCTGGTTTTCATGTTCCACATTTTCTTTAACTCCCTTGCTAGGTCCTGGTATTTTTCCCTTTTCTCACCCTCCTTCTTCTTTACTCTATGGTCTGCGGGTACAGCAACGTCTACTATTTGGCAGGCCCTCCTTTTTTTGTCTACTATTACTAAGTCCGGCCTTCTTGCCTGGATGAGGTGGTCAGTTTGGATGTCGAAGTCCCACAGTAGTTTGTGGTTGTCATTCTCCAAAACTGCCTCTGGCTTGTGCTGATACCACTTTTCCCCATGGTTGAATCCCATTTGTTTACTTAGTTCCCAGTGTATCATCGTTGCTACTCTATCGTGTCTATGCTTATACTCCTTCTGGGCGAGTTGGCTACATTCACTAGTTATGTGGTTTACTGTCTCATCTCTTTCACCGCACATGCGGCATTTGCTGTTTGTCTGTGTTCTATCGATTTTCGCTTTTATGTAGTTTGTCCTTATGCTTTTGTTTTGGGCTGCCATGATGAGCGATTCTGTTTCTCTCTTAAGGTTTCCCTTTCGTAACCACGTCCATGATTTCTCGTCTGCTATATCTTTTATCTGTCTTTTAAACTCGCCGTACAATTTTTTCCCTTCCCACTTTTCTTTTCTAGTTTGCTGTACTGTTCCATTGTTTTCTACTTTATTGTTTGTCGCACTATCCCTCGCGCTCTTTATGATTTCTTCACTATTTGTTTGCACATATCTATCTAGGACTACTTTAGCTCTCTGGACACAATCTTCTATGCTGATGAGCCCCCTACCACCTTCTTTTCTCTTAACGTATAGCCTATCTGTATCATCCCTAGGATGTAATGCTTTATGCATCGTCATAAGTTTCCTTGTTCGCCTATCCATTGATTGGAGCTCTTCCTTTGTCCATCCTAGGAATGGTCCTGTATACCTAACTACTGACACAGCCCAGGTGTTCATTCCTTTTATTAGATTTCTGCTATTTAATTTGGTTTCTAATATTTTCCTTATTATTATTATTATTATTATTATTATTATTATTATTATTATTAATATTATTATTATTATTATTATTAGAATGCACCTGTCAAAAATGACAGGTTATTTGTGCATGAATCTGAACTGAGGAGACTAAAACTATCTTATTGGGTAATTTACTTTTCGTAATTCAAGTATCCTTACTTAGAATTTGAAATCTCTACTCATCTCAGGCTATTTTAATGCGTGATGATAAGACATGCAATCTCAACAGTTTTACGGTGTCATTTTCATCATTGTGTCATAATAAGAAAGTAAATCAATGAATGAGATCGCCCTATTTGAGCGCAAACATATAAAGACACAAAAATTCCATATAAGTTCATTATATGGTTAGATCATCGTCACCATTATTATTATTATTATTATTTTTATTATTATTATTATTTGGAATCTCACACCAGTTGCCTGGTGGTAACCGCTGGAGTTTGAGTGACAGCAAGTCTCCTCAAGTCTCCAGCCCTCCTCTCCTAGTACTCATAGGTCGCAGTAATTCTACGATTTACAGTTTCACACCGGTTGCCCAGTGGTTATTGCTGAAGGCTGAGTGACAATAAGTCTCCTCAGGTCTTCAGCTAACGTCTCCTCCCTCTTTTGCATATCATGACAGAGCTACTATTCGTTGCAGTACTTATATCTCTAGCACCTTCCTCAGTATCCGTGCAGTTCCAAGTAGTTCTGTGGTCTGTACGGTCTCTATCCTCCCCCTAATCCCGATCTCCTCCAGTCTCTCCCTCAGCGTTTTGGGGACAGTTCCTAGTGCTCCCACTATGACCGGTACTACCCTGGTTTTCATGTTCCACATATTATTATTATCATTATTATTATTATTATTAATATTATCATTATTGTTATTATTATTATTATCATTATTATTTCGGAATCTCACACCAGTTGCCTGGTGGTAACCGCTGGAGTTTGAGTGACAGCAAGTCTCCTCAAGTCTCCAGCCCTCCTCTCCTAGTACTCATAGGTCGCAGTAATTTTGCGATTTACAGTTTCACACCGGTTGCCCAGTGGTTATCGCTGAAGGCTGAGTGACAATAAGTCTCCTCAGGTCTTCAGCTAACGTCTCCTCTCTCTTTCGCATATCATGACAGAGCTACGATTCGTTGCAGTACTTATATCTCTAGCACCTTCCTCAGTACCCGTGCAGTTCCAAGTAGTGCTGTGGTCTGCACGGTCTCTATCCTCCCCCTAATCCCGATCTCCCCCAGTCTCTCCCTCAGGGTTTTGGGGACAGTTCCTAGTGCTCCCACTATGACCGGTACTACCCTGGTTTTCATGTTCCACATTTTCTTCAACTCCCTTGCTAGGTCCTGGTATTTTTCCCTTTTTTCACCCTCCTTCTTTTTTACTCTATGGTCTGCAGGCACAGCAACGTCTATTATTTGGCAGGCCTTCCTTTTTTTGTCTACTATTACTAAGTCCGGCCTTCTTGCCTGGATGAGGTGGTCAGTTTGGATGTCAAAGTCCCACAGTAGTTTGTGGTTGTCATTCTCCAAAACTGCCTCTGGCTTGTGCTGATACCACTTTTCCCCATGGTTGAATCCCATTTGTTTACTTAGTTCCCAGTGTATCATCGTTGCTACTCTATCGTGTCTATGCTTATACTCCTTCTGGGCGAGTTGACTACATTCACTAGTTATGTGGTTTACTGTCTCATCTCTTTCACCGCACATGCGGCATTTGCTGTTTGTCTGAGTTCTGTCGATTTTTGCTTTTATGTAGTTTGTCCTTATGCTTTTGTTTTGGGCTGCCATGATGAGCGATTCTGTTTCTCTCTTAAGGTTTCCCTTTCGTAACCACGTCCATGATTTCTCGTCTGCTATATCTTTTATCTGTCTTTTAAACTCGCCGTACAATTTTTTCCCTTCCCACTTTTCTTTTCTAGTTTGCTGTACCGTTCCATTGCTTTCTACTTTGTTTGTTGCACTATCCCTCGCGCTCTTTATGATTTCTTCACTATTTGTTTGCACATATCTATCTAGGACTACTTTAGCTCTCTGGACACAATCTTCTATGCTGATGAGCCCCCTACCACCTTCTTTTCTCTTAACGTATAGTCTATCTGTATCATCCCTAGGGTGTAATGCTTTATGCATCGTCATAAGTTTCCTTGTTCGCCTATCCATTGATTGGAGCTCTTCCTTTGTCCATCCTAGGAATGGTCCTGTATACCTAACTACTGACACAGCCCAGGTGTTCATTCCTTTTATTAGATTTCTGCTATTTAATTTGGTTTCTAATATTTTCCTTATCCTTCTAAGGTATTCCCTCTTAATCTTCTCCTTCATCTCTTCCCGTTTTATCGTGTCACATTCAAGGACACCTAGGTACTTGTATCGGTCTTGTGCAGTCAATGCCCTAATCTTGTTGTTGTCCGGAAGTTCAATTCCCTCAGTCATTGAAAGCCTTCCTTTGTGCATCACCATGATTGCGCATTTCTCTATCCCAAACTCCATTCCTATGTCCTCACTATATTCCCTTACTTCGTTGAACAGAGTCTCAAGCTCTCCCCTGTTTTTCGCAAACAATTTAATATCGTCCATGTACATTAAGTGGTTGACCTTTCCTTTTGTTTTAGAGAAGTGGTATCCTTTGCTGTTTTTCAGGATTCTGTTAAGCGGTATCATTGTTAGAACAAATAATAGAGGGGACAATGAGTCTCCTTGGAAGATTCCCCTTTTTATCCCTACCTCGGCTAGTTTGTCCCCTCCGGCTGTCAAATCTACTTTCCAGTCTTCCATCGAATTACCAATGAATTTAACCACCGGTTCGCTAATTTTGAACATTCTAAGGCATTCGAGTATCCAGCTATGTGGAATCATATCGTATGCTTTTTTGTAATCTATCCATCCCATTGCGATATTCTTTCTCCTTTTCCTTACTTCTTTTAAGATCATCTGGTCTATGTAGAGTAAATCGTTTGCCCCTTTGGTTCCTATCCTACACCCTTTCTGTTCTTCTGGTAGTAGTCCCCTTCTATCCATTGACATGTATATTCTCTCCGCTATTTGCCCGGTCAGGATTTTCCACATAAGTGGTAGGCAAGTGATTGGTCTATAGTTGCTTGCTATGTTCCCCTTTCCCGGGTCTTTTAGGATGAGGGTGGTTCTGCCTTTAGTCATCCATTCTGGTGCTTTGCCTTCATTTAGACAATTTTGGAGTAAGTGAGTGAGTCTGCCGTGTAACGTGGTGAATTTTTTGAACCAATACCCATGGATCCCGTCGGGCCCCGGTGCTTTCCAGTTGGCTACTTTCCTAAGAGTATGTTTCAATGTGTTTTCATTCAGTATTATTGGTTCCCCCTTGTCTATATCTTCTAGTTCTTTTCTCATGTTTCCTAACCATTGCGGTGTTACGTTGTGTCTTTTTGGGTGCCCCCATATGCTATTCCAATAGTTCTTGGCCTCTGTGGCATCAGGTTTCATGTCCTGCCTTCTTTCCCCATTTAAATCTTGGTAAAACTTTTTCTCATTGTTTTGGAATGTGCGGTTTTGTGTGTATTGGGCCGTTCTTAGTCTGTATCTTTTTAGTCTTGCCTCTTTGGCTAGTCTTTTCTGGTGTAATTCTTCGACTACAGTTGCGATGCCCTTTTGCGTTACTTTGTATTTGTTATAAAGTCTTACTCGTGGTCTGTCTGTGTGTGGTGTATTTCTAAGTAGTACTTCATCTCTCTGTAGTTGGGAGATCTGCCTTTGTAACCTTCTCTCCCAGTTGGGTTTCCCTTCCCTATTATTGCTCAGGTTCCTATCTTGTGTTGTGAAGCTTTGTGCTACCATTTTTGCCCCAGCGTAAATTAGGTTGTTGAGTTCTAGGAGGGTGTTCGTTTCTATGTGCTGTAAGAGGCAGTTGACCTGTTCGGTCACTTCTCCAACTTTCTTTCTGTCTTTGTCTCTTAGGGAGGGGAGTGTTGTTTTCTCTCCTCGCATGATATTATTATTATTATTATTATTATTATTATTATTATTATTATTATTATTATTATTATTATTATTATTATATCTCACACCAGTTGCCTGGTGGTAACCGCTGGAGTTTGAGTGACAGCAAGTCTCCTCAAGTCTCCAGCCCTCCTCTCCTAGTACTCATAGGTCGCAGTAATTCTACGATTTACAGTTTCACACCGGTTGCCCAGTGGTTATCGCTGAAGGCTGAGTGACAATAAGTCTCCTCAGGTCCTCAGCTAACGTCTCCTCCCTCTTTCGCATATCATGACAGAGCTACTATTCGTTGCAGTACTTATATCTCTATATTATTATTATTATTATTATTATTATTATTATTATTATTATTATTATTCAAATTTGGGTCTTTATGTTATGCGCCTAATTTTATTGCATCATCAGCTGTTTAACCACGAACCTGTTATATATATATATATATATATATATATATATATATATATATATATATATATATATATATATATAAGAATTACTAGGTTAAATACCCGGTGAATGTTAACATTCCGTGCCTACCGCACTCATCAGCAACCGGCAATGTGCCCTTTTCCTTAAATAATGAACATAATTATAGGAAAAAACAATTCTTACTTTAGTATATTCATAGCTTTATTTTCTGTGTTAGATATTGAGCGCTGTGATTAAACGTCTACAGCGGATACAATCTGTTTTCTGTTTCTTTCTTTTCGTATTTCTACAAATTGAGAATATATATAATCGACAAGAAACAAAAACCAGCCTCTCACAGGCCCCTCCTTCTCATTTCAAATCAAACTTAATTCTCATCTACACAGATAGAAACACTTTCCCTCCCGTTCCCACTAAACAGCGAAACAATACTGAAATACCTCCATTTCTTTTCTCAACCTCAAATATGTAAACATCAGATATTCTGTAAACTACTGCAAATCTTTCTCTGGTTGGCACCAGTCGAAATGCATCAAAACATGCCCACTGAATAATAAAAAAATTGAGATGTAACATCTGTTTTCTCTAAAAATTTTCTCGTCACCTTCCAATTGTCACTTTCATCAACATTCTGTCGGATCACTTCACATCAACAATACAAACACACACACACACAAACACACACACGTATATATATATATATATATATATATATATATATATATATATATATATATATATGTTATTAAGAATTGAATGTATATGATATATATGATCCGACGGAATGGTTATAAATTGCATTGTATCATATTAAGACTCATGTTTAAAATGATCTTCCGTTATTACGTAGAGAATTATCATTTGGCCAAGACAAAAAAAAAACACAAACAAATAGAGCAGATATAGACCAGGGATAAACGAAATGAGAATTTCGTGTGAAAATAGTCATTCGAGCCCTTGCATTATTGGCAGTTGTTTAGTTCAATGGTAAGAGCAATGCTACGTTAAAGCGGCTACCCTATCGATCGCTGGTTCGTTTCCTGTGGCAGTCTCATTTTCTTCAATTGTTTAATCTATTTACGTTGTCTTGGCCAACTGATACGTTCTCTGAGTGATAACGGAAGATCTTTTCAAATGAGAGTTTCAATATGATATAACACAATCTTTAGTTTTTTATATATATATATATATATATATCAATAAACTGGTGTATAAATATGATGGAATAATAAGGGTACGATGTATTCCAGAAACGTTGATATTGTCAAAATTCTTAATTAATACTGACATAAAGCTGTAAACGAAGATTTATTACTTTCTCTTTTTGCTTTACTTCGCCAGTGTAAGCAAGGGCCAGTAATGTTGTCATCTTCTAATATTGCTGGCAATGGAGAAAGATAGGATTCTTATCTACTTTGGTACTTTTCGAGAAGAAATGTCGCTATCAAGGACAGCCGCACACATCAACTTCTTTTTCTTCATATATATATATATATATATATATATATATATATATATATATATATATATATATATAGTAGGATGAGGATCTGCTACACAAACACGTTTATATTTCTGCCCTATTCGGACTTCTTCATACGAATGATTAAATATATTTCATTTCCACTTAGAATTGTAGACACCGTCCCAAAATGTCCCAAACGGGAATCTAAATTCACCTGAAGAAGCCCAAACAGGGCAGAAACATGAACCTGTCTGTGTAACGATTCCCTATTTCACTATATTTCTAGCTCTACTCTAAACCAACTTAATATTTAAAGAGTAATCTATTGAGCAATCTATGAAATGAACCCATCATACATCGGACATTGCATTATATTGTACTGCATCCCTGAGTAGTACGATGCATATAGAAAGTACAAATAAGGAATACGATGTAATATAATGCAATATCCAACTTGTGATAAGTTATTTCATAACATGTTCGATACATTCAATGATAAATATCAAGTTAGAATAGAGTTTATAATACAATGTTTATGTTTCTGCCCCATTTGGGCTTCTTCAGGCGAATGATTCGATTCATTTTTTATCCTTATTTAGGCCGTTATTGAGGGGATGTCAATTTTTCTGGGTGGAGAATCTCCCTCTTATTCTGTTTATATATCTTTTCTTTTGCTTTTCCTTGTTTAGTTGTTGATCACTGCTTCTTTTGCTTTACATAGTGGATATATATATATATATATATATATATATATATATATATATATATATATATGTGTGTGTGTGTGTGTGTGTGTGTGTGTGTGTACATGTGTGTGTCCTTAGTGAGGAAATGGATGAGATTTATTCGACATAATGGTGTATTTAATAGACAATATAGAAACACGAAAATGGATTGCATTAATTTCCGTTACGTGCTCTAAGGGACTGGTTTCTCTCGTTGTCAAACCAGTCTCTCGAAACATGTACCGGAAATGATTACCATCCATTTTCCTAACTATTGTGCTTTTATATTTTCAAGTAAATTCACTATATACATAAATAAAGAAGTTTCATCGAAACGACAGACATGGATCATTTCATAATTTCTTAATGTTTTTTTGATTTAAGAGTAAGTTGACGAGTATTAAGTACAAGTATAGATGAAAAACTGTCCGTGATTTTGAGATCGGGTGCTTTCAACCATACTGCTGATCATCGTCTTGGACATGATATACAGAAATGTCGTACCTATAACTTTAAATTCGGAAAAATATTGTGATTTTATAGTGTATTTGGTGTACATATATATATATATATATATATATATATATATATATATATATATATATATATATGACACGATCCTAAAATGATAATAAAAGCTATGTATCAGAATCATAGCTTAAGGGGAGGTGATGCATGATCAACTCTGCTGGGAAAGCCATGCTAGAACAACTGTTTTGTTTTAGAATTCTCAAGCAGTTACATGATAAAAAACTGATGACCCCAACAAGAAATATCACAACATAATATCTAATTCTGTGTAAAAGTAAAAACTACACAAAGTGCATTAAAAGATAATGGGAAATTATTGACCGAATTTACATGAATCTTTTTTCATATTCTTAGTATTGAAGCTTAAAAGCTTTCCAGACCAAATTGCATTATATCGTAGTGAAACTATTCTAAATATTTCCGGTTTTATGTATCACTAGGCCGAGTCAATGTAAATAGATTAAACAATTAAAGAAAATAGGCCTGCAGCAGGAATCGAACCTGCAACCAACAGGGCAGCTGCTTCATCGTAGCGATGCTCTTTCCATCGAGCTAAATAGCCACCGGCGATGCACAGGCCCAAATAACTGTTTCAAGTCCGAATTATCATTTTGTTTGCTCATTCACGGCCTGTGTCAGCTCTATTTGTCTCTTTCAATGCCACAATTATCCCTATCAGTATTTTATAACTGGTACACCATGAATTACCGCTGATACACCATTAAATATCTTACCACTAGTACACTATAAAACGTATTACTGCTGATGCACCATTAAATATTTTACCACTAATAAACTACAAAATGTATTTCCGCTGATGCACCATTAAATATTTTACCAATGACGTACTACAAAATGTATTACCGCTGAAACACCACTAAATATTCTGCCACTGATTCACTATAAAATGTATTACCGCTGATACGCCATTAAATATTTTGCCACAGATACACTATAAAATGTATTACCGCTGATACACCATTAAAATTTTTACCACTAATACACTATAAAATATATTACCACGGATACACCATTAAATATTTTACCACAGACACACTATAAGATGTATTACCGCTGATACACCATTACATTTTTTACCACTAATACACTATAAAATATATTACCACGGATACTCCATTAAATATTTTACCACAGACACACTATAAGATGTATTACCGCTGATACACCATTAAAATTTTTACCACTAATACACTATAAAATATATTACCACGGATACACCATTAAATATTTTACCATAGACACACTATAAGATGTATTACCGCTGATACACCATTAAAATTTTTACCACTAATACACTATAAAATATATTACCACGGATACTCCATTAAATATTTTACCACAGACACACTATAAGATGTATTACCGCTGATACACCATTAAAATTTTTACCACTAATACACTATAAAATATATTACCACGGATACACCATTAAATATTTTACCTCAGACACACTATAAGATGTATTACTGCTGATACACCATTAAATATACTACCAACGGTTCATGAAGAACTGCCAGCACAGCTGCAAAGACGTGGCTCTTATATTTGCATCAACGAACTTCAGTTGATCACAAACATCACACTTAACATTAACCTGTGAACTAACTGCTGTCCGTCCCCCAATCAAAGGAGTGTTTTAGTCGTTGCCGGCCTTATATCCTGTTGTTGACAAAATTTCTTGCGGGGAAATAGTTATTCTAACCGCAGAGTAGGAGAACGCTTTTCCTCGTTTATGGCCAACGTTGTCGAGTATGATTTGTTGCTTATAGCTACAACTTTGCAAAAATGGCTTAGAACGGCTGGAATTCACATATTTTATATGTACATACATACATATATATATATATATATATATATATATATATATATATATATATATATATATATATATATATATATATATATTACCCACTTATTTAATGAAATAATATACTAATACCCTAGAACAAATCATTGATAAAAACTGCTCAATTATTCATATCAAACTTACCAGATTTAAACGGCCATGTTTCATTTTTATCGGCTAAATTGGAAAAGAATCAGTCAGATCTAGCCGGTAAAAATGGCTTATTTGGTTACCCTGCACGGATTTCAGTTTAATTTTAGTCCCTGCCTAGCCAATTGGGTGGTGGTGATGGTGGCAGTCGCCGTAAAGATATTGAGGAAAACGTTCTATTTGTTACGTTGTCTCAAAAGCTAAGCATAGAGCTGGCTAGCTAACTGGCTGATCAGATGGTTGTTACTTGGTTGGCGAGTTGGCTAATGTGGGTCAGGATATAAAATCGCACACCTCGTGAAAAAAACTAATGCTATTAATCTTTACTGAACTGGGCCGTGGTTTTATCTGTCCCCAAGGATTTTTATTTGCGAGTAAATATGTCCAGAGTCATAAGATGCGATGTTCATTTTAATATATATATATATATATATATATATATATATATATATATGAATGTGTGTGTGTGTGTGCACGTGTGTGTGTGTGTATGTGTACTTGTGTAAATACATAGAATAATATAAATGCGTACGTTTATTCACATAGATTGATAGAAGAGGAAAAAAGAATACATGCATGTGTGGAGAGAGAGAGAGAGAGAGAGAGAGAGAGAGAGAGAGAGAGAGAGAGAGAGAGAGAGAGAGAGACTATTTGCATTATTATGTAAACATTTATCCAGGATGAAATAAAATTTATATACGTGTACATGTAAATACACTCACACGCATAGACACGTATATATATATATATATATGTGTGTGTGTGTATAATTGTGTGTGTGTATAAACACATGCAGGTGAAGCGTTATATATATATATATATATATGTATATATATATATATATATATATATATATATATATATGCTCCAATCTATCAATCCACTCATTTATCTGTGTATGCACACACACACACACACAAACACACATGTATATATATATATATATATATATATATATATATATATATATATATATATATATATATATATATATGTATGTATATATATATATATATATATATATATATATTTATATATATATATTTATTACGTTGGTTTGTGTGCATATATACACATACACATATACATAAATATATATAGAGAGAGAAAGAGAGAGAATAAACGTTAATTCGTGTATATATGAAAATTTAAATGTGTGCCTGAATACACATGTACATATCATCAAATCTATTTATATAATACGCCAAGTGTGCGTCTATATTTTTGTCTGCAACGCCCATGGGAAAAATTCATTATGTACTAGAGTTCATTCCCTTAGAGGACTTTTCCCGTTATATGAAAGAGAAAAATGATTGTGCAAAATAATATTTGAATCCTGCAACAATTTCTCGATCGAATTAGCTCAACACCTCTTCATATTCTTAGCTGTATATAATTGCAATCGCAAAATCACTTACCGTATATTCCAGGGAACACTTGGAGCATAAAAAAAAAATGAACGCCACAAAAAATGCTACCTTCCTATGGGTCAGACACAAAAACAGTACTAGAACCATGAAATTCAAACAGAAATTGGGGTCTCATCTCATCAGAAGGTCGCTAAATATACTGGAAATTCAAACTGAAATTGGGGTCTCGTCTCATCAGAAGGTCGCCTAATACGCTGGAATAAACAATATGGCCGTCAGCTTGTGACGACAAGAGTAAACTAAGATACATATTGTATGTTTGTGTGTGTATACATGATTGCATGTATGTGTGTGTATGTGTATGTGTGTGCGTGTATGTCCAAATATACATGATTACGTAGGATTGTCTATAATAAAAATGCGATTCAAATGTTCGGAATTCTTCAGCATATATAAAATATACTTTGAAAAGATAAGCGACATTTTTTTAGCTTATCTTTTAAAAGTATAATTTAGCATAAAATTTTCTTTTTAAAAATTCCATTCATCAAATAAATAAATGATAGAAAAAAAAACTCTGCTCAGATGAAAAAGTCGGGTCATTAATACCCCTAACTCCTCTCACCCTGGCTCTAACCCCGCCCAACCTTGTAAATTTAGTAACTCACCGATTTGGAAAGAAAAAGAAACACGGAATAATAATACAAAAAAAAATATCATGTAATGATCAAGCACTTTAGATTAGACAGGAATAAAATGTGCAGCAGTAAGTTAATCAAATTATCAGCCAGAAATGTCCCTGTCAAAATAAATTAACTTTAGGGGAGGAAACTTGTCATTCGGATTCTTTTTCGTCCTTCAAACGTCGGAGAGTTCCTGCATTTATTCTGTACGCTTCAAATTGACAGCGTGGATCAAACCGATAAAAGAAAGTAATGGCCACTTCGTTACCAAAGCGAACATATATATATATATATATATATATATATATATATATATATATATATATATATATATATATATATGCATACATATATATATATATATATTTGTGTGTGAGTGTGTGCATGTGTGTGTGTGTGTGTGTGTTCATGAGAGTGTATGTGTGCGTGAAGAAATGGCCGTATATACCAAGGCGCACACACACACACATATATATATATATATATATATATATATATATATATATATATGTATATTTATATGTGCATATATATATACACACACACATATATATATATATGTTTATAAAATGTTTGTGTATGTATATTTATAATGTACATATGTATATACGTGTACATACCTACATACCTACATACATATGTACGAACAGCCGTTATCTTTTTAGTTTCAACTTCCTCGTATATATATATATATATATATATATATATATATATATATATATATATATATATATATATATATATGACCGTTATCTTTTTAGTATGAACTTCCCCGTGTTATGAACGGTTTTCTCGTTATCAATGTGACAGTATGTAGAGTAAAGCATTCAATTTCGGCTGTCGAGGCCTGGGACTTTATCCCATTTTTTTCTTTCTGTAACAACGTCATCATCTTCATTGAGCAGAGGGGTCCCTTACCAAGGGTCCGGTTCTTGTCTTTTATGATGTCATCCAGTTACACGATTCTACTTGGCAGTCATGAGAATAAACTGGTGGAGACTTTCTGGTGAGAATTTGCGATAATATATTTTTTTCGCTCTTCCGAGTGGACCTCACAGCCATCGGTGCTAGTCTATCTCGTTATTCTTTATCTTACGTTGATGGAGAAATTTTCAAGTTAAAAACGTTATGGGGGAAGAGATTACCAACGTGTGTTGACAGCGATATCAATTTTTTCAACTTTCTTCATCGTCTTCCTTTTGACCCCCCCTCTCTCTGCCTCGTTATTTTTCTCTCCTTCTTTCTTTCTTTACTTTATAAATTTTATGCTGATGCTGTATGTATTTATTGTAAATTTTCGTACGCACTAAGTTGTAAAAATCAACAGAACTATTTTGCCTTATGTGATAATCAAGGTTCTGATGAGAGTAACGTTCGTCATTAATTTGCGCAAAATGTTACAGATTGTCATGAACAGTAAACTCTCGTTGTAACAGCACTAACCTTAACAGCACAATTAAAAAAAATACTCGTTTTAACAGCAAATTTGTTTTTATATTCTCGCGAGACTATAATCGGAGATGCAACACATGGAGATTTGTGTGCCTGATTTTAAAAACAATACTTCATCATCATCAGTCTTTTAATGTCCGTCGTTGGACATAGGCCCTTCCCAGGATTCATCACATTTCTCCATCATTGGCGTCGCAGAGCCAGTATTTTCTGAATTTGTCTTATTCATCTCACCAACTTGTATTTTGTCGGCCTCAGTTTCGCATATGATCTCTGGGGATCCATGTTATGAGCCGTGATGTCCATCGGTTGTCTGACATTCTCGCAACCTGAGTTGCCCGTTGCCATTTGAGTTTTCTAATAGATTCTATGATGTCTCGGACCCCCATTTTCTTCCTGATATATTGTGCTGTCTTGTGATATCTCCACGTAAGATTCTGCATGATTCTCTCATGCGCACGCTGCATGCTTCTCAGTTTGCAGGACTGTCTCTTGGTTAGTTTCCATGTTTCAGCTCCATAAGTGACTATCGGGAGGATGCATTGGTTGTATGCTCTTCTTTTTAGGATTATTGGGATCGCCTTGTTTTTGAAGGTTGAGCTTGCTCTACCGAAGGCTTACCATCCTAGGGTGATTCTACGCTTGATTTCTTTTTCTTTTTTGGGTTTCATAGAATTCATTGTCCTAGGTACATGTAGTGGTCTACGTCATGCTGCCTTTTTTGTCGGCACTTTTTGGTTTCTGATTGATACTCTTCGTATTAAATCAATTCGTTATAAAAGCACTCTTAAATCCATGAGGATGCCGTAATAACAGGAGTCTGCTCTATTTAGAATTAAAAAAAATTAAGCCTTTGAGATAAAACAAAAAAATGTCAAAAGATTTAAGAATTATCGTGCTTAGAAGCTACAAAATTTCATTTTTTATATTCCAAAACAAGCGTAATTAAATGAATTCACTTGAATGAAAAAAATGATTAAACTTCCGACAAAGAGAGTAAAATCTTGAAATTTTTAGGCCAGTGAAGCGCGTACTGTTATGGAAAAACAAAACAATGTCTGTCCAAAAAGTATCCAGCCATTATGAATATCTTGAAAATCAATCCAAAATGACCTTACTGCGCATGTTGGAACAGATACATAGTGATAGGCCTTTGAATGAGCTTATGCTCCGAGCAAGTCAATTTTCACGTATCACGCAGGGCTTTTTTGCAGAACATCTCATAACTCAGGTCTGTGAGCCACGCCATGCAGTCTCGATTTGGCCTCCAACGACTTCTGCTTTCCTCCGAAGAGATTTCAAACCGTGGATGAAAGTAAGTAGAACATGGCAGCTGATGGCGATCCGGAAAGAAGACCTTCGTTTGGAAAGTGGAAAGAGTACAAAATGCATTATCAAGCAGTTTTTTTTTTGTTGTCAGAATTTCAGTAAAACGTTTGGCCACGTCAGACGGGCTCCTAAGCTTATGAAATACATTTTCATTTCACTTACATGAAATGTAGAGCGACCCGAGCGTTGAAAAAGAGAGACAATGAGACGAAAGATGAACTAAAAATTAGAGAATGAAAAAATTTAAAAAAATAACGTATAATATCAAGGTAAGTCAGCCTTCCCCACTTTGAAGATTGGCGCAACACAATCTTCCGGTCTCTTATATTGCCCCATGCCAGACTAAGCTGAGCTTATCAAACGTCTATCTAAAAGTACTCTTGTAAACTCCCACCTTCCCTGACCGGAAAGTGTGCTTGGCATTGAAACGATAGGAAACTTCACTAAATCAGGTTAAACATGAGGCCATCATAAAAAAGTATTGGTTTGGAGAGTCCTGAAGTTAAACCAGCAAACAAACCTTGTGCTGCTGAACACGTGCTGTCTTCTGGAATCAAGTCTCTTAGTCGTCTAATATGGAATTTCCCACTTCACTTGCGCATTGTGTAAAGGAAAGCTATACAGTCATAACAAACAGACCACCAGATGGCGCTCAATGTGGTGGTCGGCAGCTTGATAGTAATATCCTCCACACACAATAACAGAAGCGCCATTTTCAAGATCGCTGGATGCCAAATGTTTGTTTTTCGATTCCTTCTCTTTAAATACTTACGCAAGTCTGTTTGAAGTGGGCTTTTTTTTATAAGGTCCACCTGTAGATAATTCTTCCTTTACTTCATGTGGAATAATTTTTTGGTTAACTCTCTTTCCGAACTAAATTATACCTTTTCCCGAACATATGAAAAAAGTGAGGAAAAACAAATAAAAAAACAAACCGACAATCAAATGAAAAAAAAAAGGACGGAAAGCAAAGTAAAAAATTAAAGTAAATAGAAAAATGAAAAGAATAAAGCAATCTGAATCGATGGATATGGACAATGAAATATATACAGTTACAGCTACAGTCTCCACGAATGCTAATTTTTTCAAGTTAAACTACTTGAAACCCGTCTCTTGATATTTTTGTTCAAATGATATTTCATTTTCAGTTTTAACTAAGTACGTGATTTATTACTTTTGCAGATTTACTGAATTAAACCTTTTACGCCAGTCAGCACGAATTCTGTTTCTAGTTCACTCAAAAAAAAACAAAAAACGGAAATTAAACTCGCCGTCATAGTCAATGCTTAAACAACCGTACCTTCGAAATTTAAAGTCAAACAAATCCTATCGAAGAATGAACATGGTCAGAATAAGTCCAATCTATGCTATTGCTGTCGTTTTTCACCAGAAAACATCTGAAATAGATTGAAAAAGCATCTAGAACGGTCTAGATTCTAGAGAATCAAGACATCATTTCCACGGGTAAACATCTAAATTAGAGTGGAAAAAACATCTAGATTCTAGAAAATCTACATATCAAATCGACTAGAAAACATCCAAAATATGGTAAAAAAAGGGGCATCTTTAATCCATAGAATCTTGATATTATTGATAAACCATTCAAGTAAAGCACAAAAAGGTCAAAATGACTCTTTTTTTGTAGATAAAACGGCATGGTCAGGAGTGCTGGAACAAAACAAACAAACAAACAAACAGACAAACTCACAAACAGATAAACAAACACAGGAATACTAGCACGTATAAAATTAAGGGTAGAACCTTTCGTCGTCTTTGTTTTATTTATCATTCAAACAAAATATGTAAGGAGACAAATTTCATCTAATTTCTCTTCCAAAATTAGCATTTGCCAAGATTGTAACAATGCCTGAAAATACATGATTGTTCATGTTCATCGATTCAGTTTCCTTGTCTTTTAAATTTGATTGCCATATTTTGGAATAAATTCCAATTACTTTTTTTTTGCACTCATCTTACTTGCTGATATTTTGTTAAACGTAAACCGCTAGAGATTTGTTAACGTTCAAATTCATGCGAATAATTTATTACTTTTTAAGATTGGGCAAAGATGAATGAGATTAAGGCCAGATTCTTGAAGCACCGCATGAAGAACGAATTCAGTGGCAATGGATTGCAATACTAAGCCATTGTTCTGTAATAGGTAATCAAATCGATTATAAATCCCTATAACTCTTTTGTTACTTGATTATCAAATATCAGCAGCAGTTATGAAAATATCGATTTCATTTTTTCAACAAATTTTAACTGAAAAAAAAGAAGACAGAGAGAGAATTAGTATTAATATTAACTTGAAGTTTTTTTTTACTACATGAAGTATTTTCAACCATTATTATTTTTTCACTAATATTCACTTCATCTTAATTTGCGTCACTTTTCATCGCAACTAAACAGTGTCATTCTACGGCAGTGAGCAAATAGCATAGATCGGAAATAAAGAATTGGTCCCCTTCGAGGCTTGAATTCGCATTCCTTTTGCCTCGGAAGGGTTGTTTTTTCCCTACTGCTTGAGCTTCGAGAAAACTTGGCTTCCTGAGGCTAATGGGACGCGAGTTCAAGTCTCACCGAGAGGTTATTCTTTATTTACGATCTGTTCTGTTTACTCATCTCTGTTGACTGACGGTCTGGGTGGCTGCGATATCGTGCATTTAGAATTGAGATGACGGAAACACTATTTTAAAAATAAAGATAAAGTGACAGCAGTACACACCATAGTACGATAGTTAACAAACTGGAAGCAATCGTTACTCAGTAAGATTATCGATTATTCTAGCCTTGTACCAGACGAAATTGAATTTAGTATATTTATGAAAAACGGTAGATTGATCCTTACTATATAGTAATAGTAATTAAATGTTCTCGTATTTGATTGCTAGTGAGTTCGAATCTCAATGGGTGCTTTACAATCGTGACATTATGGCAAACTTTGGTAAACTTCGTGATTATCTATGAGCCAAGTTGAAGCTCGTGTCTGACTGTCTAATACTCTGTACTTGACATATGGTTCCTAACAAGCCGAAAAGCGACGTTTAACTTTCTCAATCTATTGCAAATGTAGCAGTAGTTGTAGTCACCAAGAGATAAATCGCACGGTTGCAAACTAAGAGATTTGAAAGCCAGAACTAAGAGTAGTATTTGTTAACCCCCAAAAAACTTTTCAAGGATAAAGAAATTATCAATTGTGCATAAAAACAAATTACGATTTCTTGGTGTTCAAATTAATGAAGATAGTATAATAATATCTGCTAGGGTAGTTGGTGTTCCCTTCATACTGATTCACTTGGGGAATGTATGAATTCGCTTCCCCTCCTGCTATGGATGAATAGCAGAACAGAGATTTCTAGCGTTGGTCTCCTCAAAGCAAGAGGTAAATAGTTGGGTAAACTATCTCTTTAGCTTTCGTCGACAACTTATCTCGGAGACAGAAAATTGATTTCAAACCAAGAGTGGGGCCCCCAGAGTAAATTGGTTCTACTTCTTCCGATTGGTCAGGCTAGGAATTGCTCTTTGTCACTGATACCATGTTATGTAATACAACCCATCGCCAGGTAACCCAATATGGCAACCGACATGTTCAGTGAATTATCTGGAATTGGGATGGATATTAGTATAAAAAAAACCAAGCCTGTGATTTTATTATTACATGAATTACTTGGACAATTATGTGGCAAAGGTGAACAATCGTAGCCATCAAAGATGACGAAGGGTTATTACCTTTTTATGTGTGCACGTGTTTGTGCGTTTGTTTGTGTTTTCCGGTACCCTTTGCCGTACGGTTTTGTCTGAAGACTTGAAAATTGACATCAGTACTCCACTAAACTCCTTCCCAGAAATTGAAAAAAAAAAATTTCTGAAACTTATCGCAGTATTTTCATGTTTGCCCACACGATATTCCCTAAAGGTCTGAATGAATTTCAATGATATTCAGTGGAAGGTTGGACAATAGGCAATGGAAAAACTTATTCTTGTCCTGCCAAAAACTACCCAACCTGATGATTCTTCGCTTGATATGTTCTTCCGTTTAGGATTTCACGGATATTTGTTGCCCTAGGTAGATGTAGTGGTCTACTTTTTCCAGTTCTGCGTCCTCGATTTGGATAGTTGTGTCTTTGTCTTCAATTTATTCGTTGTAGATGACTTTTGTTTTTCTAAAGTTAATGTTGAGACCAACTTTCTCGCTTTCTTCGTTCAGTCTGTCCAGCATTAGCTGAAGGCGATGGAGATCCTTAGCCGAAAAGACGATGTCGTCAGCAAATCTGAGGTTGTTTAGGTATTCTCTGTCCATTCTGATTCCTTTATTTTCTTAGTCTAGATTCTGGAAGGTTATCTCGAGGCAGGCAATGAAAAATTTGGGTGAGCTGGTATCTCCTTGTCTCACCTTTTTTTTTCGAGCTGGGAGAGACCTGAATATTTATGTAGTCTGGTGAAGAAACTGCTGTGTCGGTAGATATGTTGCAATACTCTGACATATACTGGGTCTACGACTTGTTGAATGATAGCATCACTAACTTTTGAGGTTTCCACTGAGTCGAAAGCCTTCTTGAAGTCAACAAATGCTATAGCTAGTGGCATTTCATATTCTGTCGTTTTCTCTTTTAGTTAATTATCCGAACAGAGGTAGTCAATGGTTGAGTTGCTTCTTCTAAAGCCAGCTTGTTCCCGCAGCTGGTTTTCATCTAGTGTTGAGGTGATTCAGTTGGTGAATAGTTTGTAGATGCAGTTGAGTAGACTTATTGGCCTGTAGTTGTTTAGATCTTTTGGGTTCCTTTTTTAAAAATATAAAATCATTACGATTGCAGTGTTCCAATCTTTTGGGACTTTAGTTTGTTCGAGGCATAAGTTGAATAGGGTGACTAGCTTTCTAGTAATGACTTTACCAGCTTTTTTGAGTAGATGGTGATGCTATCTGGTCCAGGGGCCTTTCCTTTTTTTGTTTGCTTGATGGCTTGCTTCACTTCTCGCGGAGTAACCCCTGGGAAATCTTCGTAGTTTGAAACAACAAAAAACGCAATTATTTTTGCATCTACACTGTAGATCGATATTAATCAGTTGAACCTATTGTTTCAGATGTTATATTGGCGGATATGAGCAATTTTGATACCTCATTTTAAACTGGACCTCAAAGCCGCTGAAACTGCCCGCAGGATTCGGGAAGTCGAAGCAAACTGTCTATACGTCTCCAAACTGATTTAAGCGTTTTAAAGGCGGTGACTTGACCTTTAAGATGAAGCCCGGAAGTGGATGACCATCACTTGTTGATCTTGATGGTATAATTTTTTTTTTAAACTTAGAAGGGAAGCCGACCAACAGCACTTCAAACATTCAAAGTGCTCGTATAATCGGAATATACCACACTATGTAGGACATTACTTATGCTTCAGAAACATACAGGAACTGTCGAGGGTTGTAAAAAAAAGAAACTAAAATACTTTTGATACACCCTAGTACATGATCTTCAGCCAGACTTGCCTGTAGTTCAGAAACGATGTAATAACGAATACTCAAGGAAAAATAGGACGAAGTTAACCCGTCCCTTTTTTTTTTGCAAAGTATAGGCTCAAAGCAAAGAGGACAAATTATAAATAAGCAAAGGATAGTTAAAAAAAAAAGAAAGGGCAAACAAAAACTGTAATTATATCTACGCAAGTATGCCTTCTTTCCTTCCTTTCTTCTTTTCTTATTTAGTTCTTTCATTCTTTCCAAAAGAGCTGAAAGGAAGGAGCTGTACATCCTCAGCTTTGGTTTATAAAAGCAATTATCATTTTTTTGTGTGCGTATGTCGACACGACTTCAAACTGAATAACCGAGTCTTTTGCGTTCACAGGCAAGCTCATGTTATACGTAATTATGGAGCATTTCTCTTGATTACGATTGATATAGTGGGTCCGATGGTTGGCCATTGTTAAAGGCCGGCCATTTCAGGTGACTGGTGTGCACATTCTGAATACTTTCTTCGCAAATGATCGTTGAAGGTGAAATGACAGATCTTGTTGCCGCCAGTAAAAGATAGATGGAAAAAAAAAGTATTAATTCTTCAGCAATAAAAAAACAAACAATTTTTATAAGCTTTGATCCTTCGTCTACATTATTCCCGAACCGACTGGGTCCGCTGGTGTTTTTGTTCTATTTAACTTTTCAATATGTAAATAATTATTGGCTACGAATTGGTGATATTTAAACTGTACGAAAAACAAAAACAAAACAAGACAAACAAGCAACAACGATGAAATAGCTGTCAAATGAGATTTCTTTCATATTACCTGCTCAAAGGTGTTTGCTGTGCTTGACTAAATATATATTAACAGTGTCAACAACCTGTTAAGCTCAGGTAGTAAGACAGCTGCCTTCCGATCACATGGTCATGATATGAAATCACGATTGGGAAATGTTAATTTTTATATATAGGTTTGGTTTAACGTTATATCAGACACACATTGAAGAGTTAACTTACCATAAGTTGGTGAGGATTATTCTTGTTGTTCAACTTGGACTGGAGTTTGACGCTAACTGCTTTTTGTAGCTATCTTACAACTGCCCTTACACTGACCACGGCATTAGCGGTCGCTGTCCGGGATTTACAAATGAAAAGTTACGTTTCGCCTTTGATATATAAAATAGACTCAGAGGAGACAAACACAGCGGTGGTGTTACTCCCTTCGCCATTCATGCTTACGGAACCTGGTAGTCTGATGCGATCAATCATCAAAATACTGACCTGGCTCGACCTTGCTTATCTTCGGTGATCGCATGAGAACTGGTGTTGCCAACGTGATTTGGATGTAAGCCCATTCACACTGCATTGGTTGCACACTCTTCTTTTTAGGATAATTGGGATCATCTGGTTCTTGAAAGTTGGCTTGCCATCCCAAAGTGATTCTTCGCTTGATTTCCTCCTCTTTTGAGGGTCTCATGGAGATTCGTAATCGTAGGTAGATGTAGTGGTCTACCCTGCCGAATTTTGCATTTTCTATCTTGACAGTTATGTTCTTATTCTCAACATGATCATTGGACATGATTTTCGCTTTACTGAAGTTCATGTGTAGGCCGACTTTTTTGCTTTCTTTGTTTAAAAAAGTCTAGCATTAGGTGGAGATTGTGTAGGTTCTCTGAGAAAAGGACGATGTCGTCTGCAAATCTAAGGTTGCTCAAGTATTCGACGTCTATTTTGATTCCTCTATTTTCCCAGTCCATGTTCTGGAAGATCATCTCAAGGCAGGCTGTGAATAGTTTGGGTGAGCTGGTATCACCTTGTCTTACTCCTTTTTGGAGCTGAAACGGTTCAGAGTCCTTATTCACACTTACACAACGGCTATGCTTTTTTCTAGCCTTGTAATTTGGATTAGCAGATGCAAAAATTGGAGAAGGAGGACAATTTCTTGTGAAATCAATTGAAATCGAAGACAATTGACAAAGAAACAAGTCAAACTTTTACCATGAAAGAAAACATTAACATCAATCTCATAGCATAGTGCTAATACTTACCTATTTAGGCATTATTTTAGGAGCGAGCCATTTCTGGCAAAAGCTCATCCATTCTCAACAGATAACTGTCAAGATCCATGCACGTCATAGCCTTTATAATTATATTGTGAGAGAATCAGGGCCTTCATTGACTCCCTCACATCAAATCTATTCAGCTCACT
This sequence comes from Thysanoteuthis rhombus, assembly GCA_963457665.1. NCBI lineage: Eukaryota > Metazoa > Mollusca > Cephalopoda > Oegopsida > Thysanoteuthidae > Thysanoteuthis > Thysanoteuthis major. The sequence continues at coordinate 12,122,412 of OY735229.1, read as the reverse complement.
GGATCATTGAACATTTGTCAGCGGAAGAAAAAAGCGAAACACTCTCAACATTTGTATTAAGTTGAGTGTGTAGAGTTGGGTGTGCAAGCAAAAGGATTTTTCAAGATGAAACGAAGACATATTTTAATTGATAAAAATTTTCCCCCTTTTGGATACTATATGACGACCTTACTTTTAAAGAGTCTAGATTTAATGTAGGGAAGCTATATAGGCTAGAATGAATGTCATCATTACGCAAAGATGACTTGGAACATCCTCCAACAGACTGACTTTAATGGCAGCAGGATACTTATGGTTTTTCCCAGATTCAGGAAGATTACAGATGCGTAATAGTTGGAAAGTAATGTCGCATGTTTACAGAGGAAATGAAAACATAGTAAGTGTCATAGTCATCACTAATCATCATCATCATCATCAGCAGCAGCAGCAGCAGCCTTTTGTCGTCCGTCAGTGGCTGTTGACAATTTCGAAATGTTACTGATATATCTTGAGTTTTTCTCTTCACCTTTCAATGTCATTTTCATCTTCATTCTGTTGGATCACTTTACATCCACATCACACACACACACACACACACACACACACACACTTCTATATATGTATAAAAATTATGTATACGAATATGTGTATGCATAAATACTTTCAAAAATTAAAAAAAAAAAAGGTGGAGGCTGATTGCTTTTATGTTGTTCGATATAATATTGTAGGATGTACTAAGGAGCAATCTAGTCTTGAAGATCGATTCATCAGTTCCCGGTTCATTCTACTGTGAACATCACCAGTTGCAGCCCAGCACCAGATAACATTAAGATTGGTCGTTTTTTGTGAGTCTCCATCAAAAGCTAACGTCCGTAATGAAGTACGTAAGCCTAAAGATTAAAAAAAAATTATATTACATTTTCTTTATTCTTACCGAAAAAAACTTAGAATGCTGGTTCGTTTTAGTTGATTCCCCGACTAAAAAGAAAACCTAACCCTAAACCAGGAGGGAACTAACTTGATATATCAGTTCATAACAATTCTTGACCGCTGGGGACTAGCGTAAAATTCCTTAAATGCTATACATGGTATAAACCTTTTTCCTTATTCCAAACTTTCCACAGCATTAGCCTCTTTTTTTGTGCAAAGTTGCAAAAATCTAACAACTGATTTTGAAAATAACTTGAAAGATTTATTAACCAATCGTTCGGTTGCAAGGTTGAAATATATTGATTCTCCAATGTCAAAATGTAAAATTTGACCTCAAAAAAATTAATTCATGGTGTGATTTTTTTTTATTAACGAGAAAAAGAAATTGCGACTTATTTGTAGTTTTATTTCAGGCTTCCGTTATTTAAGGTTATAGACTTTAGCTTTTAGAGGAGAATAACGAAAAAGCCTTATAAAGTTTAATAAATATCTTGTATATGTGCTAAGTGGGCGCCTACAGTGCAGACCATAGCATTTGCCTCCAAGCCAGACAGACCATTTTATCCCATGGAAGTGCTTTAGAAACTATTCTGACACGTCCTGATATGGGGAGAGAAGTTGACTTTGTTTTAGTGGCTAATTCCAATGTTTGTGTTGATTCAAAAATTTCTGTGTGGCCTTGACGATGCAATAGTTTCAATTGAAAGAAAAACAAGATTTTTAGACGAATTCCAATGTCGAAAACCGGAAGTCCGATCCTAAACATACGACCTTAGAAACGGGGAAAGTTTGACCACAATAATTCGGGCCTGCCAACAGCTTAAGTATTTCAACTAAAAGATGTATCTATGGCTCAGTCAGATCATGAAACTAGTAATTTCGTGGAAATCGAGGGGATTTTGTAAAAACCCTGAAGTTTTCAGAAATTCCGTGAAATCTCTTAATTTATAATGAGTCTAGTAATGCTGATCATAACTACTTTAATGAGTTCGATCCGCACTGAGTGTACCTCTACTGTAACTTTGTGTCAAACTAAGCCGTCTCTACACTACAAACACTGAAGTAGAATATTTTTTTCAATCATAAACGCTTCTCCTGCTACGTTGCAAAAACTTGTTCAGGGTCTCAGTCAGTGATAACTTTCCATGCTGTTCAATCTCGAATAATAAGTAAAGGTATGCTCACTTTTTATCCCGGGATGGATGCCACCATAGGGACGGTCGGTACATGCCTTCCATCCGGAGCACACAGGTTGCAGTGTAATCAATAAGCTGCTGAGTGCACAATAAAATCGGATTTAAAAGAATTTTCCACGCTCTTAGCTCAGGACAGAAATTGAACCCGTGACCTTCTGCGAGTGGAACAGACGTCCTAACCATTGTATCATCCTAGCGGAAATAATATACTTGATATTTCCTATGTTTCGCTTCGTTTGACTCAAAGACACGTTAGTGGGAGGCCCAGGGAGGATTGAACATTACTGTTATAATGGTCAGCATCACAAACTTGTTAACCATTACTCCTCTGATTGTGTAACTATGGATTTCATGTAATTGCTGAAATGTCCAAGGATTTTACAAATATCTAACCCAATTACACAGATTACTACCAACAAGATCATTTACGAATCGTCTCGACTCTCCATCCGATTCATTGCCTGTGTTATCAGAGTAAGGAAGCACCAAGACAAGCAAATCTCTCATGGAATATCTCGTCAGCCGTCCGAGGACGATCATTACTTTCACTGCCGTCATCACCACCTACGGATTGCCCTAGATCACTATCTGATTTATAGCCAGATTAATAATACTAAGGGCAAAGAAATTACCCAGGAGATATCTCATCAGCCGTTCCGGAATAATCATTGCTTCCACTGCCGTCATAACTGTCTGTGAATCGACTTTAATAATAACTAGCCGATCTATCGCCAGAATAAGAAGACTCAGGACGAGTAAAATTTTCCCACGATATATCTCGTCAGTCGCTCCAGGAAGAGAGAAATTTCTCAACAGATATCTCGTCAGCCTGACTTAGTCTCCTTTAGTACTGCTTTGACAGGAACTCGACTTAACTAGTAAATACCTATCCACATAACCCAATCTTTTCCCTGTCTATCAGATACTAATTTTAATTTCAGTTTAAAGAGCTCATTTGGACCTGCATGTTTCGACGTATCCGTTTTCAAACATTTCCTATGGCCTTTTTTTATCACAGTAACCTGAATTAATGTTTATTATTGTTTCTCCCAGAGTAGTAAACTAACAAAACGTCCAAGATATTGTATTTCTCTGATTTCCTCGTCTTCCTATACCAAGTTTTAGAGAATATATATATATATATATATATATATATATATATATATATATATATATATATATATATATATATATATATATACTCATACGCACAAAAAAGGAAAAGAAATATAACGAACCACTTCCTAAGTCTAATTAAGTCTTATCTTTCGTTCTTTATTTATTGACTTATTCATTTATTTCACCAACTTCGACGTCCTCGTCACATCAGCGGACTGTGAGCAATTCTCACGCATTTTGTTCCAGGACACATGAACAAGCCTGTGAACATAACGTACGCACACACGCAAAAACATTAGCAAGTACATTTGTAGTCCTCCTCACGCACACGTTCTAAATACTAAACACATCTGGAAATGTTTGTTTTAATCGTTGACAATGGCACGAGAAGTCGAAATATGCCCGTTTTCTTTTGAATATATGTTAAGGAGAATCATTCATATTTATTCATTAAATTGAATTGAATGCTGTAAACGTTAAAAAAAATTAATAATTTTATTTCATTTTATTCCCACACACACATACATACACATACAAAGATAGAGAAATATAACCCCTTTACATACGAATGTAATGAGTGTATATGGACTCTTACACTTGTTGAAAACTTTACTTGACCTGTCCAATGACACGGACGAGATAACGTGTCTTACGATAGACTATAATTCCTTTTATCTTACCAACATTATATATATATAACATTTATTCTGTTATACATATTTACTGATTTGCGTGAAGATAAAAACCGTTTTAAACATGCAATGGGGACTTTCTATTTTCATCAATCTTTACGAGAAACCCGGCCCAGGAGTTATAAAATATTTTTGGCAACTAACTAAGGTTAAGTATACAAAAATCCCCAGTCCAGTACTTAGTGATTGCACACAAGTCATTGATATCGAGTCCGATTCTCACTGAGTACACCATAAATTTGAACTGGTCGAGCGTATTTTTCAACTGCGACAGAAGTGGGGAGCACAAATCGATACATGCTTCTTGGATGCAAACGAAAATGGAGCAATGCCCGAGAAAACTAGTCAGTCTTTTTTTAGAGAGTATTTCTCATCTTGTAACAGCTTCTCATTATTCGTTTTGGTCTTTAGTAATCACTTGGAAACAAATGGTTTTATGACAGAAACAGATATTGTCAAATGCTTAAAAAGATATTGGGTAAATAATGTTGCAGGTATCGAAGAGAATCTGTTATTTTTCTTGTTTGAACTTGGAATGACATATACTCAGTATATTCGCGGTTGGGTTAGCGGTTGAGTCATGTAAAACCGTCGAAGTAAGTCCAGTTGTCAACAAATACGGCATAAATTGAGCAAAAAAATGGTAGTGTGCCTTTTTTTCTTTTTAGAACACGTCCATAATTGCATTAGGTTGATGCAAAGAAAAAAAATTCCAGCATGTAAATTTATAGTATCATCATCCAGTAATTGAACTGTTGACCCTGGCTTTATATGACCTCACGCTACCTTTCCGTTAAATTGTGTATTTAACCATAAGAGAAAAACTCTGGTTTCCATTCGACGAATCTGGCAGAGTACTAGATGGAGAGACGAACTAAACAAGTTCAGTAAGCATTAGGTTCGCGACGTCCATGATTGAGAGACCTGGCGAATCCCGGGGAAGGTCTATGTCCAATAACAGACGATGAAAGACTGATGAAGAATGATGATGATGATGATGATGATGAAAGCCCAGATCAACTTGTGTCCATACAACAAGAAAGTTGTAGTAGTTGTAGTAGCAGTGGTAATAGTCATATTTCAGAACTGTTATCCTTATCAATTCAATATACACCAGCACACACTGATATAATATCGTAGGATATAAGAGGTACAAAGTCTTGGGGAATTCAAACAGCTTGAGCAAACTAAACGACGTTGGCATGAAATACTTGCAAAAACTGCCGGAATCGCTATATAAATGCTCAAGTGAACAACTTCGAATGAAATGGTAGAAAATATGTGTAATTATTTGATTTTCGACATTTCTTATGGCCCAAAGTCCCCGAACTTTTGAGTAGTACTAGTATGATCATACATATGTGTCAACTTGTAACATAATGGTGGTTGTACCTATGCTCGTAAACCCAATATACTCATCACCACTAATACATAAGCAGCCTTGACATACACTCTAAAATTACATAAATGTATATATTACTTATTTACTTAAATTCAAGGACAGAAAAATTATTAGCGACCACTTGCAGTTGCATTAGCGAAAGATATATTTGATACATAAAGAGTGTGAAATCCCTCGAGATTTTATCAAATGTCCGAACATTTAGAAATTTCATGAGATCCCTAGATTCATGATCAGTGCAATAATGGTTAATAAACTTGTGATGCTGACCATTACTACTGAGACAAGTTCGATCCTTACTGGGTGCCTCACTATAATGGCCTTGTGTCAAACTAAGCTTTACTTAGTAAATATCAAATATACTCTGCTTCAGTATTAACAGTGCATATTCAACTTAATTTATAGTTATTTTTGTTTCCTTTCTCTTCAGTATACCAGTCCACTTTGCTTCCGACTAGCCATCGGTGACTCAGCCTAACATATAATCACCATTTCCAGACTTATGAACGCTTGAAATTCTATTCTATATAAATCATTTACTTTTTTGCCTTACGCCATTTCACCTTAAGCAGGCTTTTTCTTTTATATTGGAACGCTTTACTTATGGAATGTCAGAGGCCCATCGATGATAGAAGGGGTAAAAAAGAAAGAGGTGGCCTGGCTGATGGTCCTGAGGGAATAGAGGCTAAAAGGCAGATAATTTCTTAAATTTATTTCTATTTTATTCTTTTAAATTGTATGTACAATGCAAAAGCATGCATACATTTATTTTTGGAAAAAAAGTTAAAACTACGTGTTAACTTATTTCTTTTATAAAAAAAAATAGATTAATACATAATTTCAATTCAATTAGAAGTTTATTTTACCAAAATTATGAAAATTTTACGTGAAAATAAAGAGAATTCTTTTTTACTAAACGTGTAAAATGATTTGTTTCATTCTGATTTATTCATTTCATTCTACAATAATATTTTCTTAGAAAAAGAAAAAAAAATTCTCCAAAGAAACCAGTTTCAAAATCAAAAGATGTTCACGCGTATGGAGTCTGAAGCGGAGGTCTTGATCCTACCTTGTGTTACTGGATGGGATAATGGATTGTCTATAGCCACACTGAAGAGTTGTAATACAACGAAACAGCTGTCTCTAGATGACTCAACTCAATTATTAATTTTCATCATAATATGCATATATATATATACATATATATATATATACATATATATATATATATACATATATATATATATATATATATATATATATATATATATATATATATATATATATACCCCCCACATATAAACATATAAATATATATATATATATTTATGTATATATATATATATATATATATATATATATATATATATATATATATATATATATATATACATATATATATATATAAGTATAAATCTATTATTCAATTTATGATGTGTGATTGGTTTATTTCAAAGCATCTAGATAAAGTATAGTGTAATATATATTTTCCTGCAAAGGGGTGACAGATTCCCATAGCTAACTCAGGTACCTACCGAGAGAAGAATGCCCCTGTCAAACCTACGACTTAGAGGTCCTGCTCTGATTCGCACTAGCTCGGTGGATCATAGGAGGCAAACCCTTCATTTAAAAGGCCAAGCCGGCTCTCACTTCACCATAAAATTTCAACGCATGGGCAGGAGGTTTATTCTGCACACAAAATCTTCTTTCCAGAAATCATGCCATCCATTCATTCATATATCTATATGTATTCGCACACATACATAAGCACAAACACACACACACACACACACACACACACACACACACACACACACACACACACACACACACTCGGATACTCACCGGAAAGTATTGATATTTTATATTGAAGAGACACTAAGTAAATACCAAATACGTGTGTTGTCTTTTCATTCTTACACTACAAAGGAGACGTATTATGTAGGTTAAGCCGAAATTTGGTTTGCAGACAGGAAAAGAAAACAAGATTCTAAATTACAAAATAGAAAAAAAAAGATTTTGTGAATGAATGGAATGGACGTGTCTGTGCGTCCTTATAACAGGCGCATGCGCACTGTGGAATCAATGCTGCCAGTGTCACCATGTATGGTTCGTTATTCGGAGCCAAAACTGTTTTTAAAATTGCTAAAATGGGCCAAAATTTTCCATTTCTACCTAACTTTATAGCTAAAAATGTCATGTACTCATTCAAAACACCGTCATCAAATAATCATACACTAAGATTCCTGGAAAATTTATTGATGAAAGCTGTACATTTACTTTCATTGAAATGACTATTTTTTTGATGGCAATATTTGGGATATCGTAGATCTTTATCTTAATTAAAAATCAGCCGTATCTAATTAAAAAATTTGACATTCATAAAAGCACAAATAAGGCGTCCTTTTTAAGGAGGGGTTGGCTTTCCAGAATTAGCATTTAGAGGTTTCTCTCGCTATCCGAAAGAAGCGTGTTCGTATGAAGCCTTTTCGTCGAAATGGCGTAGAGCGAAAACACAGTTCAAAGGATTGACGATATTCGTAAAAGCGAAGTGGCGTAAAACGCATTTTTACGAAGTGCAAGATATTTGGATGCGATTGGCCCTTGTCAAGGTTAACAATTAGTGCAGCAGCTTTTTACTGTTACTACCGACTAGACGGCAAAGTAGATATTGGAGGTTGGTTTACCGAATTTCCCTCTCATCCACACTTCTTCGTCAACCACCTTGACGTGTTAACGACGAGTTTTTTAAAAATTTCTCAAGATAACTGTGATAGAAAGTGATGCAGGTGTGTGGATTTATGGCTTTCCTGGAGGTAATCAGTGCATAGTGAACAGCTTGTTGCTGACAACCTCCATAATCTCCGAATAATGATGGACGAACAGAATGAAGAAAGCAAGGAAGTTGTTCTTCACATGAAGTTCAGTAAAAACCGATGTCTTGTGTGACAACCATGTTGTGGACCAAGACACAACGACCAAAATCGAAGACGCAGAACTGAAGAAAGTAAACCACCACATCCACCTAGGACAACGAATCTCCATGAAATCCCTTTAAAGAAAGGAGAAATCGAGTGAAGAATCGGTGAACTTTCGGCAGAGATAACTCAACCTCCAAGAACAAGAAAATCCCAATTGTTTCGCAAAAGGATGGTCTACAACAAATGCATCCTCTTGATTATCCCCTGTGAAGATAAAACATGGAAGAGACTGACCCTCAAACGAGAAAATTATGCAGTGTACAATGGAGGGAATAATGGTTAACATTACATAGAGAGATCATAAGACAGCACAGTATATTACAAAACTAATAGAGGCCAGAGATATCATAGAAACCTTTAGAGAATCGGATGGTGATTTTGCAGTAATGTCAATAATGACAACTGCTCAACATCATGGCTAACAACGTGGATCCCTAGAGATCATATACGAAATTATGGCCGGCAAAAATAAGATGTAGTGATAGAGGGCGAGTTCAGGAGATATTGGTGCCATGACGTCCATGATACAGAGGAAGGTCGATGACCAACCACCGATATAAAACGGATGTCGATGATCAGCAAGACCTCAACCGAAAATCGAACTTCGTTCGCTGATTCCATTTTCTGTACTTGCAACCATTACGCTACTTCGCATACATAAGATCTACCTGGAAAGTTTCCATCTTTTTAATAATAATGATGATAAAAAATAGTCTACCTTGGGCGTTGGCGCCTCAATCCCTATCTAAGCACTTGATTTGAGACCTCACACAATTAGTCAGCATCTCTTCACCTTCTCTAGACAGTTTGAGAAGTTCTCCCTCGGAATCAGTATCAGCTGCCTAATCGAATTATCTTTTATCTCGTGGTCTGAAATTTTTTCATCATTGGGCTACAGGCTTATTTACTTACCCGTATATATATATATATATATATATATATATATATATATATATATATATATATATATATATATATATATATATATATATATATATATATATTCATATATATTCTGTAATAGTTATACGGTAAACAATTGATGATCCCAATAAGACAAAATTCACACATTGTGCCACTATGTGAAAGTAAAAAAAAAAAAATACATTTGCAGATATTGGGAAATAAGTGACTGAAGTGACGCGAAAATGTTTTTGAAAAAGTTTTTAATGTCTTTAGTGTTTAAAGCTGTTAAGTTTTCTCGACAATGTATATATATATATATATATATATATATATATATATATATATATATATATATATATATATATATATCATTTGGTACATTGTATAAACATATATAATGGATTAATACATTAATATATATATATATATATATATATATATATATATATATATATATATACATGACTAAAGAGTTTCATATATATGAATTATGTGTTGAAAAATCTCATTGGCTATTTCCTCTAATAATACATATACAACACACACACACACACACACACATATATATATATATATATATATATGGGAATATATCCATACTTCAATTCATTAACTTATATATTTGTATTTATGTATATGCTTAGTTTCATTGACTTCGTGATGTTATTTGTTAAATCTGTTACATGCAATGTATAAACTGTATCATATGTAAATCCCCAAGTGGTTTAGCTATTTGACATAAGTTTATCTGTGTGATGTATGAGTACACATTGGTTTAATATCAAGTTTCCATGAATTATTACTTATTTTCTTCTTATTAAGAAAATGTCACTATCTCCTATCAGTCCGGTATCTCACGAAATAGGCGCGGTCAGACTCCCTAGAGCAAATGGGTTAATCCTGACAGTACACATGCTATAAGTTATACTACATAGGTGTCATACCCAAGGCAAGACTGGTCGTCATTTTTAATAACATTTCACATGCGAACTTTTGGAGACGTTAACAATTTATTTTCCACATGGACACATAGCGCAGTGGTTACAGCATCAGACAAATTACTGTTAAGTAATCTGATGGTACTAGGTTCGATCCTAGTGTGAGACAGTATAACAATACAACTAACGCTAAAAGAGGGGAGTACGGTCGATATATCCCCGTCGGATAAAGGGTTCGGTTCGTTACTTCCCAAAAATCTCCCAGATGTTACCTGACGAAGGCCGTAGATTGCAACGGCCGAAACGTTGTATGAAAAACAACAAAGATGAGGATGGTCCGAATATTAATGGAAATAATTTATTTTCTATTTGTAATATATTAAAACTAGTTCAGCCTTGCTGTTAAAAATGACGACAGTATTTGAATAATTTTTTTTCAATTGCAAAGAATTTTAAAATGTCAAAAACATTATGTTCGTCCAAAGGAATCCAGAATTTCTAAGTATTTGATTAAAAAAAAAGAAAACGAAATAAAACAAAAACAAACAAACAAAAAAACAAACGAAAAATTCGGGTGGCTGCTTCAGGGTCAAACTTCATTCTAACAGAAGCTTTTAAGTTTTAAAGATATTTCGCCTTTGTGAAAACATTTAAATTACAGACATTTCTAGAAAAAAGACGTAGACATGGAAGGGGACTTAATTAGATAGTATCTAGATATTTTTCTCCGTAAATGGCATGAAAATCTAGATAATGTTTGATATAATTTGAGGCAATTTAGATAACTAGCGTTCATAGCGTTTCCATTTTCTCTTTCTCTCTTCATTTATCTCTCTTTCTCTTTCTCTTTTTCTTTCATTATTTCTTCTTTCCTTTCATTGTTTGATGACGTAGGAATAGGATTCGTCTCTCTTTCTTTCCCCTTCTCCTTTTATACAGAATTTAATTTTTTTCAGTTTATAGTCTTAACTGGAGGTCTGAGATTGTCATTGTTATTATGTTAGGAAAATGAAGTCCAAACTAAGTATGAGTTGGACTATAAAATAATAAGTACGGAAGACTATTCTGTTATGAGCATTTATGACGTCACAAATAGAATTTATTCAGACCATATTTATCTGTCAATGTTTTTTTTTACATGACTTTCTTTAGTCTTTATACAATTTGATATCATTATGTATCATTATAAGTAATCGTAATTTTCATATTCTTATCAAGAACTTATCAAATATTGTGAAGCGAGTTATGTTATCACCGTAGAAATGGTTATTTTGCAATATATCTGACAGGACTACATTCAACTTTCAAGTCGTATTTACCAGAATCAGTGTCGGCAAACCCATGTTCTGTCGTCATGATTTCTTATACACGGTCGATATTCATGTATATGTATTGTATTACATGCAGGAATATACGCACAGAATTGCAGCCCAGTATTTAAGTAAAAACTCGCTTAAAGTGGAATCGTTGAAACGGTAGATGCAGTAGATGCACTGATAATGGAAATCACTCGATGCAGAACTCGCTCAAAGTGGACAAGCTGAAAGTGGGCACGCTGAAAGTGGACTTGCAGAAAGTAGACTGGCTGAAAATGGACAAGATGAAAGTGGACTCGCTGAAAGGGGACAAGCTGGAAGTGGACGAGCTGAAAGTGGACAAACTGAGAGTAGACTCGCTGAAAATGGACCCGCTGAAAGTGGACTCGCTGAAAATGGACAAGCTGAAAGTGGACAAGCTAAAAGTAGACTCGCTGAAAATAGACTATCTGAAAGTGGACACGCTGAAAATGGACAAGCTGAGAGTGGACTCGCTGAAAGTAGACTCGCTGAAAATGGACCTGCTGAAAGTGGACTCGCTGAAAATGGACAAGCTGAAAGTGGACTCGCTGAAAATGGACAAGCTGAAAGTGGACAAACTTAGAGCAGACTCGCTGAAAGTGGACTCGCTGAAAATGGACAAGCTGAGAGTGGACTCGCTGAAAGTGGACAAGCTGAAAGTGGACAAACTTAGAGCAGACTCGCTGAAAGTGGACAAGCTGAAAGTAGAATCGCTGAAAATGGACAATCTGAAAGTAAACTCGCTGAAAATGGACCCACCGAAAGTGGACTAGCTGAAAATTGACATGCTGAAAGTGGACAAACCCAAAGTAGACTCGCTGAAAATAGACTAGCTGAAAGTGGACTCGCTGAAAATGGACTCGCTGAAAGTGGACAAACCCAAAGTAGACTCGCTGAAAATAGACTAGCTGAAAGTGGACTCGCTGAAAATGGACAAGCTGAAAGTGGACTCGCTGAAAGTGGACAAACTTAAAGCAGACTCGCTGAAAGTGGACTCGCTGAAAGTGGACAAACTTAAAGCAGACTCGCTGAAAATGGACTCGCTGAAAATGGACAAACTGAAAGTGGACTCGCTGAAAGTGGACAAACTTAAAGCAGACTCGCTGAAAATGGACAAGCTGAAAGTGGTTACAACTGTGTGGAATACGCAAGCATCTGAGACACGAAGTGGAACTCATCTTTGGATATTCACTAAGCTTATTTCAGTATAAGACAAAGCCTAATTAAGAGAAATGGGCCAGGAAGATTGTGTTGGACCAAATTTCTATCCTGCTTGATATCTTCATTTTTTTTATCCTGCCCTGAAAATCAGTATTCGACATTCCTGTTTTTTATCACATGAGCTAGAAAACCAAACTACAGATACGAGTAGGAAATATGATACTACTTTACACCCGAGGCAGGCTACTTCTGCCATGTATCTCTCAGTAATATGTTCACCTGTGTATTTACACGCCAGCAGAGATCTCTGAAAGAAGTGGTTACTACACAATGGGGGTCACCGATACTTCATTCAAATTTCTTGGTCATATTTACAAGGACCACTATCGGCAAACATATGTTCTGTCGCTCTTTACAAGTTACAATGCCTTTGGGGGCGAGCATCTTCCATTCACCCTTCTCTTTTCGTGTCAATTCAACAATCAAATACGACTTTAAAAAGACTAGCTCTCATCTGGGCTTCTACTGAGACTGACAAGTAATCCTGCCTAACATGAACGGATTCCGTACTTCGCGGTGATGACAATGGCAAAACAACAGCGTTTCGTGATCGGCTCTTGGATATCTGGTTGATGTCACTTTGCTTAAACAAAAACGGTAGACATAGTCTTTGTGTGCGGCAGACATGTCAAATTGGTAGTGAGGGGATGGGACTACCACATCTTGGGGACATGTTGCAGACAATGCCGACCCTTGGATAAAATGCTCCTGCTTTCAGAAGCTTACAGCAAACATATGCAACTTTCCTGCATAATGTGTGAAGATTTGAAGGGATTAACTCCAATGAAATAATTGTGCTGTATTCCCACGTTTTGCAGGGGATATCATTCTTATGTATAAAATACTTGATCTATTGGTAGTGAATACAATAAATAGAGATCATTAAACTATCTATTTCATGCATAAAATGCTTGATCAATTCGTAGTGAATATAGTTATTAAAGCTCATTGAACTATCGGTTTTATGTATAAAATCTCTGATCTATTTGTAGTGAATACAGTTACTATAGCTCATTGAACTATCGATTTTATAGATAAAATCCTTGATCTATTTGTAGTGAATACAGTGTGTAAATCTCATTGAACTATTGGTTTTATATATAAAATCCCTGATCCATTTGTAGCGAATACAGTTATCAAAGCTCATTGAACTATCGGTTTTATATATAAAATCCTTGATCTATTTGTATTGAATGCAGTAAGTAAACCTCATTGAACAATGAATTTTATATATAAAATTCTTTATCTATGTGTAGTGTATACAGCAAATAGTGCTCTTTGAAATATCGATTTTATACATAAAATCCTTGATCTATTCGTAGTGAAAATCGTAATTAAAGCTCATTGATTCATTAACTTTTTATAAGAAATCCTTGGTCTATTTGTAGTGAATACAGTAAGTAAAGGTCATTGAACTATCGATCCCCCTAGTCATTTAGTCAATATTTACACTAATCCACGTATATGATGATATGCAGATGTCGTCTGTCATGCTAAGGACGCGACTGACGAAGTAAGATACGATTTCGTTCATGTTCCAATGACGTAATAAAATGCTGAATTAAAAGAATAAGAGGGGAAAAAAAGAAAAGTGATAAAAGCAAGATCAAAAAATGATAAAAATCCATTTTGTGGCCAAAGGAACGCTATTCTATTCGCAATGCAAATCTCTAATATCTACGTATATAAAATTCAATATGTATTTCCATATAATTCGTACATGCCATTTTTTTAAAGGTGCGGGTAAACTATTCAAGTATAATAGATTTCCATAGAGTAACAATGTACATCCCGATGAATACAATTGAAAAAGCAGGAAAGATAGAGCTTGTAGATTTGCTTAATCTACAAATCTGACGCCTCTATGTTACTGAAGTTGATTGTTGAATTGTTTGCGTTTCCCCTCCGTAATTTCGAGAAGACTGATTGCAATGTTTCGACCGAGCTATTCGACTATCCGCTTCGAGTGTACAATTCGTAAAGAAAGATTCTCTTGATACAAAAAAAAAAAAAAAAAAAAAAAAAATAATAATAATAATAATAATAATAATAATAAGAAGAAGAAGAAGAAGATGAAGATGAATAAATAAAATAAATAATAATTGTTTTTTTTTTTTAATTTTCCACTTGTACTCGTGGTGTCGTGGTGAGGTGGAGAAGACGGCCCTGATATTCCGTCCATCTGTTTTTTCTCCTTTATTTTAATTGAACAGTTTTTGCCATAATCTAGTTCTAGCTTGATAGGCCAGTCGAGAGTTCACCAGAGTCCCCGATAACTGTTCATTCCGAGGAAATATTCCCAATACTGCCCGTTGCCAGCCTCTCACGACGCTGGACGACACGTTAGACTTTTCCGAGTTGGCCGTGTTCCAGTCCAATTATCCCTCAAAGCTAGTGAATCTCAGTCTTTCCTGCTATTCACCTGTGGAGGGAAAGAGATAGATTATATGTTTTGCGAGGACTTTAGTGCGAAGTAAAAATGCTAGTTTGATGTGAAAACGGAGTTTGAACTTAGTTCACCGATTTTATTTTCCTTGCTGTCAACAGCTAGGCCACCAGCACCTCTCCCAACAATAGTAAAATTCATTTTAAAAAGTTACAGTAATTCTGTGTCTTGGGCTACAAG
Source organism: Thysanoteuthis rhombus (assembly GCA_963457665.1). NCBI lineage: Eukaryota > Metazoa > Mollusca > Cephalopoda > Oegopsida > Thysanoteuthidae > Thysanoteuthis > Thysanoteuthis major. Next base: position 12,107,085 of record OY735229.1, on the reverse strand, counting down.
TCTCAGACAGAAAAACTCCCCAGAAAATATTTATATCGGAATACTCTAACTTGCTAGGTTTTAAAAATAATGCATTAGTTCCAAAAATTTGGATTTTTGGAATGGTAATTTATTGAAATCAAATCAACTTTGATCACCGTCGATGATATGATAAAAAGGCGTATTCACATCCTCTAACCCCTTTTATTTGTAATTCAAGTCCCTGTAAGAGTTTTTAAGTACATAGTGAGCCTTGTTCTTTCAAACAGGTGACATTATATCCGACATCTAAGTATAGAGTTCGACCTAGAACTCCTACCAGAGGGACATCAATCACGCTGAGCCCCTCCTACTTGAACCGCTGTTAACGAGGCACTAACTTTAACGATAAACGTCGTACTGCTTGCAGTGACCTTAAATAGGCAACATAAAATTGATGGTAGAAAAGTTTTCCCAGACATAATCTCAAATATCTAATAATAAGCGTATGAAATGCTTTTCTTAGAAACTCTCCAGACTTGTAAAGATACTGGAGGTCTGCAAATATCAAGATTAATCTCCATAAACATTTTTTTAAGAAAACATACAAAGATGGAAATGAAATAAATACAAGGAAATAGAAATAAAATTTGAAAATCCAAGTTGTGGCCTCTCAACGAAATATCCGTGTCATTTTCGAACACAGCTATCCATTTGGTTAAGCTCACTTTTTCTTCCAATTTTTTGTTTCCCTCGGTGAGTTCTGGGATTTGTTCAAGGTCTACAGTTTATTTTCTCTGAACCAAGATTACTCTGTGTCCATATTCTTGCAGAGACTGCAACCTGTTATAGTGGTATCCCCTGTTAGAAATCGTCCACCAAAAATTGTCAAAATAGGTTTCTTTAGTTTTCAAGTTGGTCTGGTTGGTAGGCTCTGTATATATGCATCGTGCGTTCATGCTGCACCAATGGAGCTAGAGGGCTAAAAATTAGAACATTTACTCCTTATTATGTCTAGGAAAAAACACACGCTTTTGCTGGAGGGGGGTCTATTTTTGAATGTAAGTTTATGTTGAATTAATCCTTCAGTATGTGTCCGACAAAATTCCTGCTTGTTTTGTTGGAAAGTTTGGGATTTTTAGTGATCACTGTCCATCAAAAAGCGAGAGAAATAACTTGTCAATTGATCACCCCTTTTTCCAGTTTTTTTAATTGATCATCCCCTAACTCGGCATGCTGCCCAAATACATTAATTGCATGACGGTTTCGATTGAATTAATAACTTGTAGAGACTGCAACCTGTTATAATGCTGTTATTTGTTCCGATTTTTTGTTCCACTCCAACCTAAGTTAAAGTCGACTTACCAACTGGGCTAAACTCTTATATATCTACACATTCATTCATCATGTATACAATGCAAAAGTTTACTTCATTGATAATTCTGGAAAGATAGACAAATCTGGCTTTAGAACAATCATGCATTTCTTGATCAAACTTTTATGAATATCTACGAGAGGTACATCTCTCAATCAATCCTATTTTTATTAATATCCATATATATATATATATATATATATATATATATATATATATATATATATATATATATATATATATATATATATCATTCTATCAATATCTACCTATTTTCAGTATGTGCATTCATAGATAAGAATCAATTATACCATGGCATGAAAGTCCTTTGGTTCTCTTGACCTTTCTGGAAAATATAGAAATGACATACAGTTATTGAAAGTCTCTAATAAATGATGAATTGCACAAAGCATCCCATTATACCAGTAGTTCTCAAAGTGTCGCGCACAGACAACCAATAGTCTACAAGTCCCTTGGTAAAAGAAACTGCTAAAAGAAATTCGTATTGAAATAAATGCAGTTTCTGAAAACTTGTGATGCCCTTTTACCAGCGATCCTCGAGACCTCTGTAATATATCCACGAAAGGAAAATGATTTTAAAACAAACTTAGTTTCTGAAAACTTGTGATGCCCTTTTTTTAAAATTTTCAACTATAATCGCCCAATCAACGTGAAAACTTATTAGGATCCTGAATATATTTTTTGAGAACACCAAGTGATAAGCAGGGGAAAAGTTTGTGAACTGTTACTTCAGGAAAACATTTATAACAGGAAAGTTGTAATTAAACTGTCAGGAAAATCAGTGATAGAAATGGGTTTTGGGAACTACGTGTACGGCGAGGCAAGGATTTGGGACCTAGATGTACGGGTATGCCCTCGTTGATAGATATTGCAGATACAAATAAACTGTGAATTGAGATGTAGGTATACGCTGTTGCCTCACTTCGATCCCCGGAAAATGCGACTGGAGTGAGAAATGCATATGTACCTAGGCGTGTCTGAGCGTATGTGCGTGCATACATGTATGTGGCTGTGCGTGTGCAGCTGTGTAGATATGCATGAGCATGGGTGTGTATGCGTGTGTGTATAAATAGAGTATGACATTTTTTAATAGGGGACAAGATACAACAAGTAAAGTATGACACAGGATTGTTGCTCAACCACACG
>OY735229.1:12037085-12099585 GCA_963457665.1 Thysanoteuthis rhombus | reverse complement strand
AGAGATTGGAATGATAGCGTTAATTTCCATTAGAATATTTAGACGTAAAATCAAGGGAAAATGTCTTGGATTCATGGGGTGCCTAATGGAATTAATTACTGAATTAACAAAAATTTTCACAGTATGAACGTGAATATATATATATATATATATATATATATATATATATATATATCATTGTGTCATCCACAAACAGCTGTCTCGTTGTATTACAACTCTCCAGTGTGGCTATAGACTATCCATTTTCCTATCCAGTACTACGAGGTAGGATTGAAACCTTCGCTTCAGTCTTTGACTTTAAGCAATATATTCATTTAGCTTATATTCCCAATCCAACAGAATGCTCTATTACTATGGAAGAGCATTGCATAAGCTTACAATGAACGAGTTACCTCACTTAAAGAGTGCTTAATCCAGAATAGGGGTATATATATATATATATATATATATATATATATATATATATATATATATATATATATATATATGATTTGATGGCAGCTAAGATAGAGATAGAGATAGTTTTTACCATTTTTCTCAAACAAACATTTGCTTATAAAGCATTAACGAAATCAGGTACAGGTGAAACATATATAAGCTATTACACTTTTTGATGAAAAAAATGAGGTGTACAAAGCAGCCTCAAATCTTTTTCCATTTCCACATTGTCAACATTTCCACGACATTCAATCGGATCAACATTCTCTTTCCTCATACACACACACACACACACACAAATGCATATATATATATATATATATATATATATATATATATACTGTGTAGATGTTTCGCCCGTCAGTAGTTTTCAGTTTACGTTCGTACATTACTTTTTTTCCCGATGAAATCTATACCGATAGACGAAATGAATAGGCTTAATTAAAAAATTGAGATTCTGCAAACTAGTTTTTCCAATCTTTCCATTTCAATATGATCAATCATATATACATTTATAGTTCATAATAATTTTTAGATTCGTAAGAATAGAAAAAGTAAGAAATTGAAAACATATTTCATTCGTTGTTGATGATATTTCATCACTGTGTTCAATCTCAAATCATATATTTATTAGATGATTAAAAAAAAAATGCAAATTTATCCTGTATTTCTAATGTACTCCTCAAAAGAGTAAAATGAATGAGTCACTTGACCTAGACAGAGTAAATAGAATAAACAAATAAAGAAAATGGGACTTCTGCAGGAATCAAACCTTCGACCGATAAGGGAGGCGCTTCACTGTGGCACCGTTCTTCACACTGAACTAAATATACTAATGGAAAGGTCAAATAACCGCTTTAACCCCACTCTTTTCATCTTGTTCATTTACTGTCCAGGTCTGCATTGTTGTATCTCAACGCAGACAACTATATTTTGGGGAAATGGATACATAATCGGAAAGAATATCTATGGATGCCTTATATCATCTGCTAGTCTTTTAGAAATGACCTCACTTTAGTGGTCTTGTATTAACAGGAGGTCATTTCAAATAATGTAACGCATTCATAAACATTCTGTTGGATTATATATCCATTTATTAATAAAAGATACGTATATATTTTGAATTGCACGAGATCTATAAGCGTAGCCTTGATCTAACTTGACAATAAATCCGAGGGGACCTTAACAGGCATGCATGAAAGGCGCTTTCTCGTGGTTGATTCAGTCGACAGTGAGATTATGTACGGAGTGACCATCCTATTTAGAATAACCTAGTGAGACATTCTAAATGCATCATGCAGGTTTCTTTCTTAGTGTTTCTCTGAATTTTTGAGATGAGGTATTATTATTATTATTATTATTCGGACTATCCTCATCTTGGTTGTTTTTCATACAACGTTTCGGCCGTTGTACTCTACGACCTTCATCAGGTATCATCTGGTAGGTATGGGGAAGTAACGAACCGAACCCTTTATTTAACCGACGGGGGTATATTGACTGCACCCCCCTTTAGCAGTAGTAGTATTTTCGAATTATTATTGTCTCACACTGGGATTGAACCTGTCAAAATATCGCAATCAACCAGACCTGTCAGCCCTCTACCGTCCAGATTTGGATCCCTGGGGAGACTGGCTTACCCCAACGCGATCTAGCATCGTAGACGATATCAAATCAATTTTGCAGTGAATAAAAATCATTATTTAGCGTGATAGCAAACAGAGAATACGAAGCATTTCATTCCACTAACCCAGCTCAAAACCAAGCTATCAAACCAACAGAGCAATATTTTTTTTTTGCTCTTCCCAATTGCACCGTTCGTTAGGTCGTTTTTTTAAAAAGTGTCTTGTCCATTCATTGTTTCAATGTACTGATTGAAAACAGAGGATTCAGTCGATTATCTCATGTGGAACGTCACTTGACTGTGAAAACATAGTTTCTTAAGGCAGAGGAAGTATCCTACTGTGTTTAATATTTTCACATAAGCATCATGAATAAACCGTGCAAGTTATAGAATGAGTGATTATGGCTTGGATAAAGTTAAATACATTAATTTCAAAATTTCTTTACCTGACAACTCTTGGGATGACAAATTGAACCGGGTATTTACTTCCATTCAGTAAATAATTATCTCGTGGTTGAGAGACTTGTGTGTTTCGTACCGACGCAAGGGGTGGTTCTAGGGGCAAAGTAAATGTCAGATTACGAATGTTGATTTTCAGGACCATCCCCTGTCTCCTCTTGAAGGACTTCCGTTGTAAGAATGCGACTCAATAATATACAATGTACTCTGGACCCTTTAAGAGGCGAGTATGAGGTAATAGGTTGAAGGAGGACCTAAAAGTGAAATAAGTGGGATGGTCGTTGGAAACCAGTGGAATTGAAGGAACAGGTTTTTAAAGACCGGTTGATATATGAGGCCGCACTGAAAATGTTTCATCATTTCCGCAACTTCTTATATAGGAAAGAATGTACGGACCATTTTCCTTGAACTGACAATTAAAAACTTTCCTGTATGCCTCTGCTGACAGAGCTTTTGTGCCACCTTACAATCTAGAAATAAATCATTGTTTCTGTCGAATTTTACGGAGTCCACCTTGAATGAATCAACTATTTTGAATATCGCAAGAACTGGTAGCATAGCCTTTATGTAACAAGGCAAGCAATCAGAGGGGAACTTACTGCGTATGTGTGAACAGACACTCCACCGTAGTCGATATTGAGATACTATCGAATGATATTATGTACTGTGTGACCGTCGCAGGTTGTTTTTTTTGTGAGTGGGAGACAAAACATCGCATCATCCCGGCCAGGAAACACCATCAATGTCCTAATTTCGTCCCAGCGACTCTCGGCTCTTCTTAGAACTAGAATCACCGCTGAAAGCAAGATTTCAGATCGTGAACGAGAATGAAGCGAACAAGAAGGAACAGATGGGTATCCCGAAAAAAAAAGACCACTTTTCTAGGTGAAGAGTGCGCTATGATACATTTGTGAAGTCCCAAAGGATTTAGCTTGAAGAGGACTAAGGCACCTTTGCCCTAGGCTAGATATCCTTTTGTCAATAACAAACTGCTGGATACTTTCCAGACACACTTTGTAAACCTGTCATAGTCATTTCATACCTTAGTCCCAAACAGGAGACAACACGATAGGGATTTGCAACTTGATTCAGGGACACATCATAATGGTTACGTATTTATCATCGTTGTATATTAACTGTTACCATTGAACTACATTCTAATTGATACCATCACATTTGGTATCACCTTCTCGTTATACCTGACACTATCAACCGTGCACATCAACCATGGGGGGTTATATTTCCGAACTTGGTCATACGAACTCTGTACCATTATGTTATACAATCTTCCTAGCCCCATTTTCCTTTCATTTAACTTTGTGTTGTACCAAGCTCACCTTAGTAAATACCAATAACAGAGTTGACAAGAACAAAAGCAATAATAATAGATGGCCTGAAAACAAACCAGGGGTAGCGGAAAGTAACGTCGTTTTTATAATACTTCACGTGTTATTTATCGGATATCTGACAACGCCAAGCATTAAATAAGCAGGTCTGGTTGGTCTCTCAATAGAAACCGATACATGTCCAACGCATTTTAGAGACATGTTGGGAGTGATCAATTAAAAAAAAATGGGAAATGAGGTGATCAATGAATAAGTTACTTCTCTAGTCTTTTTTTGGACGGTGATCGCTAAAAAATGTCCGAATTTTCAAAATAATGAAATAAGGGATCAAATTAGCATAGACTTAAATTGCAAATTGACCACCTCAATAAAAACCCATTTAGGAAGGGGAGGAGTTAGAAAAACAAAAAAAAAATCTTTTTAGACGTCATGAGGAATACATATTGAAATTTCTAGCCCTTTAGTTCCGTTGATGCAGCCTGTATGCGTGATAGATACATAGCTAGTCAGCCACACCAACTTAAAAACTGAATAAACCTACGTTGACATTTTTGGTGACAGTTTTGATTGATGGTTTATTCTTACAGATAGATTGGGTATATTTTTCAAATCATGATGGTATTTTCTTATCCATGTCCTATCATAAATGATGAATGACAAAACAAAGAGACCCATATCCAATATTTAATACTCTATGAATATCGTTCAAAGGTAACAATGCAAAAAAAAGAGAAAAGAATTAACGGTGTTTAACCAAACGCACTAGATGTCCACGAATACCAACATTGGTTCACCGAATTCTTATCGACGTCTACGATACTCATCGTTCAAGAAGACCAATTGAGCTAGACGTCTACCTACTGCGTTCATTTCTTGAGGCTATGCCTGTCAAATCATTGAATGATTATTAAGAGAAACTGAATTCAACATGGTCTACTATACAAGAGCATCTTCAACCGATCAGAGAATTCAATAGACGAGTTTGAGTCCCACACGAACTTTCAGCTGAAAACAGAGTCAAACCTTTAGAAATCTGCAACACTTTGCTGAGCAGACAGGAAAGGGGAACGTTTCTTCATCGAATTGTTACTGGCAACGAGAATTTGGTTCTATATGTTAACTGAAAGCAGACGGAGCAATGGCTTTCTACAGACAAGTTCCTACACCAAAATATTGATGAGATCAAACATGGGCTATGAGATTTCTTCGCACGAAACCAGCTTACTATTACAAAGAAGGGATTAGAAAGTAAGTTTCAAGATAGACAGCCGTGTTGAATAACGCTGGCGATCATTTAATTAATTATACCAGGGTTCCACAAACTGGGTTTCGCATCAAAAATTTTTGGTTCCATGGTCGATTTACAGAAATAAACTGTTCACAGTTTCAATTGAAATATTATTAGGTATTGATGCAAAAATCAGACTTCAGTTGATGTTTTTTTATCAAGAAACCCGTGTTTAATGCAGGATTGAAGACAAATTCATAAATGTAAATCATGATAGTTATGTATCTTTATATAAACTTCGTATTTAAAAATTAAACCATATTACGCTTGCAAAAACATATTTAGGCTTTATATGAAAAGCGGATGGTCATCGCGACGATAATATATCTTACATCGAAGAGGTTTCCAATGATAATTCATTTGCAAAGCACAAGATTATAAATTCCATAGTCAATTACAAAGAAAAATGTCCGAAAATGTATATAATTGTATTATTGGAACTGAAAGTAAGGGAAGTCAGCATTCAGCTTTGTTATTACACACCGAATTGCGCTGGTTATCACGTGGTTTTTTGAACTGCGTGAATAAAAATTGGATTCCTTCTATCAGAGAGTCTTTTTGATCTTTCAAACTAAGAGAACAGTGTCGTGTGGGAAAATGGCATATTTTTCTGATCTCTCCATTCATTTAAGTGAAGTTAATGTTGCAATGGAGGGTACAGATGTGATATGCTTCAAAGTACAAGGAATATGAATACACTTCAGCGTGAGCTAAAATTTTGGGGTGACCATGTTCCTAAAAGGTAATTTTAAGTGTATTGAAAATCTCAATAGTTTTATTATGCTTTAAAATTGAGTTTCTTCAAGTGAGGAAACAGAATATTTATTTTTGCAACAATTGTCTGATATGTGTGATACAATTGCAGAATATACTCCAGCAAGAAATGAGAGTAAATTTTAGATGGAAAATCTATTTGTGAAGTCATCGAATTTAAGTTATCTTTGACGAAGAAAAACAGAACCACCAATTGAAATTACAACGGATTATACAAAACAATCAAGAATTAAAAAAAATGGGATTAAAATGTTTTAACTATAAACTACAAGTAAAAACCTCCTAACTTTTTATCAGTTGGCTATACAATGCAACAATCGAGTCTTCGGACATCATCATCATCATCATCATCATCATCATCATCATCATCATTATGATCATCATCATCATCATCATCAGTCTTTTAGCATCCGTCGTTGGACATAGACCTTCCCCAGGATTTGCCACACTTCTCTATCATGGGCGTCACGGAGCCAGTACTTCCTAAACTTGTCTAGGTCGTCTCTCCATCTACTATTTTGCCGGCCTCGGTTGCGCATGTAGTCTCGGGGAATCCATGTTGTGAGTCGTGATGTCCATCGATTGTCTGCCATTCTTGCAACATGGCCAGCCCACCGCCATTTGAGATTTTTTATGGATTCTATGATGTCTCTAACTCTTGTCTTTTCCCGGATGTACTGTGCTGTTTTGTGGTCTCTCCATGTGAGGCCCAGCATTATTCTTTCATGTGCACGTTGCATGGTTCTCAGCTTACGGGTCTGTCTCTTGGTTAAGTTCCATGTATCAGCTATATAAGTGACTATTGGGAGGATGCATTGGTTATACACCCTTCTCTTTAGGATTAATGGGATCTTATTATTTTTGAAGGTTGAGCTAGCTCTGCCAAAGGCTTGCCATCCTAGTGTGATTCTTCGCTTGATTTCTTCTTCTTTTGAGGGTCTCATGGAGATTCGTTGCCCTAGGTAGATGTAGTGGTCTACTTTCTCGAGTTCTGTGTCCTCGATTTCGATCTTAGTGTTTTTATCTCCAATGTGGTTGTTGCACATGATCTTCGTCTTGCTGAAGTTCATGTGTAGGCCGACTTTCTTGCTCTCTTCATTTAGTTCATCTATCATTAGTTGGAGGTCGTGTAGGTTCTCTGCGAAAAGGGCTATGTCGTCTACGAATCTGAGGTTGCTCAGATACTCGCCGTCTATTTTAATTCCTTTACTCTCCCAGTCTAGCCTTCTGAAGATCATCTCGATGCAGGCTGCGAAGAGTTTAGGTGAACTGGTATCACCTTGTCTTACTCCTTTCTGGAGCTGCAAAATATCGAACTGGGAACATGTTCTCTAAATAAACACCCTCTTTGCACTAAGACGGGTCAGGTGAAGTCATTCTGATATCTGATGGCCAAGTCTGAAGTAAGTAGACCATTTCTGGAAGACTTATCTTGACCTGTTCATCGCTAAGTATATTTTTTAACGTTGTAACTCCTGCATTGGTTTTTTCTCACGAAAATTGGTTAAAATCTCAAGAGTTTCAATTTTATTTTCATAGAAATCGATAAATATGTTGAGTATAATGTAATATAAAGGTAATATATAAATAAATATCTTAATGTAGAATTGTCTAACAATTTGAAAGAGTATGAAATATCTTCAGAGGGATCAACCACTGAATTTACCAAAATGATTAAAGCAGCCTGGACTCCCTTTGGCTAGTGAGTGAATTCGATTCTCACCGCGGGTTTGCTCTTTATTTTCAATTCTACGGTTTAATCGTTGCCATAGAACAACGGCCCGATTCAAAGTTGTGATTAAAAGGCAACTGAAAGGATTACTAAGACGAATTATCTCGTCCGTTGCACTGAACTGACGACTTAATAAGTCTCTGGCACTGAACTGACAAGTCAGAGATAGCTCGTCTTATTTGGTCGACATGAGTGAGTTATCTCGCTCGAGCCACTGAACTGACAACTTGCTATGTCGAGTTATCTCGTCCCTGGCACTGAACTGACTTACTACGGTGAGTTATCTTATCCGTGGCACCGGACTGACGACTTGTTTAGACGAGTTTTCTCGTCAGTCACAGTAAGCAGGATAGAAAAAACAACATACAGTCGTGTGCCGTATCAAGTTTGTGTACAAATTCACCACAATAAATTACTGACCTTGTGTCACATATTTCATCTTGTGGGAAGACAAGTGAATACCACCCTTGCTAAGGTCGATGAACCTACGTGCATTTTATATGATATATGACAAAGTATGATTAAAAAATATGTGGGCGTTGGTCAAATTCCATACGTTGAGTGCTACGGGCAACCTCAAGTTTTCACAAAGGGAGAAAACACGCTCGGTAGTTTTTTGTTGGCCAAATAACCCACATCAGCCCCGGCTCCGTCCTTGACTTTGACTCAAAACCTTATTTCGGGGTTGCATGTTACGCTGATGTAGGTTATTCTACTTCTGCTTCATGTAGAATCGGCTGAAATCTAGGGTTCACGCCAGACGTCCGACGCGACACGCTTGGTCGATCTCATACCGAAGCACACCGTTTTCTTTTTTCTTTTTTTTTTTTTTTTGGATGATGAGTGCGGTTAAAAAAAAAAATAGCAAAGGCAAAAAAAAGAAAAAAGAAAAAAAGAAAAAGAGGAGGGCGATTAAATCTGAAACGACAGACGGAGTTGAGCATTGCGTGGTGACATAAATAACACGTCATTGTGACGTGTGCAGTATCATATTCCGGTCGTTGTCTCACCCAAGCACACACAACGGTGGGAAGGTGACTATTTCTCCACACTTGTATTTGTTTCTTTTTTTTTTAATTCTTAAATTTTTTTGTGCGTTTTTTTTTCTCTCTCTTTCTTTTTAATCTATTCGTTGCTCACCTGCAGATCTAGATTACGGGGTTTTCTTCACAACGAACGAGCAAGAGGCCATCGGGGTCTTTAACAAGGAGAAAATACGGTTTAGTGTTGCAATACACAAGGAAAGAAAAGTACAGTTTTAAATTGCATTCCTAGAACGAGAAATGCGATTTTTAATTGCATCAGGTGAATATTTGGGTATATACAAGTACTGTCTGCTTTATAAATATTTGCATTAGATACATAACAACGCCATCAACGCACGCACACACACATACAATATACTCATACACACTCTCACACACACATACCCACGTGCATATATAAATCCCTACATACAAACAAATACGCATTCATACCGTTACACGGATATACACACCACTGTAATGTTGGCCCAGAAAGAAACGCCCCTAACTATTCATGTATATTTCAGTCTGTAATCCGAAATCATCATGGCAATGATATATACCGATACAACTTGCTTTTCGAAAATTCGCTTTTACGAAAAAAAAGTGATGAGCAAAAATAGCGTTTGTTTTGCCAGGAGCCATTAAAGAGGCAGCGCATATCCTCTTCCCCTTCTCCCTCTATCTCTCTTACACCCCACTCTACTGCATATCCCATCAGCCCAACCTCCAACGACCCAGCCTTACATACAATCATTCGGGGTCTTGACACATTCAAAAGTTTTCCCGTATGAATTAATGGTAATTTCTTCTTTGTTTATCACCATTTCAGATTACGGAAGGTTTCTTTCGGATATCAGGGAAAACCTCTATATAAACTTTTACACATACGGAGGAATGCTTACGTATATAGTTCATATGATGTACACTGTTGACCAGTCTTTTAGCTAAAGTTTATCGATCAATCAAGCTGATCCCATCCACAAATTATTTTTCGCAGAATTTCTATTTATGATCCTCTGAAGATGGTCTCAGATGGTTCAGGTGGTTGTATAGGGTAGTGAGAATTAACTCTCTATTATAACTATCTCCCGATAGTCCCTTATGGAGCTGAAGCATGGAACCTGACCAAGAGAGAGAACCATGCAACGTGCACATGAAAGAATCATGCTCAACATCACCACAATACAGCATAATACATCCAGGAGAAGACAGGAGTCCGAGATATCATAGAACCATTTGAAAACTCGAATGGCAATGGGCTGGCCATGTTGCAAGAATGGCAGTCGACCGATGGAAATCATGACTCACGACATGGATCTCTAGAGATCACATGCGCCACTGAGGCCGACAAAGTGCAAGATGGAGAGACAAGCAAGACAAATTCAGAAAATACTGGCTATGCGACGTCTAAGACAGGGAAGTATGGCGAATCCCGAGGAAGGTCTATTTCCAACAACGAAAGTTAAGAGTATGATGATGATGATGATGATGATAAATGAATGACCTGCACGAATCCCTCGCACTAGTGCAGTGACTCCTTCCTGAAAGGGCGGAGAAAGGAGGAGGTGTAACTAACCAAACCACAAACTCTCGATCAATCGATACATAACCGCCAGACCATAACGTAACATTTAAAAAAAATTGTGCCCATGTTGAATTATAACACAGCAGACAAATTCTACCATTTTACGGTAAGGCTAGTTTGACTACAATCAACCAATAAAGTTATTACCTACTAAGAATTTCTTTTCAACTATCTCGTAAATTTACCATCACCCCCAGGATCTGATGTTCAAAAGGAAGTAAAAGCCGATTTTTAAGAAGGTAGACCTTGTTTTTTGCAGAGTTTAGTTGTTCTTGGTTATATTTTGTTCGAACCATCGAATCTCTTCCCATCTTTGATGTTGTCAACTTTTAGGCCGATCTATTCTACTACCGTTGTAGTCTTATGCATTAGTTACGTTGGCACAGGTTTCAACACCGTGTGGTCTTGTTTGTTTGACAGAGAAGGTTCTGGGTAACACCCCTGTGTTTAATTTGGAATCGCCTGGGTGCTAGGTTGGCGGTATGATTAAATATGTGTACCCAGCTGAAAATGGATTGTTCTAGTTGGTATATTAATAACTGCATTTTTCTTCGCTAGGAAAAGAGGAAAAAGAAAGGAAGATAGCCCTTTTGAGAGATTCGATCGTTTGAACAAAAGTTGGAATATCAATCACCCTTCTCAAAGTTATAAACAATACATTAAGATTTCATTGATCAATATAACGGCGTTCTTTCTAAGACAATGGCGACTCTCCAAGTAGATGGCTTCCGTAACAATATGGCTTGTTCATAGTAGATGGTTTCTATGAAATGGAAGGCCTCGGTTGTTGTATGCTTCCTTTCCATAGGAGCATTATCCAGAAAGAATACTATTTTCAAGCGGCATTTTTGCATTGTCTAGTATATTCCCTGACTTCTGATTGGATAATTGGGAGGATTGGGCAACGTATCCGTACCCTACCAGACTTTGTAAATATCAAATGATTCACTAAATCACAAAATTGACGATGAATCTTCTTTTGGTTGTAATATATGAAATGCCATTTTGAGGTGGTTTAGGTGAAGGATGATATAAACTACAGAAACGGCAAATATTTGATCAAAATATGACCAATTTTAACCTTTTTCAAAAAACCTCAAATGATAATATGTAATAAAATGTGAAATACTTTGGGATCAGTGAACACAAATTCAGTATAATTGCGAAATATGTCTTTCCTATCAATGTACCTTATATTAAGAGTATGAAGTTGAAAATGCTTGAAGATAATCTGTAAGAGAAATGTCAAGTGAAATATGGAGGATGCTACAAGGCTTAATATCCCTATTCTCTAAGTTTAGACATGGTCAGCTGAGAGAGATGGGGTTTGAACTGTTATGGGACACTACATTAATTTCATATGATAACCATAAATCCATCTTTTTAACCTTTCCCATTGCCTTGAGATGACCCAATTTGATTGATGTTGAATTCCTGAAGTCTTCGAACCGTTGGCTTCTTCCCACCGTAACAAGAACAATCCTCACCGATTGGTTGACATGTGTCTTACCAACCGCGCTGAATCAACGAGTCACTAACTGAAATTTATGTTAGAAATACACAAGGGCTTATTTCATTCTAAAAGAAAGATATATCTGTAAAATCAACATTTCAATCATCATCATCATCATCATCATCATCATCATCATCATCATCATCATCATCAGTCTTTTATCGTCTGTCGTTGGACATAGATCTTCCCCTAGATCCGCCACATTTCTCTATCATGGGCGTCGCACAGCCAGTATTTCCTGAATTTGTCTAGTTCATCTCTCTGTCTTGTGTTCTGTCGGCCTCGCTTTCTCATGTGATCTCTGGGGATCGTTGTTGTGAGTCGTGATATCCATCGGTTGTCAGTCATTCTTGCAACATGACCTACCCATTGCCATTTGAATTTTCTAATAGTTTCTATGATGTCTCCAACTTCCGTTTTCTTCCTTATATACTGTACTGTCTTGTGTTCTCTCCATGTAAGATTGAGCATGAGTCTCTCATGCGCACGTTGCATACTTCTCAGTTTGCAGGTTTGTCTCTTTGTTAGGTTCCATGCGACCAAATGAGTAATAGCCGGCTCTCTTACTGATTGAGACTATCTGACAATTCTTATGTAGATAAGAAGTTTACCCTACAGATACTCAAGGGCTTACTTCACTCTAATAAATAAATGCATTTGTACTAAAAGAAATATTTTCATGCTATCTATTTATTGCTTATACAATACAGAAATTGTAGTTCTCATCTTCATTCGAAAGAGAAGTAGGAGTAGAGTTTTAATTTGCAGCAGTCTAAGTCGTTAGTATTATTCTTTCTGATAAAAAAAATCGACTCTCCATTAGTAACAAGCGAATAAAATTATAAACGGATAGCAACTTTTAGTTTCGGTCTGATTGGTCTGTTTCAGTCTTCAGGGTTGAATGACAGGAAGGCCTTATTGACCTACATTATGATAACCAATACTGAATCGGCCGTTATAACACTTAATGCTAGAAATTCTTTACACTCCCACTGATTTAGTGTTCTAATAAAATGTGTTACGTTCGGTTTCGTCTCTAAGGCCCAGACGCTATCATTTATTTAAACAGCTTTTGGTCTATAACAGAAGAATAATTATTTGATAATTTGCACACGTTTTGTTCCCAATGTAAATAGTTCTGTTCAAAGCTGGTAATAGGCTCAGATGGGAAATGTAGGTCCATTTCAAACTGTCTATGGAGAAATTTTTCTATAATCCGTGCTAAGTACGTACGATTTATGAGTATATATATATACATATATATATATACATATATATATATATATATATATATATATATATATATACGTACTGTACATGATGTTCTAAGAAATGAGAGAACTGAACAGAGGAACCAGAACGATTTCTAAAAAAGGTAATGGCAGGTAACCAATGCATCCTCCCAATCATCACTTATGGAGCTGCAACATGTAACTTAACCAAGAGACAGAACAGCAAACTGAGAACCATGCTGTGTGTGTATAAGAGAATCATGCTCAACCTCACACGGAGAGATCACAAGACAGCACAGTATATCAGGAAGGAAACGGGGGTCAGAGACATCATGGAATCTATTAGAAAACTCAAATGGCAACGGGCTTGTCATGTTCTGAGAATGAGAGACAACCGATGGACATCACAACTCACAACATGAATCTCCAGAGATCATATGCGAAACTGAGGCCGATAGAATACAAGCTGGAGAAATGATCTAGACAGATTCAGAAAATACTGACCCTGCAACGCCTATGATGGAGAAATGTGGCGGATCCTGGGGAAGGTCTATAGCTAACGACGGACGTTAAAAGACTGATGATGATGACCCTAATAAGCTGTAAATCCAAAAGTACATTCATGTTATTCTGTATCTATCTTTTAAGAACCCTCTTTAAAATATCTTTATTCTGTGCCGCCTTAACTGTCTTTATAATATCAATATTTGTTTCTTACCAAAGAATGCTCCTCTGCTTCAACCAGTATTATTATTATTAGTTGTAGTTATATTATCTAAATCATTAGATGAAACATTTTCAACCACTATTATTATTCAAAAGTATTCTTTTCCTTCTGACCTGCTTTTAATTACAATAACTTTATTCATTAATCTTAAATTGGTTCACCTTGCTTGGATTCTTTGAGAAAGAACATATTTATACAGTTTTGCTTTTTTTTAGTGTGCTACGATACGAATTGGCGAATTCGTTTCCTTAGATCTCAATACCGTTGAACATCACAAATTCGGACTCCAGGAACCTGATAACATCAGAAGCCTGGCTATTCAGAAGAATTAAACAATTATCAAATTTTATATCAAAGTTTATATTTATTGATAAACAAAATACTGTTCTGTCTTGAATAACAATGTTTCACAATCATGTACGTAGGATGGACATATTAGATTAAATCAAAATTTGTTTAAATACCATTAAAATAATTCCCTGCAGATTTTTTTTTTTGTAAAAGTGCCGATAAATATTTAGAAGTGGCACAAAGATATCTTATTGAGATTTCATAAAATCAAATTAATATTTTGCTAATATCAGGATACTCTTGAATTCTGGGGTTACGTATCGTGGTGTTAATAACCCGACCTTGTAGTACCTTGAAGCTGGCATCGCTTAAGCTTCACGAAAAAACCAGGAATTTCAGAAACTAGGGATACCCTCGGTCCTGATGCTGCTGGGTATGTGATGCTCAACTGTATTAAATTCGTTAGATAAGCCCTTTTAGAAATTAAATAGAGCGTATTAGCCATTTATAAGGGGAATAGTTGACTCATCACCTATATTCTAGTTCGATTAACTCCAACCTGTCGGCAGTTCGGCAAGAATATTATCAATATCAAACCGGTCTGCTGTGTAAAAAATGTACAAAGTTTGGAATCATTGTTCTAATATATTTCATTTGTAAGAAGTTTTCTTTAATCAGAAACCGATCACCAAAACTATCACCCAATCTGTGAAAGTCAACATATGTTTCTTCAGTTTTCAAGTTGGTCCGGTTGGATGATGGCTGGCTATGTGTGTATGTATCACGTGTATACGCCGCACCAATGTGGCTAGAAGGTTAAAAATTCAAACATGTACTACTTATTTTGTTTAGAAAATAACGTTTCTCTTTGTGTTTTTTTAAATCCCGCACTATGTTTAGTTAGACCAACAGCATTCAAGTCTGTTTAAAAAAAAAAAACAGATTTTTTTTAGTGATCCCTACCCAACGGGAATCGAGAGATGTAACTTATTAATTGATCACCCCTTTCACTGAAGTTTTTAATCGATCACTCCCTGCACGACATGCTGCCAAAAGGTGTAGGTCACGTGGTGATTTCTATCGAGTGATTCATCAGAGCTGTTGAACAACCATAGCCAGGAGAAATGGCGAAGGTCTCTATCCTTTTTTGTGTGTGTGTTTGTTTTTTATGTATTTTGTGCATTCCATTGCTCCTGGTCATACTGTTTTGTCCCCAGACCTGTAAATTGGCATCAGTGCCCTTTCTAAAAATGTCTTCTTTGACTTTTGGGGATCTTTATTTTGGTGGCTTTATTGATAACATTTAATATTAAGAATCTATATATTTATAGATGCTTTCTTACTCTATTTTAGATGTTTTCCGGTGAGAAAAAGCCACTGATGTCATAAATCAGAAATATATCCTGACCATATTTATTCTCCGAAGGAATCTTTTGTACTTGACTTGAAAATCTGACGCTACGGTCGTTCAATTATTGACAATGATTTTATCATAATTGTTATTTCTTGTCACTTTATTCGTGACCTTAAAAAGACTTGCCACGCACCCACATCTTTTATTCAACACCTGTTGTTCCTATAATTATTGCTACAAATAGAGATTCATTCAAGTGCCAAGATCTCTTATTCCATACAGCGAGTTGAAAGTTGTCAGTTTGTTGTTTCTCTCTCCTCATGTAATCGCTTTATGAATTCAATACTCATGTCAATGTCAACTTGTAATAATAATAATAATAATAATAATAATAATAATAATAATAATAATAATCATCATCCTCATTATTATTATTATTATTATTATTATTGTTATTATTATTATTATTATTATTATTATTATTATTATTATTATTATTATTATTATTATTATTATTATTACTATCATCTACAGGATTTGCTTTGTCGTTGTAATAGTGGCTGGTGTAACATCTGACATTGAAAATTTAACGCAAGTCATACAATTTTGTGCTCCTGTCGAGTCATTGGTGACAATCCCATGTTTTCTTCTACAGAAAATGACTTATTATTCCGCCAATGATGACTTTCAACACCTGTATTACTTCCGGCTCTTTTTTGGTTCCATCGATGTAAATAATTATTACAGCAAAAAAAAAAAAAAAAAAAAAAGCCCGAAGGAGGCCGCGACCTTTTCTTGCCACGTATATGCTATATTGACCTATATGCTCGATTCTGTAAATGCGTAAACACACCTTACCGAAACAGAATCAAAAACCATCTGTCCAGAATGGGGGTTTACAAACTGGGGCACATTTGGGCCCCAGGGGTACGAGAGAAAAATTAGAGATTTTTTTCAAAAAAACCCCAAACACTGGAATTTCAAAGTAATCTCAACCAACTAAGCACAATTCGTGTCTTGTAAACCTGACATTCAATTGTTAACACTGCGTAAATCAAAGGGATAATTCCATAAAACCTAACATCTTTGGTTTGCATTTATATCCGTACAGGTTTAACTCTCTTATATGCTCTTGGTATGCTTTTTTTAAAACTGTAAACCAAATTCCCTGTCAGTTGAGAACGATATGCAGACGTATCTCTGGTAAACTGTGCCTAGAAATCACTCACCTATTAGAAATGGCCAAGTTCACCCATCTCATCAAAATGTAACCTCAAATCAGATGAAATCTTTAACGAATACTTCTTATCTATTTTATGATATTCATACATTTTACACTCTATTCTTCACGGTGGGCATGTTGGAAGGAAGAGTTTGAGAATGCTTGGTCTAGAAAAATTTAAAATGTACCAAACAATGGACGATTATAGAAGTCAGGAAGGCTTAGGTTTACTTCTGAAAGAAATTTGTTCAAGGGAATCATGTATGCTTTATTTTACACAGATCCAAGCAATTTTCCTTCGGTGATTCTACTCATATGCAATTCTTTACATTCTACGGTGAACCTAGTTTATAAGGAGGTACAGTTGACCTAGCAGTTAGCAGTATGGAAAATGGAATCGGCAAAACGAGTTAAAACTCCGACTGAGAAAGTTTGCGTTCACCTCACACTAATGCCCTTTGGGAATTCATGAATCCACATCTCCTCCCTTTAGCCATGAACTATGCTTGGCAACCAGTCTAGGAGATGGATTATTCTGAACCCCATCCCGTTGTCGTGTGGGACAGGCAACGGACTGTGCAGTGAATAGGTTCTTGTGATGTACAGTTAATGGAACACTGTTGAATCTTTGATGGGCCTAGATAACTGGGATTTGACTCTGTTAAAATTGCTCGAGTCAAATAAGGGATAACAAAAAGCGGACGAACAGACAGAATACCGTGTGGACCGTCCTCAACTCTCCACGACACTACAAGTACAGGAAAACCTGGTAACGTAAGCAAGATAGCTCCCAGGTAAAACGCCTGTAGTTGACAGAAGGCGTGTAATAACCTGTCATATTTTCTCACTGATAACATTTACTAGAAAACTGAGATACCAATCTTTTTATGTTTAACGAAACATTTATGCAAAAAGCATTGAAGTTAGAAAAAACAAAAAACAAAACAAAAAAAAAAAAACAAATCGACCAGCCCCCGACTGTCTGCCTGCTACCTGGGAGAACCTTTAATTGTTTCACGTGAAGGTAGCCCCACCGGAAACCAGTAAAGAGCGGAACGGACATCAGATTTTCTTCCCCCCTTTTTTTCGGCTAGGTCCACTCCAAAGTCTTGACTGCCTGACGATGGGTCGCTCCGGGATCATGGAGTGAATAAGGAAGTCACAAAGTAAATCACGGACAGCGTGCCGTACAAAAGACCAGCCTGCAGTAGCCAATATCAAAAATATTTTTTTTAATGTGTTCTCCGAATCGCTTATACGAACTATATCTTGCAGTACCAGGTTTTCCAGTGCATACATTATTTGCAAATAAATAAAATGACGTTAATTATAAAACTAATAATCCTAGAGTTATCAAATTTCGGCCAAATCTACGCTCCATGTTCTATACGAAATATCATATGCCTGAAAGTCGTTCTTCAGGAAGTCAATATAAGACCAATCTTCTCTGATAGCTCAAGAAAGAGAAAACACTATCATTAAAACGGAAAGTGGTATTTATGCCCCGGCTTATGCTGTTATTACATCCGTTGAATTGGGGCTAACAAAATGGCTGATGCATGGACTGATTTGCGTATTCGCCAGAATTGATCCCCATCGAAAATCTTTGGAGCACCCTCAAATGAAGCCTTTGTGCGAGGGGCCTGCAATTTTTATACAAGAATGAACTTTGGAAAGCAATATCTACTGTTTGTTATTCCACCACCCATGAATAAATTCAGAATTTAACCAATAGGAACAATCATCATCATCATCATCAGCAGCAGCAGCCGCCTTGCAACGCCCGTCGCCTGACCCCGCTATCATGGGCGTCGCAAAGCTACTACTCTCTGAACTTGTCCAGTTCGTCACGTTATCTTATACTTTGTCGGTTACACTTTCGCATATGATCTCTGGGGATCAACGCTGTCGTGATGTCCAACAGTTGTTTGACATTCTTGCAACATGACCATCTCATTGCCATTTGAGTTTTTTTAAAATGTATTCTATGATGACTCTAATTCCTGTTCTATTATACTGTGCCATCAAATGATATCTCCATGTGATATTGAGCATGATTCTCTCATGCGCTTGCTGCATAGTTCTCAGTTTGAGGGCCAATCTTTTGGTTAGATTCCATCTTTCAGCTCCATGGGAGATTATCGGATGGATGTATTGGTTATAGACACCTTTTTAGGCAGCTCCGATTTATTAGAAAAACAAATAATGATGTTTCATCAAGTGTGTTATTCGATCAAATAAGTCATAGTTTGTTTTATACACCATTTTTCTTTTCATTGTTGTGTTTGGCCATTTTCGTTCATTCTTCATTCCCCTATCACTTCAAATTGATTTTGTTTAGATGGTTGTATATAAATTGAAACGTTTAAAATAAACATATTCGTACATTCCATCATAAATCAAATTCTATATTATAAGTTATTGGATTTTATATTCAGCATAAACGTGATGTATACGTTTAACCAGTGACTACAATTCAAGTTTTTGAAGCAAAACTTTTGATCTATTTTTATTTTAGATGTTTATTGGGTGGAAAAGAACTACAAGAAAACGGAATATCTCAGCATGTTCACGAAAACGAACAAGTACTTGAATGAAACTATCTTCAAGTACTCCGTAGAGTACTGATAATTACTTCTAGATTATAATACATATAAATCTCTGAACACACTGATGTGTTATTATCAACTGTACATACAATTTTTTTTATGATGGGGGTTCCTTAAGGTACGAAAGTTGTTTCAAGTTTTTGTTTTTCTCCAAGAGATTGATATAGAAATAGTCACTGATGCATCTGTTGAACAGTCTGTGTATCGACATGAATTTACATCTATCTCTGACTTTTTTCTTTTTCCTCACTCATACATGTACTCTCTCTCTCTCTCTCTCTATATATATATATATATACATGCATATATATATATACGCATTTATATATATATATATATATATATATATATATATATATATATATATATATATATTTATACGCATATATATATACGCATATATATATATACGCATATATATATATACGCATATATATATATACGCATATATATATATACGCATATATATATATATATATAAGCACGTGTGTTTATGTGTGTATAAGGAGAGATATAGTTTGTAGCTGTATAGATAAATTTGCCAATCTCACTATTTTTGACTTTAATTTCCGGCAGAAATAAGTTAAAATTGATTTATATGTTAATCATTAACTGAGTCCTTCTCAGCATTGTATTATAGAGTTTCTTTGGCTCTCAGACGCGGTGGCACCATGAACCTAAGTATTTCACAGCATTTATTCAGCTTCAGCTATTTTTCAAATTCAAGTCTCCTATCCGCGACCTGACAGGCACGCACCCTCAGCGGGTATATTGTAATAGAGAGCAACTAAAAAACACAGCAAGCGACTGATGATGTTGTGCCTCATGAGGTTGCTATAGGATGTTCACATTTCGTGCTCAGATATTCAACGTGCTTGCTAATCTAGAAAAGTAAATAAGTAGTGCCCTTACGCTGACTTCGGCGTCAGTTGCCCCTGTCTCGACATCACGTGCCAGAAGCGTCTCTTGTCTCGGTTATGGGAAATAGACTTCCGAGTATCGGAAGTGAGGTCGCTCACTTCACCATTTCCTGCTTACGGCATGTGGCGTTCCAAAACCGGTCGCCCATCTTGATACTGACCAAGCTCGACGTTGCTTGATCTCGCGAGAAGTTGTGTATCCAATGTGATTTGACCGTAAGCCTTGCTCTTGTGAATGTAAAAAAAACCCCAAAAACAACAAAAAACAGCAAAAATAATAATTGAACAGATTTGTCGTATTCATTCAATTCGATCATCATCACCATCATCATTATCGTCACAATGTATGTAGATGTTTCGACAGTCCTGCCATTAAGTCGACGATCACTGGCCAACGAAAAAAAAACAAAACAAAACAAAATAAGAAAAAACAAACAAACAAAAAAAGGAGCTTTTTACCAGATTCAAGTCTTTTATCCCCAATCTAACTGGCACGCACACTCAGCGAGTATATTGTAATAAAGAGCAACTACAAAACGCAGCAAGTGGTCGATGATAATGTGCCTCATGAGGTTGCTATGGGATGTTCAGTTTTCCCTACTTAACTATTCAACGTACTTGTTACTCTGAGTAATTGCAAAAAAAATACGACAAAAATAACGATTGAATGGACAAGTCGCACCGAAGACGAGATACGTCGTATAATAAAAAAACGTTCTCAGATTTCGTTACCCTGATTTCATCATCATCATCATCATCATCATCATCATCATCATCATCATCATGTTGTTGTTGTTGTTGTTGTTGTTGTTGTATAGATATGTTTGTGTTATATTTCGGCCGTCCTACCACTAAGTCGACGATCACCGGTCTACGAAAAAAAAAAAAAAATGAAGTCTCATATTACTCTAGTTTATGCATGCCGTAAAAATTAAAGCAAAATATTTGGAATATTCAAAAGTTCAACCATGCGTCCACCATCCTTACGTCCATATCTTGTGGTTTCTGATTTCAAAGGGATTCTAAACGAAGTAGTTGTAGCTTTACTAGTTGCAGTAGTAGTTACAAGGGGGAGGGGGAAGAAAAAATCTGAATATCTGGCTATAAAAAAAAAATAGTATGTTTGAATCAAAGTAAGTGCACATTCTTATCAATAATTTATCCTGAGGTTTTAATGTATGGTTGTTTTATTTCATTGGTAAACTTTAAATGGGTGTGTAAAACACTTTTAGCTATAAATTAGATGGAAAAAATGAAAAATCTAAATAAAACATAGACCCTTCCTCCTCTGATGCTGAACGTAACTCCGACCGACCGACCGACATAGTAATAGAGATGCGTGACACGTCTAAAAAATATGTAATATAATGATATGATAATTTAGAAAATATCAATAACATCATGTGGCTCTTCTTGTTTATATTCAATCAGAATGAACTCTGATTTTGAAGCGTTTGCAAAGAAAAAAATAAGTAAGGGAGACTTCACTATAATTAGCATTTAATAGTCACCCTCCTTTGAAAATATTACAGACCGAAAATATAGTCAATTGATGACGTAGTATATCAGTAGATTGGTGTCGTGTCGAAAAATGATTTAGTTTAATACGTTGGGAATTGTTGGTGGCTGATCGGACAGGGCGAGCTGATTTCAAACACCGACTGGGACTGGTACTAATGCTTCTGGGAAAGACATGAATCCGACAACACCATCCTGCTATTGATAAAATAGCGTATGGTGAAGTGAGTAACGTCATTTCGAGTGCTTGTCGACTTCAAGTCTAATTTCTCTTGTCTCAAAAATCTCGAGTACTCCAAGGCGAGGAGGAACTTGTTATCAGGAAAGGGACGCCTGTCGCCGTGGCCAGCGTGAGGGCATTTACAGCATGTTTCGGAAACTGCTTTTTTTTCGATAACAATAACTGACGATGCTTATTGTGATCACAATACGATTATCATCATGATCGTCATCATCGTCGCTGTCGTCAAGCTCTCTCTTTCAAGTACATAGAGGAATATTCTGTCAGCTGTTCAACATCAGCCGGACCATGTCAACTCCCAACCCAACCTTGGCAAAGTGTTAACAGATCTGATCCTTTCCAACTTTCGCCGCTCCTCCATCATTTATTCATCTATTTATTTCTTTCTGACTTACTTACATACATTTCCGTTTTCTGTGATATCAAAAAATACGTGCTTCATAGTTCGTTTCCTTCGACTACACGCCATTACTCTGGACATTTGGAGCCTTTTTTTTTCGACACTGGATCATTTGAGAGTCATACTCCCCTGGGAAAAATTTCTCCGCTCCAACTTTTCCCTACGCTCTCTATCTATCTTTTTCTTTCTCTCTCTCTTGTACGCACCATAACCTGCCACATGATATGGATCAATACATTCTACCACATGTTGTGGATTAACATGCCTACACATGATATGGATTAACAAGATACCAAAACAATACTTGGCTGCGCTAGTGTCAAACTCCCTTGCTTCATTAAAGTCTCAAAAGTAAACAACAATAACAAAAAAAGTTAATTTCTCCGTACTCTCTAAATCCCAAACTACAAGTTCTATTCCAACTCCTCTATTAATGGTTCTTGTAAATGGGATTTGTAAACTTCATCAAAATAAGTCGAGCTGAGTTGGGCTTCAAGAGTGGAAGTGAATTCGTCGTCAGTTATTGAAATACCCGCACATACGCTATGGATTAACAATATACATGGGTACATAAATGAGTGTAGCATAATGATGAAATATTTATTGTCGAACTCCAGTACAAGTCAGCGGTTGGAGTTGACTTTGTATTGTATTTCTATTGTAACAATAACAACAAGAATAATCCTCACTTGATCTTTAGAAGTAATCAATGCCCATTCACTTCCGTGACGTTAAATCAAACCAACTTCATAAAAATAACAATAAAAATAACATTTCCCTTCCGTGATTTGGAACCACGAAGAAGCGAACAGTAGGCGGCTCTCTTAAGGACTGAACCAAACTAACAAGTTACACAAATTCAAGAATTTATTCATGATGTATACAATAAAAAAGTTGCAGTAATAATCTTCAGTTGGAATAGAAATAGGAGTGGTGTTTGACCCTGTAGCAGCCAGGCCTGTTTTTTTTTCAACATAATTTTTTCCCGGTCGGTATTGGACAGATGCTGCCGATGTGATAGCATTTTCTATGATATTTTTGGTATATTAAGTAATTACATTTGAAACATATCATCATTGTGTAGTTTTTGCTTCGGTAGTCATTGGATGATGGCTCCACTGCCTCGTTGATATATTGTGGAGAAAGAAAGGCTACGGGAAATAAAACCCAGCCAGAAAATCTAGAGTGGAACCCCTAAGGCGACTGGGTGTCAACTTCGTCTTCCTTCCGGTGACCCCTGCAGTTTGTGGTTAGAGAAGCCCAGCTTTTGTAAAATCCACGATGCTGACTTTCCATCTCTTTTTCAGGCAGACAAAGGTCAGGTCGTATTTCACAATTTAGGGAAAACAGTTGCCAGCCAACAGAGATGCTTCTGCTATTACAAGATATCCTATGATTCATTTACTGGAATCAGGGGAGAGAACCTACTAAAGATATTATCTGCACATAAAAAGCTCAAGATAGTGACTTTCACCACACCCTTCCACTCGAGAACCATTCACAGGAGGAAACTTAATTTATAAATGGTATTTTCGCTTACTGTATCGAATCACCGTTACCCCACAAATGACACAGCTGGCCAACCAGCCAAGTGGGTTACAAATTCTTCTATCTTTACGCACGTGTGTCTGGGCGCTCCTGGTCACCTTTTTATTGGGGGAGAGGCTACAACCTTGAAATTTTGCATAAGTACACCAATAGGTACCATCTAAAAACTTTTTTTAAAAAGGTGCTTTTTGAGGTCTCTATGGACATTTTGGGGACTAACAATGGTACATGTAGAGGTTACAGTGATTCATTTATGTGAGGTACGGATATCTATTTATGTGAGGTACGGATATATATTTTTGCTTGTAAGTCCGGAACAGCGAGATCAAAGTTATTTTTCTAATGAAAGTTAATATCTACGAAGTATGTATGTAGAAGATTTAGCCAAAAACTATTAAAGAAAACAAAGCCTAATCAGGTCGATGGAACCTAAGTTCCTTCCGAATTACTCCCCAATCTTGATCGCCATCACATGTGACATTGCGATCTCTCTAATCTTGTCCACGACCTGAAATCTCTTCCGGAGAAGCCAGAAGTCTCACGAAACTAAATTTCTGCTGTAGTGGGACTGATAGATCTAGATGAAGCGACCTTTGCCAAAACAAGTCGTGGAGAATGGGCATGTACTCGGTCACACAGTACACAAGCGCACTCAGTGGCATTTCGCTACCGAATGGGTAATCCCACGGGAGAGTGTATGTTCACGGATTAAATTTAATGTGCAGTAAAATCTCCTCTGGTTGCCGAGTTACATCAAGGCTGCACAACTAGTTCTCGAGATATTCAAAATGGCTGGATACTTCTTAGTGTATTGAGTAAGAACAGGGTAATTTTCTTTTGTCGTCTTGGAATACAAAGGGCTTCTGTGATTCGAGTTTCACGTTCCCTTATAGTGGGCCGGATAGATTATACTCTGGCCAAATTTTACTGGGAGGAAAAACATAACTGCTTAACACTTTAATATTGGGCAAAAATACAGGGTTTCCACACAGTTTCAAAATTTAGCTTTTTTATTATCAGTAAGATTATTTTCTACTCTCGTTTACCCACGCTGTCTAAAAATGACGGCAGTATTTAAATAATTTCTCAATCGCATTGTACCTAGATAATACCGAAAGCATTATGCAGCTATGTATTTTATTGTTTCTGTCCAACCAGAATTGATCTATATTATCATAAATAACTAAACAAATAAGGGAGATTACTCTATAATTAAGCTTTAGTAGTTATCTCCTTTGGCAAATGTTACAGAGAGAAAATATAGATCATTATGTGGCGTATTATATAAAAAGATGGAAGATCCGTGTGATTGTCACAGCATATCCTTGCAATTGAGAAATTGAAGACGAAGACATTCGAACTCTTTCCTGACAAAAATAACATTAGTTACAGCTTTTAGAAAAAAAGGAAAAACATTTGTAATTTCTAAGTCCCATAGTATCCTATTTTGATTTCCTGAACTTTTCTAGATGTGTTTTTCCTAAAACGTAAATATTTCCATTGTTTTGGAAACAGCTGTCAAGGTGGCAATGACCTGAAGGTTAGAAAAGAGGAAACTTGGAAATTACGAATTTCAGTACAAATGCCCCGATTTAAACCTTCGTTTATTTGAGAAAATTTAAAAGAAAGGATATTTCAAGATATTTCAATCATAGCCCAATTTAGCCCTTGAAAAATTTGATAGGTTGAATACACAATAATCATACCACCACTGCAATCACTTTTCCACAGGTTCTTTGAGCTAACGATTATAGACTGATGTCATCAGGGTGAAGTATGTACAGAGGGAACTTAGTGGGATCATTTCAAGCGTTTGAGATCGTCTGATTTTGATGATAACCGTTCGATAACATTATCCGTGATTATAATTAAAGACTCGGTCTGTAAGCGGATTAACTAAACCTTTAGAATCTTCGTTATGGAATTTTCTTTTTAATATAAAAGCCTTTTAGAAGTCCAAACTATTACTCATAAATACACGCACCTTCATCAAGGCACACACTCCTTCGTCAGAGGCCAATCACACTTGATTGCCGAAAAAAAATCTGTTTATAAAATGAGCAATGAGTCTTTTTTTTTTTTTTTTTTTGTTTTCTAACATTGGGATATTTCTCTTGAAGGTAAAAAACTTTTCTGATAAAGATCTCCTATTCAACATTTTGACAATGGACTCTTTCACTTGAGCTTTTACTTTTTAATGTATTCTCAGATAAAATTGACTATGATGAAAACATTCCACGGATAGGTACTTATATAAAATGCATTAAGAATTGTATAGTTCACATGGTCATAGAAACTACATTTTTTATTGCTTTAAAAGAAAATTTCATCAATTACATTTTATGTAGTCTCGAAATATCCATCACCATATGTCACGCAAGTAATTTTCAACCTGATCAGTACAATTTCGTAGTGTTATCTGATAACTACTTGAAAAAAAAATCATTCAAAGGTTTTTGCGCAAGTAATTTAGTTATATTTGTGTTAGCAATCTCATTTTTATCATGGAGTTCATCAGCTGTTTTACCATAGCCCTGTATCGGGAGTATTAAAAAACAGAACAGGTTTCTTGCTATGCCACTCTATCATAGTCACATTAAATGTAGTGTACAAACTATATTCAAAGTAAAATTCCCATTTATATCTATATTTATGAGGTAATGATTGAATTATGATTTATGTTCATGAGTCGCTTAAATAAAATTTGATATGATATGAAGCAAAGTTTTCCCCTGTTACACTTATATCTATGTATTAAGAAAATGGATAAATATGATCCAACACAGTGATTATAGATAGCGTTATATTACATAGAAACTATAATTTGAGATGATTTCCCGTCATTATACGGTTAATGTGTCACTCATCCTAGACAACGTTAATAGAATAAACAATAAACAGAAATGGGGCTGCTGCAGGAATCGAATCTGCCACCGATAGGGTAGTCGCTTTAACTTACCGATTCTCTTACCATTGAGCTAAATAGCCGTCGGTAAAACAATCATATATATCCATTTTTTCAAATACATAACTGTCGCGTTGAAAGGGGAAAATAGACCGAGATTAAACGAGATGATGATTTAGGTTAAAAGCAGTTATTTGGTCCCTTGCATTACCTGAGGCAATTCAAGTAGGAGTTAGGAATAGCGCACTTAGGTGCACTTTTCTGATCTCCTGCTTGTATGGATTGGTACTAAGAAGTTTAGAGCTATTTTTTTTTTTAAATAATTCAAGCATCTTTATTTTGATTTAAAAAAATCTCAACTCATCCCAAGCTGTGTGAATGTGTGATCAGACATACAGTCTTAAGAGTTTCTATGACGTAATATTTATTGTTATGTCATAATAGAAAGGTAAATCAACAACTGAGATCATACTATTTAAGCACAAACAGAAAAAGTATATAAGCTCATTATATATATATATATATATATATATATATATATATATATATATATATATATATATATGTATATATATATATATATATATATATATATATATATATATATATATATATATATATATATTATTGCGTGATCCACAGACAGCTGTTTCGATGTATTACATCTCTTCAGACTCTTTAGACTTTCCATTATCCCATCCAGTACCACGAGGCAGAATTGAAACCTTCACTTCAGGCCGATATCCCACCTCTGGACGATGGAACTGGACAGTCAGTAAGGCTGAATTTAAGCGATATATTTAATTACACAGAAATCCCTCATCCACCAGAATGCTCTATTCCTATGTAAGAGCATCGCATAAGCTTACAGTGGATGAGTTACCTCACTTCAAGAGTGCTCAACCCTGAATAGAGGAGCATTAATTATTGTGTCATCCACAGACAGCTGTTTCGATGTATTACATCTCTTCAGTGTGGCTATAGACTTTCAATTATCCCATTTATATATATATATATATATATATATATATATATACACACACACACACACACATATATATATATATATATATACATATATATATATGTGTGTGTGTGTATGTATGTGTGTGTGTGTGTGTGTGCGTGTGTATGCATATATGTGTCAGTTTATGTATGATTTATAGAATCATTGAATGTTTATATATCTGATTTTTTTCTCGGAAACTGATCACTCGGAATAATGAGGATCACTTGAGTTTCCCCAGATTGTTACCACCGGGAACATTCTTATCAAACCGTAGATTTACTGAGACGAGCGAAAATGGAACAAAATACCCACAAGCCGACGTTCGGTGTTGATGGAGACTCCTGCAGGGACACGCCCTCAAAAACCTCGAAAACAAACATGCAGTTAACGTAGAGTAACCTCTCTTATTGTTAGGTTCATCATCGAATGATTCGTGAACTACTGTGAGTATGAACAGAAATCGGCATTAATGACCCACGGGGGAAAAAATGGCAGACACAAAAGCAACATGAAAATAAGTAGGGCGAAAAAAATCAACTTTCTTCTAGTTATTCGGGCGAACGTCATAAAGATGGACTTCTACCCCCGCCCAAGAAAAATGGGCTAAAAAAGAAAAAGGAAAAGAGATGAGTAACAAAGAAAACAACGGAAGCATTTAGCAACCCCTGAAAATGTTGATGCTAACGTGTATCGGGGAGGAAAGGCCGGTACAGATTCGATATTTAAGAGACGATTATCCTCTGTTTTCTTGACGAAACACAAAAGCCAGTTTCCGACTTTAGAAATGTTACATCTGTTGTGCCCCGCACATGTGTCGACCAAATGTGCAACTCTCCAGCTCCTCCCCTCATCGCTCCGAAGAAGGGGAGGAAAAAAAAGGCAATATGCATCATCTTCGCTCGCTTTTGTTTTTAATAAAGAAGAAAATGTAAATTGCTCTATTTCGCTGAGAACTTACTTCCCTCTTGGGACGCTGGGTTTTTTCTTTGTTCTCCTTTCTCGCGTCAAACTTATTTGCTTCGGAATAAACTGTTCAAGACATATCAATCCCCGGAGACGAATAGAGAATATTTTCCTTGGTCTAAATGTGTTGATATGTCACTTTATGATGTGGATTATAGACAGGGCGGGTCTCTGGAATTTATTCACTGATGGATCTACTTCCGGTAGAGTTAAGTCATCCCGACTGTTGCACTTCACCTAAGTCTGGAAGGTGAGCCTCGTTAGCTAAAACAGATGTATGAATTGTTTTTTTCTTTGTTTTTTTTTTTTTTAATCTCTTATTCTAACATTAATAGTGATCTAAATCTTCAGTAGCACTTATAATAAGCAGGGTCCTGGCAACACGGGCAGTCGCCTGAGGCACCAAGTGCTTGGGGCCACTGTCATGTGTCTGAGGCAGTCGGACTTGACAGATACAATTGAGAAAAAATAACAACATGTATAAATCAAACTGGGTGATGACCGTAGCCTCTCCAAATGGCCCGCCCGACCAACAAGCAAATTTAATTACAGATTCTTTTCTCTTGGCTCGTGTGTGTGTATCCTCAGGCGCTTCTGGTAATATTTGTGGGCAGTAACCTCTGCATGAGTACACCTTTAGGCACCGTCTAAAAAATTTTTTCCCCTCTTTTGTGTCATTTTTGACTAACATTGCCAAATCTTGGGCTGTTTTTTTTTAGATAATTTTCGACAGAAAATCTGTTTTCTTTTGCCTAATTTTGATTCAAAAATTCATATTTATCTATTTTTCTCAGCGTTAAACATAAATGAATACCCTGATACTATTCTTTAAAGAAGTGATCGACAATCTTACCGATTTAAGCTTTTTTGTGGGTAATAGACCCATCACTTGAAAGCGAGCTAGGTCTGTATTCAGAGCCATTGCTAGGCACACGCCTGCAATGTGCTGCAGGTAGGGTACCACGTGCTGGGAAAGGGCAACAAAGCAACCTCCCAATTGAAAAGATGATGAATCATGTTTACAATAGGCACCATTTGATAATTATAAGCAAGGTAATACAAAATACACATAATATCTCGAAGTAATACATTTTGGCGGGTCGCCCTCTCATCATATACTCTCATTCTGTGCCAGCTACCAAACTCAATCTATCTGCTCTACGGTCGGACGACACACACTCGAAACACGCTCGGTGGAAAAGTTAAGGGAAAACGGCGAGATTTCGATGTGAAAAAAAAAAATCTGCGATCACCCTTCTTATTAGATGGAAAAAAAATCTTTTTTGCTTTTATTTTTTTCTTTGTTTATCTTTTATCTATCTATTTTGAGTTAATTTTATTGAATGCCGGACCTAAAGTCACTTACCAAAAATTTTGAATATAAAAAAATGTGAACAATTCAATCTGATTAATTAAGTTTTTTTGTGGTTTGGTTTCAATTTTGACCATTTACTTTGTCTAAACCAAGAATATTCGAACCCAGTTTGTCTAAACCAGTGGAGTCCAACTTTTACAATATTTTTACTGACCGTTCGACAGGTGGGGGTGTTTAGCACGACAGCAAGTTGGTGAAAGGCCAACTACAAGTTACATATAAGCGATTAATATACTCCAATTCATTCCTGAAAGATTTATCTAATGAATTTTATATCAAGATCCAAAGAAATTAATCCATTTTTCCAACCTTACCACCAAACCATTTCATTTCTTCGTGGCTCGTAAGCAGATGCTTACTAATATCATAAGTACTTAATCTGATGTGATCAAAGATTTTGTGTGAAAACATTTGAAATTTCAAAGTAAACCATTCAAAGCGATTAATGAGTCGTTGTTACTGAGTGAAAAAAAAAAACGGAAAAATATTACATTTCAATTGCTTCATTTATAAATATGTCCAATGATTTCCCCTGGGAACACGACACCGAGATAGAAAAAAAGCCTCAAACATACATAAAAGATTATCTAATAGTCAAACTTTTACTGCTATTTGGAAGACATATTACAAAAATATCTGATATAACTCTTTATGGGGAAGAAATCGAAGATTCTTCAGAAAATTAATAGCGTGAAAAGTCGTCCATTTGTAAATATTGAATTGACGAAAATTCGGCAATCGAAATTTTTCAAAAATTTCTGTTATGTAGTAAATTATTTTTATGTAGTAACAGTATCTTAACAATATAAAATTTACAAATAAAAAAACAACCCATATTCGGCAATCGAAATTTTTCAAAAATTTCTGTTATGTAGTATATTATTTTTATGTAGTAACAGTATCTTAACAATATAAAATTTACAAATAAAAAAACAACCTATATCCTTGGATATTTAAAAAGGTTATTTAATCAATTCTGAAATATCTGCATTATCCTAACAATATATGAAATATAGGAAAAAAATAATAATATCCCCAAGTATACTAAAAGATATTTAGTTTACTCTGCAATTTCAAATATATTTAATATCTATTATGATAATATACAATTGTTTAGACCAGTGATTCCAAATCAACTTTAAGATGTTAATAATCTGAGAAAACACAGAAAGTCATGAACCTGCCACAACTATCACCACATCCAACTGATTTGGAGATGCTCGACTTCCTACATGAGAACCAACTTCAATACCTCTACACAAACCTCTAGATTGCTCTGAGAATAACAATAACTCAGCCAATGACCGTTGGCTCTATTGAGCAAAAACTTGACCTCATCAAATTATCATCATCATAATCATCATCATCTGTCTTTTATCGTCCGTCGTTGGCCATAGACCTCCCCCCAGGATTCGGCTCACTTCTCTATCATGGGAGTCGTGGAGCTAGTATTTTCTGAGTTTTTCTAGCTTGTCTCTCCATTTAATATTCTGCCGGCCTCGGTTGCGCATGTGATCTCGGGGGATCCATGTCGTGAGTCGTGATGTCCATCGGTTATCTATCATTCTTGCAACATGGCCATCGCACTGCCATTTGAGATTTTTAATGGATTCCCTGATGTCCCTGACACCTAACTTTTCCCAAATGTACTGTGCAATCTTGTGGTCTCTTCATATGAGGCCCAGCATAATTCTTTCACGTGCATGTTGCATGGTTCTCAATTAGCGGATCCGTCTCTTGGTTAGGTCCCATGTTTCAGCTCCATAAGTGACTATTGGGAGGATACATTGGTTATACACCCACATACCTGCGTTCATTAATAGCACAAGTTGACCTGTTGTCATTAGTATCAATGTAGAACTCACTCAGAAAGTGCCATATGATGACCTAATTAACGATTTAGCTGCAAGGTAATACGGATGTGTGTACTTTTGAAGTCTGTGTCCAGTGTATGAAAACTTCTCCTTTCTGTTCTATACATCCACTGCGTGGTGATCTTTCCTAAGAAAGAAATTGCATTGCAAATTGAACTCCCATTAAAATCCTACTTAGGGTAGGGATCTTCAATAAACAAAAAAAAGTTTTTCGTTGACATGATAAGGAATACACATTTAAAATTTCAGACCTCGAGCTACATTGGAGTGGCCCATAAGCGTGGTATATGCATAGCAGGTCAGCCAGCAGGACCAACTTGAAAACTGATAGAAACCTATGTTGACTGTTTTGGTGACAGTTTTGGTTGACAGATTCTTTTCATCATCATCATCATCATCATCATCATCATCATCATCATCATCATCATCATCATCATTCTTTTAACGTCTGTCGTTGGACACAGACCTTCCCCAAAATTCGCCATAATTCTCTATCATGGGCCTCGCAGAGCCAGCATTTCCTGAATCTGTCTAGTTCATCTCTCCATCTTGTGTTCTGTCAGCCTCGGTATCTCATGTGATCTCTGGGGATCCATGTTGTGAGACGTAATGTCCATCGGTTGTCTTGCAACATGGCCTGCTTATTGCTATTTGAGTTTTTTAATAGTTTCTATGATGTCACGGACACCCATTTTCTTCCTTATATACTGTGCTGTCTTGTAATCTCCCCATGTAAGGTTGAGCATGATTCTCTCATGCGCACGTTGCAGCTGAAACATGGAACCTAACCAAGAGACAGACCAACGAACGGATTCTTTTACACGTTATAAATAACTACAAAATATTATCTAAACAAGTTGCCCCAAATACCTTAGATTTACTATTTCTAAATAGTAAATTATGATAAGGTGCAGGTGGTCTAACGCTTAAGGGCACGGAGACTGGGATCGGTGGGCAGAGTTCAAATTCCGACTGGGGCAGTTTGCATTCACTTTGCATTAAAGCTCTTCGGAAAGGCATGTTAACAACCCCCACATACACACACAAACATTCAGAGCAAATAGCAGGGCAGTTGGAGCCCTCCAGCCCTATTAAGCAGACCACTTTGGGCGTGGGGCTAGAAATTGCGATCCGTAAAAAACTACTCGCCACTGAGACCACAATGCGGCCCTATGCTCCACAAGTAGTCAACAGGGATATCGGAGAAGAAGGGGTGGCAGAATGACTAAAGATTTATGATTCGCTTAATCATCGAAATTTCCGTTGCAGGAGCGGCTAATTAATCAGCATTAACAACCCTCAAGGGAAAAAACAGCAGACACAAAGCCAACATAACAATAAATAGGGCGAAAAAATCAGCTTCTTTCCAGTTACATTGGCGAACGTCGTAAAAACGAAAAACAACAACAAAAACAAAAAGAATAAGAATAAAATAACAAAAGCAAAAAGCTAAGAAAGTAACAAAGGTGGTAGGGGGAGGCATCACATTAGCAGTGAGAATAATCCTCACTCTATCAAAAAAAAAAAAAAAATTACATACCCTAACACTTAGTTTCCACCGCCTCTCTCGAAGTAATCCCTTGCTTGATATTTGCGTAGTTACCTCCAAAGGTACTTCTCACAAAGAAGGTTCCACTGGTGTCATTTGTTGCCAGCTTATTATTTTTGATCAATGGTCTCTCAGAATTTCCAAGTGATATCCGAAGTTTCAAAATTGTTTTGCTATTACTCAATCAATCATTCAGATTAGCATGTACTTTAATGTTGAAATAATAGCTCCAGAAAAACTTATTTACGTCAGCCAGACTAGCGTAAGGCTCTGTGCGAGACCTACAATTTGTGCCACCAGTAATGTTCTAACGATTTTTTTTCAATTTGTAGTGCACCCTTAAGACCTTTGCACGCGGGGCAAATGCCTTGCTCCGCTTTGAAAGTAGGACCGGCCCTATATGTGTGCATAAATAAATTGAAATTGAAATGCTTCTTGAGACAGTAATACTCTAAATTCGAAGCGACATTTTGCACTTGATGTAGGCGATCATTAGTTTTTGCACTTCCTGATTCCGGATCTATTTCATATTTTTTTGTCTAATCATCGTCATAAATGTGTTTTCCATTTATGCTTCGAGGCACTTTTATAGTATTGAATGACTACAGTACATTAAATGAATGTTTTTTTCTGTAGTGCACAAGATTTGAGTTCGGTTCAAACAAAATATTTCTCTGGATAAGCTTTATGCAAGCCTGCAATAAGTAAAATAAACGTAAAATATATTGGATTTTCGAAGTAAGCAAAGGCAACTACAGCTGTTTATTGAGTTCAGTTTAGGCTGGGCTTTTCATTTTCAGTTGACAATAATTGGCTGATAACATTGATCAAAGAATATAAAATTATAACAATTTAAATTCATTGTTATAAATTGACATTCATTGTTTTAAATTCATTCTGATGCACAACAACTTTATATAAGAATTAATATGATTCATGTTAATAGCTTAATATGGTTTTAAATTTTGATCACCATAACCGTTTCATAACATTATTAATGATAATTAGAGACGACTTCCTCGTTATTTTCATTTCATCGTGCGCTATTCCTCTCTTTTATTATTGTTGCTTTTTATCACAACACTTGGGTTGATACACTTTTCGACTGCCCGAACAAACGAAGCGAAATCAGAAACGGAAAAGTAAATACAGATGAGACTTGAACACACAACACTTGGAAGCCCATCTTCCTTGGACGACGCTTCAACTACTTCAGCCATGGAAACTTTGATTATCAAGCGGAGTACGAATCTATCATCATTCTGCAGCCCATTTCTATCTGATCCTAGACATTTGGAATTCTTGTACCCGGCGGAAGAAAAGCCGGGGACTACTGTTCGCAATTGGTAAAAGTCGTCGTTGTCTCCTGTTTCCCAATAACTTCGTTATTCCTCAATATATATTTCAATAGAATTTTGTACGTCGGCTTGTGGAAAGATTCTACCCGGGAGGATAGTGAGTTACGACCGATCGGATTATTCGTTTACATTTTATAATCAAAAATGTTGATTTTGTTTAAAACCGGAAAATTTCTCAAATCTTGACCAATTTTGCAGATTATAATAAAAAATGTTGATTTTGTTTAAAACCGGAAAATTTCTTAGATCTTGACCAATTTTGCAGAATTTTTTCTATAATGTTCACTAATTCCCACAAATTGAAAAAAAATGATCACTTACGGCCGATCCGATTGTTTGCTTATATTTCATAAGTAAATAACCATGTGTCAATATGCAAACAAACTGAATTTTAGAACTGCTCAACCGATTGAAATGAAAATTGTTATATAGGTTCTCTGGCACCTGGATTTTTTTGGTTTGAATAAAAACAATCGGGTATCTTAGGGGGTTAACGGTCCTTATGAACAACTGATTACCAGTCAATTATCTTCAAGTGTTTATTCTATTCACGCTGTCAAGACAAAATGATACATTCACGGCGTAATAACGGGAGATCAATTCAAATATAGTTTCAAAATAATACAACGCAATATATATATATATATATATATATATATATATATATATATATATATATATATTAGAATGGCGATTCGCTACACAAATCAACTCATGTTTCTGCCCTCTCTGGGCCTCATCAGGTGAATGATTATCTATGTTTTTTATTCTAGTTTTGGGGAATTTGGTGAGAAGGTTCTGAGTGTGGTAGTGAGTGGTATGGGGTTATTAATTTTGTCAAGGGGTGTGAACTGGATCCATGGGTCATATATATATATATATATATATATATATATATATATATATATATATATATATATATATATATATATATGCCAATAACTGTCAAATAACATAACCTGAACATGATAACGTTGCATGATCCCCATGACAACGATAAACTGCACAAATTTGAGAAAAGGCATTTAAAACCGATATAGTGACGTTGCTAAGTAACGGAACGCGTTATTGTAAATAAATATCTAAAAATAATTAGTTTTTCCAATTCATCAAATCATATAACTTTTACACACACACACACACACATATGTTATTAAGAAATGGATATATGATCAGACAGAATTATTATAAATTGCATTATATCATATTGAAACTCTATTTGAAATGATATCCTGTTATTACACGGTGAATGTATCATTTAGCCAAGTCAACGTAAATAAAATAATCAATTTAAGAAAATGGGGCTGCCACAATGTTCCACAATGATCTCAATTACAAACTTGACCATCCTGAGAACACTATATCACACCCCTTTTAATACACGGACACACTACACTTACACTTAGACACACACACTTATATGCATATATATATATATATATATATATATATATATATATATATATATATATATATATATATACTTCCTTCTATAACTAACCATTGAAACATCTGACATAAACTATTATAATCAATGTTAATACTTGATTTATTAAGAAAAATCCAAAGTGAATCCTCTACGAATTTTAATTATAAATGAATTTGAACAATTCACGTACAAAATTCTTCTTGTGAATACTACCATTATAGCCTCACAAAATATAGAATCTAACATCAAACCATGTTCCCCCCATTCCACGATAACTTTTCTTGACCCAAGTAACAACAGAGTAATAAAAAGAGTGGGCTTGACCCAACAGATAACTGTGGAATATAGCTTCTTGGACAAATGAAACACCAGAGGTCAACAAAAGAAAACCAGATGGGAAAAGAAAAACTACAAATTAACGTTGATACTATTATCGTGAATATCGGAGAGTAAAGAAGTATTGCCATTCCATTCACGAGAATGAGATGAGTATACGCGTTTGGAGCACGTGGTAAAGATACCGTGGCGTAGCTGCGTAGGTGTGCGTATGTGTGATGCCTCGACATCGATTAAATGAAACGGGCAAATTTAGTACAGAGATAGGTCACGGTTGAAAGATAGTTAAGATCGGATCGGCTGGGAGGTCAGCGAAATGATAACGATCCTTGGGAGAATGGAAAGAGAGAAAAAGAGTAGCCTGCAAAAAGTGCCGGGACTGGAAGCATAACTGGCGCTAGTGAGCATTGGACCATGTGCATCCAGGGCTTTTTACAGGAGTCGTCGTTGAAAGTGACGTTTTCGATATCTAGGAAGAAGAAGGGTTTCGTATTTAATTCCTAACTAAAAGTATAGGGGGCACAACACTATCAACACTCAATTATTCGCTTTCTCCCTTAAAAAATAGCTGTATAGTCAAAACGGGTCAAAAAATATAAAGAATGAAATGAATTAATTTTCTTCGTTCACTCCTGTTTATGCGTCTTATTTATATATATATATATATATATATATATATATATATATATATATATATATAACTAAGTCATCCACAGACAGCTGTTTCGTTGTATTACAACTCTTCAGTGTGGCTATAAACTATCCATTATCCCGTCCAGTACCATGAAGAAGAATCGAAACCTGCACTTCAGACCCAGGGGTTAGCATTTAACCTCTGCCCTACGCAGAACTTGACGATCAATAAGGTTGAATTTAAGCAATATATTTACTTACGCACAATTCTCCATCCGCCAGAGTGCTTTATTCCAAAATTGGAAGAGCATTGCATAAGCATATAATGAACGAATTACCTCACTTTAAGAGTGCTCAACCCAGAAAAAGGGAGCGTTAATATATATATATATATATATATATATATATATATATATATATATATTAGACTGCATCCTATGATTATCTTATGTAGTACACCCTCGAGAAACATCTATGTACGAGGAGAGATCAACAAGTTTTTGGGGAACACATTCATTAGCATTTCTGGGGGACCAATATCGAGCACTTCTACTAATCAGGGCTTTTGAAGCTTAAGTGCATTGACATGGGAGTAGATTATGTTGAAAAATAAACATTTGTCATGTGAAATGATTGCTCCTCTTTTTTCATCTCGAAGCTAAGGACCTATTGATTTAATTTATGTAGAAGTATGCAGGGTATTATTAGATTTAATGGGTAACTTCTGTAAAAAAAAGAAGCTTTCTATTCGGAAAACAAATTTGATTTGGGTTCTTAGAGTGGTATGTGTATACATAGGATTATTTATAGATTCGTACATACCAATATCATCATCATCAGTCTTTTAACGACTGTCGTTGGACATAGACCTTCCTCAGGATTCGCCCTACTTCTCTATCATGGGCGTCGCGCAGCCAGTATTTTCTAAATTTGTCTAGTTCATCTCTCCATTTTACATACCAATATACAATCAACCAATGAGTGATCAAGTGATAATCAAAATCCGAGAGAGAGCTTCTTTTCACCCACTTTGTAGGTACAGGCGAAACACGCTACACGAATAATTCGTCCCATTTTTTACTTGCGTTCGACGAATTCATGTTAAGTAATTTATAAAATCAACGGTAATAATCACAATGAATTCTGTTCTCTCAAATCGGGATAACGAAATGATTATACGCTTAAAACAGGGAATGGCTGTAGTTTCCCCAATGGTGGTAATAGCGATTCGTGTTAATTGAAGTACGTATACCAGGGTTTGCCTCCCTCGGAAAAAATCTTCTTGTTCTGACTTGAAACAAGAAACATTCTTTAAATTTTTTCATAGTGAATACGTGATAGCAAACGTTATTAACTAGATAAAATAGTAAACTTGAGATCGTGTGGCTGTTATCTGTTCGTGCGGTCCCTCAAATAAGATATCTCTACACGGACTAACTTGAGAGCACTCAGGGAGTTCTTACCTCTGCCAACGCCGTACACAAACAAAAAAATGGATAAAAATCAGCGATTGTATGGGCACAATCTAGGGGAGGTAAATGGGTGTGTTTTGCCTTACACATCTCGGATTATTGTCTCGAGATATGTAAAGAATGTCTCCCAATTGAGAAAAATTCCTTATTCCGCCCCAGTTTTTTTAAAAACCTTTCTTAGCCCATGGCCTAATCATCAACGAATTCTCATTAAATTTGAGATATTACGCGAACAGACGGATACAAATTAATGAGTACATCGTACATAGAGTTAAAATAAAACAAGAAAAGAGAATTCTTGCATTCGCCCCAGAATTTAGTTTATTCTCCCTTAGCTTATTATGCAAAATGTCTCTGAAATTCATTGAGAACTTTTAGAAATATTGTGTGGACAGACAAATGAACATGCGCGGATACATATACTTCCTCCAATGTTGTTGGAAAAGGTACTTGAGGCTTTGGAAAAAAATCGTTCTACCTTATTCTGTCAACGTCTTTTCAAACATTTGAGTTCCTTCAGCCGATCAATTCAACGACCTTTTTCAGGAGTACAATCCAAGTGTAAAGAGGGTGACTCTTTTCCGGTAGTGTTGAGTAACATTAACATTTTTTTTAATAGAAGACACGCTTATACCGTATGATGCAAATGTTTATGGGTCTGAAATCCTATACATTCACCGTATTGAACAGCGAAAATAACATCAAGTTGAATTCCACACAGGTCCGACTTACAATTAGCTGACATGTTGATGTATGCCGCCTCTTTGAATTTTCTCACTCTCCAACGGCGTTTCCTTTCAATAATTACTAGGATGCTACAGAGGTCACACAAGTATTATTACGGGCGGTATGTATCCGGCTATAATCTTAAAACAACCCCAGTATAATATAAAGCAATAAATAATAAAGAAAGGACTTTGGGGCTTCTCACATATTAAAGCGTATAGTGACAGCAAGAGTGAATAGGAATAGATAAAGCATTTCACAATAAACATTTCAACTCGGAAGATAGGCGTAAGATTTCAAAGTCCTTAAAGGCTACATTTCAAAAGAGTTCTCTCAGGTAGAAATGCGCTCTATCTAATTGGCGCAGACCGTCATTTAATAGTCTTATTTGTTATATAAGATTAAGGAGTGGTTTGTTAGTTTGATGGATTTTTAAATTCACGTAGGGAGAGAAAATAAATAAATTGTGCCAGAGAAAAAAAAGGAAATAAGTAGAGGAAGGGACAGAAGGTAATTACAAAGAGCTGAGGTCGAATAAGGAATGAAATTGTCGCAAGGAAAGAAAAAAATTAAAAAGGTTTGTATAATAAAAAGGAAATTAGGATTGGAAAAAAAGAAGTACAAACGAAAAGGGGAGTTATGGCACTCACACACACATATACATGGACACGCGTTTTATATATATATATATATATATATATATATATATGTATATATATATATATATATATATACTAGAATGTACCTGTTCAAAATGACAGAGTTATTTTTGTATTTATCCTAAAGCTATTGGGTAATTTCTTTTTTAATAATTCAAGTGACCTGATTTTCTCTTGGTCTCAAGTCAACTCAAGAAATTCTAATCTGGGATCAGAGGTTTTAAGTCGTAAGAGTTTCTATGACGTAATTGCTATGTCATATAACGGAACAACGTAGAATATATATATATATATATATATATATATATATATATATATATATATATATAAAGAGCT
Organism: Thysanoteuthis rhombus; assembly: GCA_963457665.1. Classification (NCBI taxonomy): domain Eukaryota; kingdom Metazoa; phylum Mollusca; class Cephalopoda; order Oegopsida; family Thysanoteuthidae; genus Thysanoteuthis; species Thysanoteuthis major. The sequence continues at coordinate 12,059,115 of OY735229.1, read as the reverse complement.
TATATGCAATCTTTCAGTTAATTTATTTGTTTGTTTGCGCTCAAATGGGATGATTTCATTGGTTGATTTACCTTCCTGTAATGCCATAATGAAAATACTTCAATGGAACTCGCCAGACTTCGCGTCTGATCATCACACATTAAAGCAGTTTGAGTTGAGATTTTTTTTAAAATCAGAATGTTTGAATTTTTACAAATGAACTTTCTAATAAAATAGCTCTTAGCCTTAAGGCCAATCCATACATAAATAAATAATTTTGGATGGGTATATTCGAGTATATGTATTATGAAAAATATACTAGGAGCACGTATCTGCATCTTTCTCTATTCTTAACCTTTCATCAATTATTTTTCGTTATTTTATCTTTATTTTAACACTTCACCCTTCTTACCATCTTATCAAACTACCAAACTTCCTTTTCTCTCCACTCTCTTCTTACAGAACAATCCCCATTTCTTTTCTTCCTTTCTCCTTCCAACACTCTTTTAAAACTACCTAATTTTTTCAACCCTTTCTCTTGGTAGCTCTTACTAAATTACGTATCTTCTTTTTCCCCTCTTTCTTCTTACCCTCTCATCAAATAACTTTTTCTCTCCTATCCCCACTATCATTTTATTACACTACTCAACTTTATTTTCTCCCCTTTCCCTTTAAACCGTCTTATTAAACGACGTAAGTTTCTTTATCACCTCTCCCTTTTCACTGCCTTGTCTCATTACACCATTGGTATCACTAATAGGAGCCTACTGCTGAAATGACGTCTTGTAAATGAACAAAATGAAATCTCTGAGATAAAGTAGTTATTTGGGCCTTCACATTACCGGCGGCTGTTTAGCTCAACGGTTCAATGGTAAGAACAACACTACGTTAAAGCAGCCACCTATCGGTCGCACGTTCGAAATATATATATATATATATATATATATATATATATATATATATATATATATATATATATATATATCATTCAAACTCTTAGTTCAAAGGGTGAGGTCGGCCGTGTGCACATTGTACTTCAACTTAAAACCCCATTGCACAGACCAGACGTCTATTTCGCGCACAGCTCCCAAAATCTTCGTTTGTGAAGACGAACCATTCATTCGTATGTGCATGTATGCATATATGTATGTATTAGAAGGAATGACAGAAGACAGATATAAGAAGAAAGAAAGGAGAGGCAGTAAGAAGAGAATTAAGAGGATAAGTCAAAAAAGCCATCGACTAGCATATATATATATATATATATACACACACACATATATATATATGCACACACACACACACATATATATATATATATATATACGTGTGTCTGTGTCTGTGTCTGTGTAGAGAGAGAGAGAGAGATATGCATAGATAGATATATGTAAAGAAGAGTAAGGAGTGGTGGTAAGTAGAGAATGAAGGAGACAGAAGTCAAGACAGGTTGCTCAGAGACAAAGCTATCAGAACATTAGAGAAAAGATAAGATAATTCGAGGAAAGAAAAATGGTGTAAAGAGAGGATGGGTTCAAAAATTGTAATTGAAAACGATTCTTTAGAAACTGTCAACAAGAACTGTCACAAAGATTGTCAACATAGATCTCTTCAGTTTATATGTCAGCCTGGCTGTCTGGCTATGTATGCATGAATCACGCATACCACAGATCACACTAATTGAGATAGAAGGTTTTAAATGTAAATATTTACTCATAATTTTTTTATATGAAGTTTTTTTTTCAGTTGGGGTATGTGATGTAAGTTTATGCTAAATTGATGCTTACATTTCTGTTCGGCAGCATTCACGCTTGTTTTTTTTAAAATAAAATTCAACTTCATTAGTGACTATAGCCCAACAAAAGGCGAGAAAAGTAACTCATTCATTGATCAACTTTCATGCAGTTTGTTGATCAACCTCAGCACGGTATAATGCCAAAATACGTTGGTCACATAACGGGTTCTATTGAGTGATTAACCAGACCTCTTTTATTTTATTTTATGTTATCTTCCACGTGTATCGCGTGGTGCCGTGGGGGTGGAGGTGGGTATGGAGACGGCAGTTCATGGGTTGGTGGGTAGCCTCAGGACCTGAACGTTTCTGTTGCACCCACTATCCAAAGCCTGAGAGGTCGTCTACTCCCCAAAAGCCAACCCTTCGTCCAGCGTCGTGGGAGGCGGACAACGGGATGAGCAAGGGAATCGGTACCAAAGTGTTTAGAAACTTGCCAATGAAACGCTCAGCTAACAGGACATTGATGGAGTTTCGATGGGCCTAGAAAGCTACAAGTGGCTATGAGAAATTGCGCACGTAAAACAACGGAGAATTTGTCATCACAGTCAATAATCAAATAACCGTAGCGTCAAAATTTGAAATAAAAAATAGATTCCATCGAAGGATAAATATGGTCAGAATGAATTCTATCTATGACAAAACTGGCGTTTTCTACCGGAAAACATCTAAAACAATGTGAAAAAAAACAAACATCCAGAAACATCTTGATTCTTGAGAATATAGATGTTTTTAGTAAATCCACCAGATTGTCTCTCCAAAATGAAAATAAAAAGTTTTTAGAAGGGGTCTAATGGTGCACTGATGCCAATTGTCTGTAGACAAAACGGCATATCCATGAGGGCTGGATACACACAAACAAATAAATTCGCCAGATTAAGGCACTAGAAAAGGTCGGAAAAGCTTTTTCTCTAAAAATAAAATAGACATTTTTTGAAGGGGTCTAGTGGAGTACCGATGCCAATTTCCGAGTCTGTAGACAAACGTTACGGCATTGGGTCACACAAACAGACAAACACACACACACATATATATATATATATATATATATAAAGGATCGAAATCTTTACCATCTTTGATGGCTACGGTTGTTCAATAAAAAAAGAAAAATGAAAATGAGATGAGTGAAAAAATAGGCTTAAAAATAATGCGCAGTTACACCGAAGAAATAGATTTATATGCCTCCTAACGAGGTAAAATACGATATTGCATTGACATGGGGGTTGGTCTTGAGGTCTCAGAACGAATCTTGAGCCAATCTAGTCTTGACTATACAAAGCAGTATCATGTCACATCAGGTAAGCCCCTTATGGTTATTGCAACACATCTGCATCCGTCTGGTGAGAAATAGTCTGAATAGACATCCAGAATTTGAATGTATATTTATTGAATTGTTTTACAATTACTCGTTAAGTTGACTGGTGAGTGGTAATCTTCCGAATGCACAACTCATTGAACATTGTAGCAATGTTATGATTTTTTCATGTCCTCCGTGGGACCAAAAAGTCTGAGAACCACTGAAGAAGTGGAGTGTGCAAAAAATATTTCACTTTTAAGACGATCATTTTGTGAAAAGTCTATGAAACAAAGGTCGCTTACTTATTGAGAAAATGTATTATAAAAGATGTGATTTATTCAGTGTATTCATTTTTCCTTAATTTAATCCAATGTTAGAAACCACCAACCAAAACTGTCACCGAAAACTGTCGACATAGTTTTTGAGTTAGTCTGACTGTCTTGGTGCCTGACTGCCTGGTTGCCTGGTTATGTATCTATCAAGTGTGCAGGCTGCACCAAAGGAGCTAGAGGGTGGATTTGAAAATTTGAAACATTTACTCCTTATTACGTCTAGGAAAAAAAGTTTTCGTATTTTGACATCCCCTTCCAACAGAAAGGTTTTCAAGGGGGAGGGTGAATTTGCAAAGTAATCTCATGCTAAATTGATCCCTCTGTTTATGTTGGATTTTCATGCTTATTTTTGGGAAACTCAGACATTTTTAGAGATCACTGCCCGCCAACCCAATAAAAAAGCAAAAGTGGTAAAATCAGTCACCCCTTTTTTTCCATTTTTTTTTATTGATCATCCCCTAATTCGGCATACTACCAAAATCCGTCACGGGACGGTCGCAATTGAGTGACTCACCAGACCCATTCTCTTCCCTTTACCGATTCCCCAATTTGTAGTAATAATAATCTTTTCGTAAACCTGCATCAAAACGGCACACCTTATAGCTAAAGCACTACGGCGTTTAATCACTGAACCCTCTCTTCTTTATCTCACACTTTCAAAATTCGTGCTCGACATTCAAACATTACTTTGCAGCATAATTTTTTCTCATAAGCGACCGCAGAGTCACGCCGCTTAGCAGGAACACTGTAGATAACTTTCCGTTCGTAGTTTTTTCCAACTGGCGCAAACAGAAAACCGCTTTTATATGGAAGCCATTATCACCATTACGAAAGGTCCATTGAGCTTGAATTCATTGTAATTGAAGCGAATGCGGACGGCCTCAGTGCTTATTTGGCTCTTTGAACAACTCATTCCGTTCTCTCCTTGATTACCCATGCATAACAGGAAACACACACACATACTATAAACATCATCATTACACACACACACACACACACACAAATAAACTCACATGCACAAAACGCTATATATTATGGGGACAAATCACTATATAATGATTAACATACACGCACAATATAAGTACTAACACATACGCATAAATGCTTTACATCCGGCCCAACATGAAAATACATTACATTTGGTGAATGTGCATTTGCAACTATGGCTACCGTTCTTGGCTCGATTACTTCAGCATTAGTAGTCGTTGGACATACACCTTCCCTAAGATTCGCCAGACCTCTCTATCATGGGCTTCGCAGAGCCTATACTTTCTGAACTTTTAGTTCGTCTCTCCATCTTATATTTTGACGACCGCAGTTTTGAATATGATCTATAGGGATCCACGTTACGAGTCGTGATGTTCATCGGTTGTCTTCCATTCTTGCAACACGACCAACTCATCGTCATTTGAGTCTTTTAATGGAGTCTATGATTTCTCAGACTCATGTTTCCCCCTAATATACTGTGCTGTCTTGTGGTCTCCCCATGTGAGGTTGAGCATGATTCTCTCATGTGCATGTTGTATGGTTCTCAGTTTGAGGGCCAATCTTTTAGTCAAGTTCCGTGTTTCAGCTCTAAATACATACAAACGTACACAATTTGAATATAAGCACTATAAGATATATACACAAACTGACACCAGTGCTATGCATACAAAAAAAGGTGGCAAAAGAGCCATTGCTCTAGGTAGCCTTTACGAATCACCGTTGACACACAAATGGCCAACCCGAACAACCAGCCGAATGGGCTACAGATTTTTCTCTCTCTGTTCGTCTATGAGTGTGTCTCCGGGCGCTCCTGGTCTTACTTTGGCGGTTACAACTTTGAAACTTTTGTGAGTACACCACTAGCCACCACCTAGAAAATATTTTTCTTTTTCAAAAAAGTGCTTTTGGGGGTCTCTACGGTCATTTTAGACCGATGACCACAACAATACCTGAATCTTGTGCTGGTATATTTTTTAGATAATTTTAGATAAAAGACCTGATCATTTAGATGAATTTTGGTAAAATATCTATTTTTTTGTGGTTACATAATTGTGACATAATTAGTTCTGGCATCTGCACAATTTACGGTGATTCATTTGTGCGCAGTATGGATATCACATTATATTATAATTATTAGTTGAAAATAATCGTCCTCCAGTTGGTTATCCCTGGGTAAATCGAACCTGCAACGAAAACATTAAATCATTACTAATTCAAGGCTTTACAACCGCATGCTCCATACAGCTGGAGATAACCACCCAGGGAGCAGATATTTTCAGCTTTTCTGTAATAGAATTATTTGTTTTTATAAACAGTTTTGGAATTTGGCTTTGTTTGTGTGTTTTTGTCTTGAAATGTCTCCAACTATCTGGGAAGCCTGCACGGGGTCATTATTTTTAGAAGTGCTAAAAAACAGGAGTGACAGGGTGTTTCTCTTTATCAGTAAATCTGAAACTTTAATTAATTTACAGAAAAAAATATCCACCACAATGAAAAACTTTTAATTCAAATTAGAAACAATGAAAAAAATCCAGGACAAAACTTGTTGAAAGTAAAACATGTCTGCATAATTCCTTACTGAAAAAACTGTGAAAACTTCATATGTTCATATGTTTTTTAGGAGCAGGCCATCAGATTTAATTAGATGAGAGCATAAAAGTATTTAAATTTTAGTTTCACGAGGTTGAAGCAAACGTTTCTTGGGGAAGCAATAGATGTCAAAGGAAAATGTGTTATTGTTTGTTTAATTTTCGAAAGAAAAAACGAGTTTATTTAAAAGGAAAGAAAATAGGTATCTTTTGTTATGAAAATCAATTCATTTGAATGATTAATCATTATTTTGTTCTCATTTGGTTCAAATAGTAAATGTAGATGAAATTGAATGATTTTGACTTGTTAGACTATTATGTAAACAAAATACCTAGGATAACGATAGCTGTTTGAGACTTTCGTACTTTAAAATTCTTTTTGCTAAGCCCTTGACATACATTTTTTCTGTTTCTAAAATTACGGAATCATTTGGAAATTGTACTTTAAACTCTTTAATACTTACATAATACCCGTTAAAAAATGACGCGATTATTTACGTATGGGTGAGATCTTCTGTCAATGATCAGAGAATCTGTGCACTCTTTATAGGATCAAAGCATCGCTCTCAGACTTCTGCCTGGGATCAGAGACTAGTATTTGTGCACTTTGAAAGAAGTTACGAATAGACTGACAATGAAAAAAAAAACCCAGAAAAATCACTGTATATTGTATAGGTAGATATATCATAAATATAATAGCCCTATTCAGTAATGCTTGCATTGATTCTATTTTCTTGACCTTTGATAATCCCTCCCTAATTTCAATGATTGTCGTACAGAGTGCATAAACTTGCTAAAACCAAGGTAAAAATAAAATTCTAAAAATTGCAAAATCCACTGCCTTATCATCAAATCTTTATGATGCGAGAAATATTTCATTTATAACCGCAGAAAATAACTGTGAGAGTAGAAAATAGAAGTTGAGTTAGAAAGTGTAGAAGCTGCAGTAAAGTCTGTGGTCAACAATAATTGAAAAAAGCAAAAAAAAAAAAAACAAAACAAAAAAACAAAACGAATCCCTGCCCATACATTCCAAGTTAGGTTAAAGTGTTCTCCAAAATACGAAGTCTGGCTGGAAAGTACGCCGCCATCTTGAATATCTCGAGAATCAGTTTTGTGGCCTTGATATGAGGCAACCAATCAAAGGGGACTTTACTTCAAACGAGTGGATAGAAACTCGTCTGTATGACAACACAGGTAATATCACGGATTTCATAAAATAACTAATATATCATAAGTATTCACCATAAACCATTGGGTGTCAAACTCTTATATCCACCGTACTCGTTAATCCTATCTAGTGTTGGCGTACCCCCCTGTGAAAAATAAAGTGTAAAATGTTTAGATACCATAGACCAGACAAAAGACGTGTAGAATTTATTATTAATTTCATTTAAATGTTACATTTTTAATGATATCGATGAGCGTGGCTTTTCTCAACATGTCAACTCAATTCTAAGTACAATTTCAGAGACACGCCCGTATATTATTCCCAATTGACAGACTTGCACGAAAATTGTTTTATATTAAAAAGCATATCCAGAGCATGAAAGGAAGTCGAACGAGTGCAGATCCACGGGCAAATCAGGGATGTTTTGAAGTTTCAAAATGATCCTATTTTTTTTATTTACGCTATGTTGCAAACTGTGTGTCAGGTTTACAGAGGACACGAATAGCGTCTAGTCGATTGTGATTACTTCTTGATTATAGCGTGTTCAGAAAACACGCGTATCCTGTAAGGAGAAAAAGTCGACCAAAACTATCGTCATGGGTTTATTCTGTTTGTAAGCTGATCTGGATGGGTTGGTATGAATGTATCACGTGCATAGACCGCACCAGTAGAGCTAGAGGGCTGAAAATTTAACCATTTTCTCCTTGCTATGGCTTGAAAATTTTTTCTTGTTTTTTTTTAAAATTGTCCTCCTAAATAGTTTTTGAGTGGGGGGGCTCAAATTGCAATGCAAGTTCATGCTAAATTGAACCCTTAGTTTGTATCCAGCAACGTTCACGTTCGTTTTTTTTTAGATTCTGACTTTTTTCTTTGATGATCACTACTCAATACACGACAAAGGGCAAAAGAAGTAACTTTTCCATTGATCATTTCTTTTTCGAAATTTTTAATTGATCTCCCCCCAATTCGGCCTGCTGCCAAAAAACATTTGTCACATGACGGTCTCTATTGATAGACCAACCAGACTTTCTCCTACGTACCCCAGTTTGATAATCCCGGTCATGAACTAATCTATATACTTATCGGCCTATGCAATGCATGATTTACAAGGAAATTCGGGTGACTACCACCCACGGGAACTCATTCATGCCTCATTGCTGTTCATTTTAAGCTACCTATTCATAATACCAGCATCAATATTTTCCAGCGAACGATAAAGGATACAATCGTTGGTCAAGCATATCAAGTAACCTTACTGGTGGTCGTGAGTTCAATCACTGGGTAGAGTAATAGAGAATTGTCATGTACTTTGGTTCAGTGGAAGAGGTAAACAGGCGACATCTCAAGAATTAACTGATACGAGATATCCTCTGGCACAGACAGCGGAATGAGAACAATCTACCTCCATGAATTGTATAAATAGTTCAGTTCCAAATTCCTATAAGATTAATGACGACGAATGACACGGTATCAGGCTGATTCAATCCGAACGATTCAGCCGAACAATTCTAGTTCTGTCAGATGGTTCAGAGGAGTATGAAAACGGGACCTTTTGAATGAGTTATTGAGCGTAGTGTAGAGATCGGTTGCCACCAAATTGGGATTACCAATATCACCACGGGAAGCTTTCTGCATGATTCTCCAGCTTCTCACGGCTCCTGGGATTCTGGCCGGACTCGATTGGATAGTTACTATTTGTAAGTAGCTTTTTATCTGTTTGAAATTCCACGTTTCTTTCTATTGTTGAATCATATAACTGTCATTTTTTTTGAGGGAAGACAGTTAGACGTATATATATATATATATATATATATATATATATATATAAAGAGAGAGAAAGAGTGGGAGAGAGAGAAAGAGACAGGGGGAGGGAGAGAGAGAGAGGGATGCCTGAGGGAGAGTGAAAAGAAGTAAAAGACGATACTTTGCACGTATGTCCAGAAGCTACAAAATATGACCGACATTGCAAGTCGGTGAAGCTTATCTAATGAATACTATATAAAGAAGTGTCCGCTGCACGATACCCCTTCACCAACCCCACCTCAACCAACCATCATCATCATCGCCATTATGAACAATGATATCGCCTGAACTATAAGCCTTCCCCTATTATCACTGATATTACTTGGTTTATGATCAGCACCTCATCGTCACTACCACACCCAGGAAAAAGTATTAAAAGTTTTACCTTTGCTTGGGAATAGCGAAGACGATAAATAAAGACTTGTGTACGATATTATCTGCCTTTCAAACACCCCATCCCTCGTGTGTATATATATATATATATATATATATATATATATATATATACATATATATATATATATATATATATATATGTATGTATATGTATATATATATATATTCTTTTCAAGAGTCGTTTTATATGGGGATAGCTCTCAATATTTTTAAAAAGTATGTGAATTGATTGGTGCATATATATATATATATATATATATATATATATATATATATATATGTGTGTGTATAATGTGTACTGTAGAGAGTGAGACAGACTCGGGAGTGAGGTGTTTGGAGGTAAGGTTTATTAATTCTTATAAGTAAAATGTCCATATATGTTTCGGGATTCTTCCCATCATCAGTGGTGTGTGCCAGAAGCTATGCATTGTGGGTAAGTTGTGTTGTCAGGGCTGCTGGAGGCCTCCATATATATATATATATATATATATATATATATATATATATATATATATATATCAAGTGGTTCATTATCTGTAGCCTGACAAGTAGTTATCAGCTGATTCCTTAACAAATATTCACTGTGTAATGTTTGATCTATGGGATGAATATATACAAAATGAATTGCATTGACAAGGAAGGAAATTATGTTAAAAAAATATTGTATTGTTTTTCCTTTGGATTGCACGAACAAAAATCAATGAAAAAGTTTTAATTTCATTCATTTTGTGGCAAGAGTTTCTCTTATTCTGTAATAGTAACTCAAATGGCAATGGGCAGGCCATGATTCAAGAATGAAAGACAACCGATGAACATCACGTCTCACAACATGGATCCCCAGAGATCACATAAGAAATCGAGGCCGACAGAACACAAGACGGAAAGATGAACTGGACAGATTCAGGAAATAATGGCACTGCGACGCCCATGATAGAGAATTGTAGCGAATCCTGGGGAAGGTCTATGTCCAACGATGGACGCTAAAAGACTGATGATGACGATGATGATGATGTAGAATACTATTTGTGTTCTCAAGATTTTATAAAGATCAGATGAAACATTTACAAATAACATTTGAGTGTCAAAATCACAACTAAATCGATGTCTCTTTGAAAAAATATGAAATGAAGTTTTTCATCAAGTATAAAGTTGAGGCTAAAAGTCCCCAGAGTCAACCGTAGAAGTATTTAAGAATTTTACCAAAATTCATAAACTAGGAAAATATCTTTTACATGAAGTAACAACCATCTATCAGCTTTCAAACCATTTCCGTTCTGTCTTGCCCAATTGAATAAGTGAGAAAATATAATTTTTGGACAAGATAATCACAGGCAAGGAAAAATGGATTTATGAGAAGATGCGAAAACGGGAAGCTTTCACCATCTCGGACTAAACGGTATACACTGATGGAAATTCTCTGTTTGAGTATTCAAAGGAAATACTATGCAACAAATCGTTGGAAATGAGACAAGCTTGTTTCTGTGCAACGCTACAGTAAGCAATTGGTTCGTTTGATCAGCGCATTAGAAGAGATAATACCCTTATCTTGTAAAAGAAATTAAGTAGTAATTTGGTTAGATGACAACGCTCGTTGCCCTGTTGAAAAGGCAATGCTGCACCCTGTCATGGGGCTAGGACGGGAAGTTCTTTCAAATGCAGTGTATTTTCCAGACCTACTTCCTCCTACCAGTCCCAGTCCATGCAACACTTCTTGTCTAGTCTTCCGTTACCGAAAATTCGAGATATCAAGAATTCCTTGAATAGTTATTCGCCTCGAAATCGGAATGATCCTTTTATTGTGGAATAAATAAAAATAGCTAAAAGTGGCGCAAGGTTATAGAATAACCGAGGAAAATAGTTTGATTACTTGATAACGATGCTATGAATCTATACGTATAAAATATTTTGTCAACAAATAGCCGGAAACTTTTACATAAGCTTGGAATTTCTAGGTCCTATCGTATAAAATGAGTGACAAAACAATTGAAGAGAATCATATCCGTCATTGTATTTCGTCTGGCTAACAATACAGCTTCGGCCACCAAAAGAATTTGCAGTATTTAACCAAATGCATTTGATGCCTACAAATGCCAACATTGGTGGAACAAATTCCGATCGGGTAATTTTGATCTCTTTGATGGAGCTGGACAATGAAGTGCTGCGTTCAGTAACTGTGGCAGATCATCGACTATTGGTGAATTGACAGAGGAACCAGGTAAAACATATCATGTACTCAACAAGAATATCTTTAACAGATTTGGAAGGTCAACAGTCAAGGAGACCCACACGAACTCGTAACTGAAAATTCGTTCGGCATTGTGCAAAATTTACGGAGTGGAAAGGGAAACGAACTGTTTCTTCATCGAATTGTTACTTGGAATTAGGAATGGGATCTGCATGTTCACAGAAAGTGGATGAAGCAATGGATATCTTCAGATCAGACAATTTCCTACGCCAATATATTGATCAGCCATAAGTCATAAGACTTCTTTGCATAAAACCAGCTTCCTTTTACAAAGAAAGGAATGGAAAGTCGGTTTCAAGATGGACGTCTGCGTTAAATAACGATAGCGATTATCTAATTGATTTGACCATAAGTGTTTTCCCCACAAAAGGTTTGTCTTATCACAATATAAAAGCAACATTATTGTCTAGTATACCTTATATATATACTCAAGATATTTGGGTCCCTCGGTGTGAAGTTATGGTTAACCAATTGGTATTTCAGATCATTGTTTGGGGGAATCGGGGCTTGTCGGCCCCTTTCTGTTCTGAAAGTAGCGTAGAGAATATTTTGATAGAGTAAGACCATCCATGGTTTGAACTTAGCGTCAATATCTTGCTTAAAATTATGATATCAATAAATTGTAGAACTATTTCAATACAGCTCACTGTTTGGCTCATGGCTGACCTAGTGACACGAGGTCTAATTCGCTCAATGTCGGGGCAAGACAGCCGCCTCATTTTCAATAAGCAGGAAATGATTCATAAGAACGTTGAGACGTGCAGTTTTTCTATGTTATGTCCCACCCAACTCAAAAATCCAGAAAATAAAAAAACATTCAGGTTCTCGAAATTGAAATTTCAGTTATTTCAATTTAAAAAAACCTGATTCGAACAAGTTTTCAACAAGTTTACTCCAAATGATCAAAATCAGTTTTTTTTTTCATCACTCACCTCACCAGTCTGCAACACGTACGCGCCCCATTTCCGGTGCAAAAAGGCGGTTAATCATGTGATTTAGTTATGTGACAAAAATGACAGAAAACCGCTCTGGCTTGAAATAAAAGTATTTAGTCCGACTGAACTAGGCCTGTGATCCCTAGTACTGAGTACTGGGTTCAATCCTGATTGACTTCTCCATACTTGTGACTTAAATATTAGGCAAATCTTATGATACACGAAAGTACACACTTGTTTATCCCGGTTCGAGCGTATGTATCTCTTCGTCTGTTTATTCAGCCATTGACCTCTGTAAACGTTCGTTAAACAAATCGATCTACAAACTGAAAAGTATTTTCACATGAGCAATACCATTAATTAGGCTGGTGGGAAAGAATTAAATGCATTTCCTTGACGTTAGAGTTGAGGAATTGATGGTAAGGAAATCCTTTAATGAATGCATACATATTCTTTTGAAGCCTCGACACAGGTGCGCGCAACAGCTGCCCCCGATGTTGAAAGCGGTCATTTTTATGGAAATTAGAACTGCTAACGTGCGTTTTCAGACAAAAACGTGATGCTCTCGTTTCATTGAAATATAAGCATGCCCGCTTTTCGAAATTTCGCTTTACCAAACTTTTTTGAAAAAGAGGCGAAAGCAAAAATAACGTTCAACGTGTGTTCATCAGGAAGCCATTATAGCAACAGTACACAACCTCTTCTCCTCTCTTCTAGTCTCTTGTACCTCACACTACCTGATCTCTAATGTCTGACATACCTTCATCATTTTTGGTCTAGGAACGCTCAAAGATTAATCCCATGAAATAAATTTATGGCAATAGTTTCTTCGCTTTACGCCACAAGTAGTTTTTTTTCATAAAAGTGCTCTACTTTCGGATATCAGAGGAAAACTTTTGTGAAATGATTCTCAGGGTTTCAATTCACAATTGTTTCCATGACAACAGTATCTATCTATCTATCTATCTATCTCAGAATGTTCATATATCTCTCTCTGTCTCCCCTCTCTCCCTCTCTCTCTCTCTCTCTCTCTCTCTCTCTATATATATATATATATATATATATTAGTTCAACTACTTATCTTGATGGATATAACTGTTACAGGTTTGCTTTTGTACTTCCCGAGATATTCATGAGTTGTTATGAACATTTCAATAATTATGTTTCTTTGTCTGCCCCTTTCTCTCACTATCCATGTTGTATACCCCCCCCCCACACGCGTGCACACGCACGTACACTCACGTATCTATATATAGAAGTAAGAGGTGTCACAACGTCTGTGCATCTGTCCACCTAAACATTGATACGACCCAACCAAATAAGGTGAGCATACTCAATAGGCCCAGTGGAGGGTTTTAGGATCAAAGGTTATGAGGAAATTCTTTTCAAGGGTTTTATAGAGGGCTTTACAATATGTAATCATAACTCCTCTGTTCAATATACTTATAATTGTTTTATATACAATTCTTTAAGGGGCCAAAAACAAAGGGGAACCCTACCTCCTTTGTGGGATCGAAAATAGAAGGAGATTTTTCCCCTTCAAGGGATCAAAACTAAAGGGAGACTTTTCCTTCTCCGACGAGTCAAAAATGAAAGGAACATATCCCGTTTATTTGGTCACCAGTGAAGGGAGACCTTTTCCTCTTTATACGTTGTCCAATACAAGGAGACGCCCTCACTTACCGTGAGGGATCAAAAGTGACGGGAGACTTATAAGTGAAAGTAAACCTTTCTCCCTTTTAAGGGATCAAAAAGAATGGAAATTGATAGCTTAAGTTCCCCCTTTTTTTTCATCAAATATTTTATCCAACTTAGATGGGCACTTAAACTAGTATATATATATATATATATATATATATATATATATATATATATATATATATATATATATATATATATATAGTGCATGTGGTACAAATCAGGCTAGCAGTATAACATAATAATAATAATAATAATAATAATAATAATAATAATAATAATAATAATAATAATAATATAAAGCTACTTTTGATATATAATGGATTTATTTCATAGAATGCTCGATACATACAACTTTTTACTATTGAAGTTAAGTTGTTTTAGAGTAGAGCTGGAAATAAATAGTAGAATGTGGATTTGCTACGCAAACTAGCTCATGTTTCCACCTTCTACGGGCCTCACCAGGCGAGGCCTGGATAGGGCAGAAACATGATCTAATTTGTGTAGCGAATCCACATTCTACTATATATATACATATACATATATATATATATATATATATATATATATATATATATATATATATGTGTGTGTGTGTGTGTGTGCGTGTGTGTGTGTGTGTGTGTGTGAGTGTCTGCGTGTGTATATGTCGTCATTCAATCGTGCCTATCGTCTCTGCTACTTTCTATATTCATTTCTCTATCCGTCTCTTCATATCTCTCCACACCCTCTCTATCTATGTATCTATATGATGCGCGTGTGTGCACGTGTATGCAGATATTTGCCTATGCATACGTGCGTGTGCATGTGCGTGTGTGCATGCATGCGTGTGTGTATATGAACCTGATGACCCTGGATGGATTGACTTATTGCTCCACCTGCAACACATACGAGTCTGAGCCTGAAAGTCACGTTCGAGGAAGATTCATTAAAGCATTTCATATGATCCTCATTGACTTTCCCATAAATCAACTGAAAATATTTCCCATTCCCAAAGAAAGAAAAAGAAATTTAAATATATTCGCCGAAGACAAGTTTGAAAAGTTTCAATAATCATTCGTAGTATCAAAGGAAAGTTATTGTCGTGCAAACTTCCTGTTTATTATTATGTTGACTAACGATTATTGTTAAATATTTGAGCATCGCTTGGTACACAGAATACATGTTTTGGATAGATATGGCGGATACCCCCTAATATCCAGAGTTATAGACTGATCACCGGTCACAACTGGGAAGAAATCGTGGGTCATTTTAGATTTTTTTTTCTCTTGAATCGTTGCATACGAAACAATTCTTCTTTCGTCCTCTGTAAGGCACGAATTTTGCAGAAACGCGTTTCATTTTCAAATTTTCTGTTAACATTCGATGGCATGAACCCAAAGACTTATTAGTAACCTCAGATTTATCATCCATGGCCTGACAGCGATTTTCATTGATTGTGTGGAAACTTTTTCACGATTTTCGTCATCCAGTTTTGTTGAATGTCGGCCAGATCGTGGTTGGTTTTCGAGGGATATTTCACTACCTTTGGAAAACAAAAATGATTCGTTCACTTGTGTTTTACCTAACGTGTCATCCTCAAAAGCAAGTCAAAGCATAATAACTGTTTCAGCTGTGCAAACTCAACGTTCTATCTCAGTTGTGCCAAACGTGCAAGCAAACACACCCTGGAAGCCACTGGAAAGAAATCAGACATTTCCAGAATCACGTTTTTGGCTGACTCTGAATAAAGTTGACTCGTGACACTCAGTAGGACAATATACATCTTCATCCAGTTCACACAGCTCATTCAAATTTCGTTTTTCCTTTGTGGGTACTCGTTTGTATATAAATTGAAGCCCACGTTGGTGAATACATAAGTCTCATTTCAGAGATTACTATACGGAACAATTTTCGGGAAAAAAACTTGGAAATAGAAGCCTATTTTTGGAACAATGGTTGCTCTTGAGAACTATCATGGTTGACTAGTTCGTATTTTTACAAATGAAATAATCTATCCAGTTGTAGATGACGTGTGAGATTTATCGGTTGGTTCCAGTTGGTAAGAGAGCCTCATAGTAGTCAACCAGTCGTGGTTTCATGGGAAGCGGATGTTAATTTCATATATTAGTTTGGTTTAACGTGATGGGACAGACAAGCAGTGATGAGAGTATTGCCATAAGTTAGATGAGGATTGTTCTTGTTCTTAATACAGGGTGTAGGGAATCAAAGTCAACTCAACCTTGGATTAGAGTTTGACAAAAATAAGGAAATTCTGTCGCAGATGAATGATATTTCGCGATAAAGACCAGAGGTTGGATGACAGTAGAACAGTTTGAGAAGCCCCACTTAAAACCAATCAAACAAGAATTCAGCTGAGCTGGTACACCAGTAGAACAGGAATCATCGGGATCACTGCAGGCATCATTACAATATGCTCACTCAAAGATAACCAACAATTTAACGAGCTATAGATGAAAATTAACAAAGATTAGTTTATAAGGCAATCAAACAACTGTGAAAATTACTGGTAGCAAGGACAAAGGAACGTTAGGTTAGACAGAATCTACAGTCTACTCAATACAATGGGAAATTTAAAAAAAAACTCCCATCCCCCCCTAAAAATTACAAAGTAAACAATGCCAGCTAGATAAATCGTGTTAAATTGCCCAGTATTGATATTGCTAGACAGCTACTCCAAGCAAGACATGATTTGCAAGCATTGAATGAAAACCTATATAACAAAGTAAAAGTAAAAGTGACATTTCAGCTCGTACGAAGCACAGGAAGTCTATCATGATCTTCAGATTGGATTACACATCGTTCTCGCCAGCGAGGTAACGTTGTTTTGACAACTACAACAATGAAGCACCATATATAATTGGTTTCAGAATTATGTTGCTATTAATGCTTAATCATTGCTGACTGTTAAAATGGGCAAGTGTTGATCATGGTGCGAACTCACACCTAACAGAGCCGTTTGTACTAGCTACCTGTAATTTTCATAATTGTTTTTATCATTATTTCTATTGATATTCGGACCATCCTCATCTTGGTTGTTTTTCATACAACGTTTCGGCCGTTGCACTCTACGGCCTTCGTCAGGTATCATCTGGTAGATTTGGGGAAGTAACGAACCGAACCCTTTATTTATCCGACAAATTACTGTAAAGTAATCTGATGGTTCTAGGTTCGATCCTAGTGTGAGACAATATAACAATACCACTAATGCTAAGAGGGGAGTACGGTCAATATACCCCCGTCAGATTTTCGTTCAAGTCGTTAATTATCTTTTCTTACTTTTGAGGTATCTTTGCGGAAGTAAATTTGCAACTTTGGCGAAAGACAGGGAATTCGAATTTAAACATACTATCCAGACGTATATGCAGATTATTTTTTTGGAGTGAGTTTTTTTGAAAAAGTATTTTGAAAAATGAGGGGAGGGGACTTTTTCGAAAAACTAAACTAATCATCAATTTTTTCAATTATTACTCCAAGAGATTTTTGAAGGAACGGATTCGAAGAAGTACCTTTAGAAGTGTCTCGTCAACACATTCCCCTACAAAATAGCGTTTGTTTTATGAGAATCAGTCCATAGATTGGGGAAGAGAGCTCACTTAAATTTGAAAAAAAAATCGAGGTTGAAGTTTTAACCAAAAAATCTCATACATTATATTAATTTTTAAAACTTTTATATCAAAACAAGTATTTACATCATTTATATTCTGCATACAATATTTACATTATGAATTCTTAAAATAGACAATATTTACATGATAAAAACATTTTCTTATGAAAAGATATTTCTGCTGCCGGTTTCTCACTGTGTTTTATGCCTTATATAGAACTGGCGCCAAGCATATGATATTTCTCAAATTCCATATAACCATATACAGTTCGAAAGGAAGTCAATGTTTGATTAGATGATGTAAAACCTCAACAAATTTGCCAAATTTCTGACGAAATTAAGTGAGAATTCTGCTCTCAACCATTAGTCCCTGATAAACTGTGAAGCACAAACTAAATTGACAGAACCAATGTTACATTAAAGTTTTTCTTTTAACTCTTTCCGCTTCTATTTAGTGTATAATTCCGAGATGAGTCATTCAAACTCAAAATTTTCTAAAGACCATAGAGCTCATTTTAGAGTTACTTTTTCCTCTGCAACGTTTCGACTGATCCATTCTACGGCTTTTTTCAGGTGTACTATCCATGACTCTTTTTCCAGTAGTGCCAAGTAAAAGAGGCACCCCGAATTAATTATCATCAACGTCTGTAACGGAGGCTGTAGAAGTTTTCAACTCCTTCCCTTGTTAGAAGAATTGCGTCTCTGCTGAGGTATGGAAGCCGCGTCAAGTTGGATTCTACAGTGATCTGACTCGAATATGTAGATGTCACTTTTTGGTGTTTCCTCACTCTCCAAAGTCATTCTCTGTCTATTGTTTGGACTTCCTTTCAAAGAGGATATACTTTCTGCCACTTTCTATTGGTTACAACTAGGGTGAAATATCAACCGTAGCTCGACTGATACCTACACTGAAATTCATGTACTGGACAAATACCAAATTCTTGTGGCCTTTGAGCTGCACTGGAAAATAATACCCAGTTATTATGCAGTGCCCCATGGACTGGTATTATAACTAGAAAGTCGAGCACTGCATTCTGGAGCTGACGTAATTTGCAGTGAGCAGTGATAAAATAGATACTCTGATTAATTTTGCATCATCATCATCATCATCATCATCATCATCATCATCATTATCATCATCATCATCATCATCATCATCATCATCATCAACTGTTTAGTGTCCATCATTGGACATAATTCTTCGCCTTACCTCTCTATCATTGGCGTCACGGAGCCAGTACTTTCAGAATCTGTCAAGCTCGTCACGGCATCTTACTTCCTGTCGGTCATAAATTTGAATATGATATCTGGAGATCCATGTCGTGTATCGAGATGTCCCACGGTTGTCTGCCATCTTAGCAACACGACCAGGTCATTGCCATTTGAGTTTTCTGATGGTTTCTATGACATTTTTGACTCCTGTTGTTTCTCTAATATACTGTGCTGTCTTTTGATCTCTCCATGTGAGGTTGAACATGAATTTCATGTTCCTCAGTTTGAGGGTCACTCTTTTGGTCAGATTCCATGTTTCAGTTCCATAAGTGACTCGCGGGAGGATGCATCGATGATAGACCCTTCTTTCTAGGACTACTGAGATTTTCTTGTTCTTGAAGATTGAGCTTGCTCAACAGAAAGCTTGTTGACGTAGCGCTATTCTTCGCTTGATATCTTCTTCTTTTGAGGATTTAATGGAGATTCGTTGTCCGAGGTAGATGTAGTGGTACTTTCTTCAACTCTGCGTTTTCGAATCTGACAGACAACCAAATAGATGGGATGGGATGCTGAGATGAGTTGTGGCGAGCCTTAACCCAAATGTGCTCTCTTGGGGACAGAGAGATTGTTTGGGCGGTGTTCTGAGAAACATTGGACCCTATCATTTCTGTACACCTCTTCATGGCAGCAGTCTTGTATCATGATATTGGCATCATTCATCAGGACAACACACCCTGAAACACTACCCGAGTTATACGAGAATTGTTTCAGGAACACGAAGAAGAATTAATTGTATTGCCTTGGACAACTAAGATCTCAATCACATTGAGCACTTATAAAATATGTCAGAACAACAAGATTGCTCTGCAGAACTTCCAACGCTAACTTGCAGTGTCTAAAGGTGTCTTGTTGATATTTTAGCACAAGATCTGTATAAAAATAGCTCGCAGGCATGACTTATAGTTTTCTAGACTGGTTGCCAAATAAGGCTAGATAGCGCAGTGTGCCCTGCTATTAACCCATGATAGGGTGGGGAGATGCAATCGTACTTTTCCTTAGGGCATTAACAGAAAGTGAATGCAAGCTGACTCGGAGATTGAACTTGCACCACCGATCCCATTTTCCGAACTGCTAACCTTCAGGCAACCCACACCTCCATATCTTCGGTATGACAATACATAGAAATATGAAGATGAAAAAAAAAAAAAAACTCTATTAAAAAGGCTTTAATTTGGATAACTTTTTCTCGTATCTTTCTGTGTGTTGTCATTTGACCTCATTCTCCCCCAACTTCTCTCTCAATCTATCTCTTTCTTCCTTCCTCTTTGTGTGTGTGTGTGTGTGTGTGTGTGTGTCCCTGCACTTTTTTCACCCTCACTTGAAAGAGAAGCAATGGTTGTGATTGAATTTTATTTGTTCATTTGTCGCCAAACCGCACTAGAAGAAGAAAAACTAGCCAACAGCTGGAGGCGATTATGACAATTTGCCATCCACACTTCGGGAATAGAACTGGGCCGTTAAGCAAATAATAATAACAATATTAACAGGTCTGGTTAGCCACTCCATAGAAACCGTTACATGACCAATGTCTTTTGGCAGCATGTCTTGTTGGTGGGGAGATCAATTGAGAAAATGGGGAAAGAGGAAATCAATGAATAAGTTACTTCTCTCGCATTTCGTTTGGCAATAATCATTGAAAAGTCTGAATCGAGAAAAAAACACGTAAAACAAGCGCGAATCTTGTTAGACACAATCAAATGTATAAACGTAGCATAAATTCACGTTGAATATTAAGCCCCCTATGAGAACCTTTTCAGGGGGTAATTTTAGAAAAAGGCATAATAAAGAGAAAATGTATGAATTTCCAGCCCTTTAGCTCCATTAGTGCAGCATCTACGTTTGAAACAAACATAGCCAGACCAACTTAGAAACTGAAGGAACTTAGGCTAAAAGTATTGGCAGACAGTTTTGGCAGACTGTTTCTCATAACGAAAAGAGTAGACGTTGTGGTTTAAGCACAGCCACGTGTAACCTAAACTTGGATGAGCTTCATGTGGGCAATGAACGTTCATGTCTTTTGTCCTGATCAGTCAAACAATGAAGCGATTGTTTCTGTTGAAAAGATGAAAGGACAGAAAGGTGTAGGGAAATAAATAAAAGTAAAAAATTCAGAAGCTGTTACAAACTAATTATAGGTACATAGTTGTATGGAATTAGAAGTGAAGGCACGAGTTTTGGATTTCTACGAATTCCATATTAAAAAAAGAAGGCGAGGAAAGTAGAGCACTGGCCTTTTATTAGATTTGGTGAATGTGCATTTGCAACTATGGTTACCGTTCCTACCTCAGTTATTTAATCATCATCAGTAGTAGCAGCAGCAGCAGGTCTCCCCCAAGATTCGCCAGATCTCTTTACCATGGGTATCGCGGAGCCAATACTGTTTGTTTGGTTGGTCATGCCATTTGGAGTTTTTTTGGCATACGATCTCTAAGGATCCTTGTTATGAGTTAGGATCTCCAGCAGTTGTCTGACACTCTTGTAACATGACCAGCCCATTGCTATTTGAGTTTTCTAATAGTTTCTTTAATATCTCTAACTCCTGTTTTTTACTCTGATATATTGTGCTGTCTTGTGATCTCTCAATGTGATGTCAAGCATGATTCTCTATTGTGCACGTTGCATAGTTTCCACTTGGAGGATCAATAACTAAGTTCTATGTTTCAGCTCCATAGGTTATTATCGTGAGGAAGCATTGATTATAGACCCTTTTCTTTATGACTAAAAGTAAAGCATCTGCCTTCCATCAAATTTAGTGTGGGCTTTTGCAACTATCGCTATCGTTCTCGCCTCGATTAAAAACTACTATCATTATTAATAAAAATATTAACGTTGAATTATTGATTTTCCCCGTGACAAATTTAACGGATATATCTGAGTTCTTACGAAATGATTATTCTAGAAAATAAACTACTGTACAGTCCATTGTTTCT